>NW_019091411.1:1517274-1652103 GCF_001949145.1 Acanthaster planci
GTTACTTCATCTTCAGTTACCTTTGGTTGTTCATTCATGTTACTTCGTCTTCAGTTACCTTTGGTTGTTCATTCAGGTTACTTCCCCCAGGCTTGTCATTCAGTCAAGTCTTAAAAAGCCAAGCTCCCATTGTAGTCATGACTCATCTTGTATCATGACGATGTGTACAATTTACGAACAGATGGTCCTGGTTCTTCCGTAAGAAGTTATAGTTCTCCTCTGTTGTACCAGCACAATCATGAGAAAGAGTTTCATGTATGAAGTTCCCAAATCATGTCTGAAGAGAAAGGCAGCTTGTTCAGTGTTCATTTTGCCGGGAAACAACCTCCTCCCACTCACTTGTCCACGGGAAAATTGTTGGATCCGATACATCGTATGCGCAAGTCTTGTCTCTGCCTACAAAATGTAGTCTCCATACAGAGGTCCACTTGGACTTCGCTTTGATGGCCTTATTTCTCACAGAAATCTATCGCCTTTTGCAGTCCCGTGGAAGTTTTAAAAATGCAGCTCTGGCATTCATTGAGTGCTTGATAAATACAGTGGAACACCACAGTTCACCTGGACCATTTCGGCGAATCGGAAATCTTTGGATTTTTTTTCTAGTCAGGTCAATACACACGCCATATAGTGTACGTTACACAACATTTTGTTCACGTCGACGCATTTCTGCAACATCCCCACCTTTCACCCACAATGCACCGCGGTTAACACTGCATTATGTCATTATGTTGTAGGTCTATTGGGCATATTCTTTTGGCCATCTGAGATACATTCATAGCCCTCCTTGGTTAATCATGGATGTTTTAAGTGGAGGTTCAGTACAAATTTATAAGCATGTAGTACATTTTGAGATGTTTCAATACCTATATATGTACGTGTGTAATGCAAGTGATAAATCTTTATCAACCCTAACAGTCCTCAGTCCTCCAACAGGTGAAGGATTGAGGACTGTTTGGATTAATCTTTCTACAAATGCAAAAATGGGGATAATTGTCTGCAATTGTCTATTATCGTCATGTATTCCTGACTCCAGTGGATTAGAACTATTGAGCTCTTGCTACATCATAACTCAAACATGATGAATTTGCTTCAAATTGGTACAAATGTCCTTAATGTTCATAGCTTCACCATATAATAACCGTCAGTATCCGTACAATTGAGCCCTATATTCTCCAGTCATTGCAATAAACATACCCGCAGTTAATCAGGCGTTGTTGGGACCAAAATCGTGACAGTGTGACCTATGCTCTTGTATAATACATTAACATTGTATTAATTTTATTCATTGATGACTCTTTGAAACTATACAGTGCCTAAATCTCAAAAGATTAAAATTTACATAACAAAAAGTGCACAAAATATACCAGAAATCCATCTAGACTTGGGAAGTTAGACATGGCAACTTTCACAAGCCAGCATGCTCTTATTAAATTCCATTGTGACTACTCTTACATCATCTGTTCCAGGCTTTTAAGATTGGACGGAGGTAATTACTCTGTCTGTCAACACGAGTGGAAATTCTGAAATGGATCATTTGCGGCATCATGGTTGAGTTCTGATTTTTTTTTTTCCCCTGATGCAGAGACCTGAATGTGAAATGTCCTTGGAGAATCACCTACACTGCCATGCACGGTGTGGGCACAGACTTTGTCAAGAAAGCGTTTGAGGCAGTCGGCCTACCTCCAGTCATTGATGTTGTTGAACAGGTAAAAAGCTGGAGGAGAACATCAGACGAAAATTTTAACTACAGGTTTGGCCCTTCCCTGGCGTATATATTTATAAGCACTGAGTATACAGTGTTTATAAAGTATGCAAAGTACATCTAGACATATAAAAGTCACTTGAAAAAACCTTGTCAGCTTTTCTTTTCCTCAATGGTTAAAGATTGTCCAGTATCCAAGCACTCAAGCTCTCACAACTGTGTTAAAAATCACTCCCAAATTGCCTGAAAAGTTGCAGAGGATTTGTAAAAGGGGTGCCAAAAGGCCCACGTTTAAACAGTGCTGCCCGTCTTCCATTGTTTTTCCTCACACAGAACAGTCCTGATCCAGATTTCCCAACCGTCAAGTACCCCAATCCTGAGGAAGGCAAGAGCGCCCTGGACCTGTCCATTCGCACCGCCAATGAGAACAACAGCAGCATCATCTTTGCCAATGACCCGGATGCGGACCGGTTTGCCCTGGCTGAGAAGCAGTCCAACGGCAGCTGGAAGATCTTCACAGGCAATGAGTTGGGAGCCCTGCTCGGCTGGTGGATGTGGGTCTGTTACCAGAAGTTGCATCCGGAGGCACAGAATAACGGAACACGTTCGTATTCCCCTTGAGTGACCAAAGTTCGTAAAGCTGCTTAGTGCAGATATTTGCAAAGTTCCAAATCTATTTGCTTAGCAGAAACAGGTTACCAGTCAAAAACTCATGTCATATATACTGCTTTCGATCAGTTCTGTTCTCATTTTTCTTAAGCATGTAAATTTTTGAGCAATAATTTGTGCTTAAGCTATCCATAACATTGGGTCCTTGACCAAATTACAGTACACAACATCACCAAGAGGCCATTTTTGGAAAGCTCTGTCAGAAAAGCTTGACATAAATACAACAGACAGTGATACTCATTTTTCACACTTGTGTCTTTTTGAATACCCATTGTTTAAGTTGTCAACTGTTACATTGAAAAGTGGCTTTTTCTTAAAACAAAGACTAAAAGGAATACCCTCATGTTGGATTCACTAATAAGTTGATCAAATGTAATATTGCACCCACTAGATCCAGATGTTTACATGCTTGCCAGTACAGTATCCTCCAAGATTCTGAAGTCAATTGGCACCAAAGAAGGCTTCCAGTTTGTGGTACGTAAGAACTGGGGGCTTAGACCCCCTTTAATCCACCATAATCCTACACCTGAGGTGGTCAGATTTTGGAGGATGTGGGATATGTCACATTGAATGGGGATTTGCCACAATGCAGGGCACCCATGTCACTTTGTACTTGATGCCAATTTCTGTGTACTTGCCCTGGCCAGCCATACATCGAGATTTGGACATTATCTTTGTAGGAAATTTGGGAATGGGTTGTGGAGATGATAATTTGCCCCAAATCAAATTTGTCCCTGTCAATTACTATTGTTCAGCACAGGTGTAGCCACACCTGTGGTGCCAGTACGTGTGAATCCACTTGGCTGTGTCGCAGTCACACAAGACTTAAGCCTGGTTTCCATGTAGTCGTTTGTAACGCAGATGGTCCGCTAGACGTCAAGACGCAGACAGTCGCGGAAGAGATGCTGTGCGACGTCATTCCACCAAAAAATTTAACAAAATGGCATCCGAAACTTGGAAAATATTTGGGAAAAATTCCTTTTTAGGTGGAAATGTCGCCTCTTGAAGCCGAACTAATTCTCAAGTTTGGTGTAATTTGTGAATGGTCAGCTAGTTTGTTGATGAGTAGGGTTGCATTTTCTCCTAATTACTAGAATAAGGAGCAAATGGACAAAATGAGTAGTACTAAGTGAGAGAAACATTGTTGTACGCCAGTTATGCCAGCATGAATGTTTGTATAGGCGTACTCAGCGACTTGACGCAGACAGTCGGCAAAGCTGAACTGGGCTCAACTTAGCCGATCCATTTGAGGTTGGCTTGTGTTGTCGGTGACTCTGCCGTTTGGCGTGTTTCCATTTGTCCGCATTGCAGTTTGCATCTCTATTGCATTGCTCTCTGCAGTTTTTACGTCGATATGGAAACAAGACTTAGAATCAGCTAAAGATCTATAAGAATACATCATACCTTGCTACATTGCTTGAAGCCAGCGTAATTGTTATGTTTAGTTTGGACTTTAGCAGATGTAGCAAAAAAGTAAAACCAAGACTCAAGTTTGCATCGATCCAAACAGCTCTCCAGGAAGTTTGGAGTTACTCTTCACAATACCACTTTTGCCAGATCAACTTTCCATTTCTTATCAGGAATACCAGAGGGTATCACCATTAGTGTCGTTTGGTAGATTTTTGCACCAGTCAGCCAGTAGATTTAAATGTACATAATTAGCATTTCATGCTGCGGTCGTCCAAATCCTATGTATAGAAGAGATTACCCCTATCTATTGATCAGCTTTGAGTTGTTGGCCGAGTGTTGATTTCAGTCCATGGAAAGTTGTGATGGATCCTGACACCTGGTGACAAAGGAAATTCAATCTTATTTTGATCCCGAGCATGAAATGGATACTGAGATAGCTCATCTAGGCAGTATCCCCGGGAAGCAGTTGAGATTCCTACGATTGTTAACATTCTCAAGTGGGATCATGTTAAAAATGTCAGAAGATTTTTCATGATGCACGAATTGACAACAGTAGGAGGAGACAAGTCTTGTGAGGTGCTTGGAAATCTTATTCAAAATGCCATCTGTTCTCCCTTTCATAGTAATCAAAAGTCTCGTGGTTAGGGAAATAATATCAGCCTTTTCTCTTGAGCAATGTAAAATGGCTTGGAAGTAAATTTTTAATCATCTCCTCTTGAATTACTACCCACATTTTACACCAGAAGTCATTTGCATGATGAAATCAATATGTGTTTTGTTTTTTTTGTAGAATCCTATCTTCCAGTGAAGTTCTTTATCAACTGACATATTTTTGAGAGGCACTTGTAATGTTAATAACCTCTGTGGTTTGATCTTCAGGAAACGCTGACAGGGTTCAAGTGGATGGGAAACAGAGCCGATGAGCTGACAAAGCAAGGAAAGATGGTGCTGTTTGCATACGAAGAAGCCATTGGTAATTGTATATCCTCCACATATATTCCACTTCAGATTTTTTAAATCATGTTTTTTTGCTCCAGCTCTGTGGAATTCATGGCTGTGTACAAATACAGGGATGATACATGTACATGTCAGGCTTGGTTATCATCAGGCATGAAACTTTTCTGCAGATGTGATTTCCCAGGAGTTTTCCGGAATTTAGGATTTAAGACCCCAAAATTCTTGAATGACACTAGTATAATCATTCAGATTTTGATACTATTTTGCTCTTTTGACAAAAACCTTACCTCAAGATTGGCATTGTTACAGCCATTGGGGAGAGAATTCGTGCCGTTTCAGCTATTTAAAACCCTTGTAAGTCACAGCATTTAATTTTTTAATAATTCAGGGTTTGTTTTTAGCCCCAGTATCACCTTATTCAGATTAAAAGATACTGTGCAAATTCTTATTCTGCTTGTTTTGCCTTACTTGCCAATAGCACACCTGCTGAACTAGATGTTACTTTTAATTATGTTTGTACAACAAGTATACGAAAAAAGTTTTAAACTTAGAAAGTTTTTGAAGCTTTTATTGATTAACCGTCTCAGTAGCCCTTGTGATAGTGAGAGTGTTGTTTTGATTCCTCAAGACTCTCATCTCAGTGAGTAGAGTGACACTCCAGCTGTAGAGGCACTTGATTCCAAGGGCTATATTTACAGAGCATCTTTTGCCTAAGAAAGCACTACGTGCAATGTCTACAAACTTTTCTGGATGGAATTTTCTGTTCGTCTGAGGACTCTGGAGGCCATGCAACTGTTGTGAAATTACAAAAATTTGCTTGGATTTAATGTTTGTATTGAGATTTTGCTGTGTTTTTACAAATGGTGATTTCATGTTTTTAAAGTTGGCATGTTGACAAGATGGGAAATTCTATCTTTATTTAATCTCTTACTAAAAATGTTTGTTAGGATCATTTCTGAACTGTCCGTAAAGGCACAATGTAGAAGATTCAGCAATTGTGCTGCCCATCTTAAGTTGTAGTTACCAAGTTCTACTTTCCTCAACCCGGCAAAATCCCCTTAGAGTTTGAATGATCTTGGACTGGTCAAGTTAATCACTCTGAAGGCTGTGATGAAGCGAAATATTTAATATTTTAACAGTGTCCGTTTTTTTTTTTCCTTTTCTTTTCTTTTTGGTTTATCGTGGCAGGTTTCATGTGTGGCACAGAGGTAATCGACAAGGATGGGGTGAGTGCTGCAGCCCTGATGGGCCAGCTGGCTGCCTATCTGGCATCCTCAAACATAACTTTCACCGAGAAACTCCAGGAAATCTACCAAACGTAAGAACACATTTCTTAACAATACAATTCATTCCTCGGCAATTGTGTATAGGGTGTTTTTGCCCTTTGCCAACATATGTATCGTACAAAGGCTTGTGTAAAAATTCACAATCTTACATGGGTGAGACTCGAGCACAGCCTCCTGGTTACTAGTGCAGATGTGTTTTAGGGGTATGAGGTGGCTAATATTGTTATTTCCCTCCCTGTTTGTAGTTTTTTAGATTCGTAATCATCTCGGTCAACTGTCACTTCAAACTTTGAAGAGACTGCTGTAGATTTTTATTTGTTATTTTGTTTGTTGTTTGTTTGTTTGTTTTGTGTTTTGTTTAAAGAGGGACAACAAAGGAGTTAAACTAACAATGCAGGTATCACCGAAGCCATGACATCAGTTCATCTGGCCTTCCTTCAATTACTTTGATCCAAATTACTTTGATCCATATATGCTATGACCACCACTCTTTAATTCATTATGTAATTTAACTCAGTGGGAAACACTGTTATACCACTTTTTTACAGTTCAACTTTTTTACACTGCTCCCTCAACTCCACTCACTTAATTCCTTCTCGTGTCACTTTTCCCCCAGATATGGTTTGCACTGTTCCAATAACTCCTACTACTTGTGCTTTAAACCTGAAACCATGAGGAACATATTTGAGAGGATTCGGACACTTAATGATGGAAAAGTAGGTTTAATGGGCTAATTATAGTGATGTCTGTGATCTAAATTGATGTGCATTAGTACCACAATTCTTGGCACGCTTATGAGCTAGGATTTTCGTCTCCAAGCTTTGTACCCGAGGGCATCAAAACGTCGGAAAACTGTGCCTTCGCAGTGATCTGTAATAAAGTGTGTAACACAACAGACTGTTGACTCCAAGTTGTTATGTCATGGACAAAAAAGGATTAACAAATTTGCACACGTCCACGGTTGCACATTTTGTACCATGCAAAGAAAATGCTCATACTTGAAGTGTAGTCATAGCAAACTGGTGGTAAAAGAATCATCAGATCTTGCAACACAGGTGTATTCATCTCACTCTCCTGCTCAGAACTTTCTGTGAAGTTTGTTGTTTCATTGATGGTTATGTTACAGTACCCAACTGCCTGTGGTCCCTACAAGATAACCGGTATTAGAGATCTCACAACGGGATATGACAATAATCAACCTGATAACAAAGCAGTAAGTTCAAATCAGTCGCTGTTGGCACTGTGCATGGGAACCGGGTAGCCAATTCCCAACTGTTCATGCCTGGAATAGGTTCCAAATTATGGGATGAGAACTCGTAGCAAACATTAAATTGACGTTGTACCTCTTAGTTACAAAATGAAACTTTCCGCAATTTTTGTTGAGAAGTTAGAAAATAAAAACGAGTACATTTGCCTTTCAGTTTAGTATTTCAAGAAGGCAAAGTCATTCAGGGTCAACTTCATTGTGGGCATACACTGTTAGAATGCAACAGTGCAAGTGTGGGCATGCACTACTGACTTTGCTGATTGGTAACGGTAACCCTTGAATACATGATGGTTATGTCCACCATTGACATGTTTTTTGTTACTTTATAGATCTTGCCAGTAAGTTCCACAAGCCAAATGATCACATTTAACTTTGCCAACGGTTGCGTAGCCACCCTAAGAGCCAGTGGCACAGAGCCAAAGATCAAATACTACACAGAGATTTTCGCTGATCCATCCAGGTGAGTTTAGTTTTACTCACAGTGAGAACATGGTCTTGTTCCTGGGGAAGCTGTGCTTTGTATGGAGCAAAGACTTCAGTGTGTCGCAGAAGAGATTGAATGGGACCCCTTTGTAGGAAGAGTAGATGGGGTGTTGTGGCCCACTTACAACCAATTTTCACATGAATATGCACAAAGTTATGTTTCATCTCTGAAAAAGTAACATTTGAGCGTGGCCACATGTCAGCAATGATACTCAAGTAGCCTTAACCTCCCCATATGATGCAAGATATACAGTAAAGGACCCTTTCCTATTGTGTCATCTTTTGTACTGATGGAATCTTTAGAGTTCCTTTCAGATTTCCAAGGGGGGGGTGCAGTAGGCACAATAGCCGTAGGGTATAAAGCTTGTGCATCACATTGGGAGGGTCCCCTTTACTGCTTATCGTGCAGGGTATCTAAATTCCATCTCACCAGTGAGGTTGTGTTTCTGCAAAAGGCGAAGTTTTATAAGCCTACTAAGGCGTGTCATCAAATCAGCATCCCTTCTGGGGAGAGCCCGCCAGGTTATCTTGAAAAGGGATTGGGACTTTAGATTGAACCTAGCTGGCCTGGATTAACTCCACTGGGTCTCTGTATCACACTCTGGCTGAGCATAATCAAAAGCCATTCAGGACAAGCTGATCCCCTTCTTTGTCCTCCACAGTTAATTAAGCCCACCTGGCCAAATAATCCTTTGAGAATGGCCAGTGTTCAAAGTGTGTTTAATCATCAGTTCAGGGGGGATGTCATGCTTCAGTAATCAGGCTGCGAAGGGATTAGCATAATGGACCCAGTGCCCTTAACCATCTGTAATTTGATGGACGCCTATGCACAAAAATTGGCTTAGCCCAAAAGACACATACTCAACAGAAAGAGGTTACCAAGCCAAAATGTCAGATGCTGTACACTTCTTACAGCTGTTCGCAGCTGGTTTTTGCTAAGCACACAAAGTTAACAAGCAAAATTTCTGCCTAGGAGCTCCATGAAATGTAGTCCAAGAATCCTTGTCAGAGCACTCTGTGGTCTGTGTACTACTGAAGCCCGCAGGGCTAGTCTGGTGATGGTTTTCGGTCCTTTATTCTCTTCAGTGACCCAGAGGCAGCCAAGGCTGAACTCCAGAGCCTAATTGACAGCATTGTGGACTTGTGGCTTCAACCTGAGAGCAACCAACTGGTACCCAAAGAGTGAACGTCATCAGTGCTGCATGCACGTACCTCCACTCACATAAGCTTGCAAGCATCCATGCACAAGGGCGTCAATCACTTCTTAAAGAATGGAGGGGGGGCATTGTGCGATATGAGACCATTTCTCAGATTAACCCTATTTTCTCAGGTTTTCACAGATTACTCAATCTCTCCTTATCCATTTCTTTTTTATCATTTTTGAAAATGGTTTTCAAAGTATTTAGCTGTTAGGTACTGTACAACAAAATGTAAGCCTACAATTTTTCTTTGGCTACAAAAAAAGTGAGGGGGCTAACAAAGTGATATCCCCAGGGGTGGGATTTCTCAGCTTTTTCTGTTTTGGAGTTCAGCTTTTTTTTCCGCCCTGGCTGTGTACAAAAGTATAGGGGATTTTCACAATTCAGTGTCTTTATGCCTTTTTCAGCTGTTTTCAGCTATTTTTACCATTGGTCAATCTCACCCCTGTATCCCTCAAAAATGGGGGCATAACCCGGCATATGTCCTCCCTGACCCACTTTGATCAACACCCATATCCTTGTTTTGGTTAAGGTAGAATTACGAGTTGGGGGTCATGAAATTCATTGCCAAATGTGAAAGGTAATTTCTCTAAAACGAAAATGTGTTGGTGTGCCAAGATAGGTGTTGGGACACCTGACGCCAACAAAACCTATGAGAATCCATTGGTGGTGTTGAGTTGTACATCGAGACTGACAAATGGCAAAGATGACATTCTGAAAGGATACACTTGGATTTGAATTTTGAGAATAGGGAAATTGCTTTTGAAAAGCAACTCATCCCTTACTAAGGGGCTGCCCACTTTCATATTTTTCCTATCATTTCACAAGCGTGCAAACCATTGGGGGTCGGTCGTAAGGCAGCCATGCATGGTTTTCCTTTTCAGTTCTACTCTTGAAGGAAGGGGCTTAAACAAGAGTACCCTTTGTTCACTTGTGAAATTGATGCAGAAATTCAATGGCCTCTTGTATGTCTCCAGATGCACTTTTACACTGGTATTCACTCGGTGGGAAACTTTTGTGTGAGTAAACACAGTTTGCTCCGTTCTCATAAAAAGTACTTGAGAATAATCTATTCTTGTTGAATTTCATGTTGGCAGTCTTTAATGTGACCAAAAAAAATGGAATTGCCTTTGGCATTTGACAAGTGGTTGTTTCAGTCAACATGGACTCTTTCAGTATTGGACACCTTTTTTTTCATTTCACATATGCACGTTTTGCAAAGCCTTTGTTGTTTCTTGAGATAGAGATTTTCGTTCTGCAATTTTTTTGTACTCATCCTTTTATTCAGATTTGGACTTGAAATGTTCAGCAGATAATGATACAAGAAATGGCAATGTTTAAAATATCAACAGTAAGAAACACACTGGTGTGCTACACGGACATAATGTAGATGAGCATTCTATCATTCTAACATTTAATGTGTGATTGAGTGTATGTAAATCAACCGAGTCTTTAAGAAAGGCCTGAACATCACTTATAGCATTAGAAATTCTGTACAAAGCTACAAACTGTAACAGCGTGTCCACCACACAAGTATGGAGTACTGCACTGTTCTATAAAGCGGCACGACCTTGTTTTTAACCCTGCTTCACCCAGACTTTCCAAATCCATCAGGAGGCTGTTCCAGATTTTGAAAGATTAACCACTTAACGCCAGTGGTAGTTACCAACGTTGATGATATTTGGACGGGATAATTATCATTTTTTTCTGTTTTCAAAATTCTTTGAAAATTCTTTTCTTTATTTACTGGACACTTAAACCCACACGAAGGACTGTCTGGTTTCTACTTTAATCTGACAGACAACATCTATTGACACTGTAGTATATCAGCCAGGCCTGCCGCCTTGCAAAAAGAGCCCAGATTTTGCGGTGTCAGGTAATTTTCTTTTGTTCATGAAACTGGCACAGTGCGCTGCTGACCTCTTTTCAATAGTGGCCAGATCAGTGTGCAGCGTGGCTCATCACTGCAGTGGTGGAGTACTTTTGTCCCCGGTGGTAATCTGCTCGCGCTAAATCCCCAAAACTGTGGTATACTGTTTCAAAACACGGCTGGATTATCTCCACTATTGAGAATGAAGAAATGTTGGTAATTCCCAGCAGCCTAGTCTTTTGTTACGAGTACAGTCTTTTGTTACAAGGCCCAGTTCCCTTTGTCTGATTTTGGGGATACCCCGGCCATGCATATAAAGAATACATTTCTGGTACCGGCAAGTGGTTAAGGACCTGTCAATTGTTCAAATTTAATCAGACTGCAAAAAATCTGAAGCATTCTGATTTTCATAACGGGGAATAAGTCCTTAGTCCTGGCAAAAGAGGGCACTGATTTGCCCAGAAGAGGCCATTATTTGCTATTTCAAAAAAATTGCAGTTGTTACATATGTGGACATTTGAACATATATGTATGTGAATAGCTTCTCTGGCACGGCTGCTTGTACTCACTATAGGTTTGTAAAATGGGTGTTCCAGTTTCTGGCATTCGTTGTTTCCAGGTGTGAATTGCACAGAGCTTTGATATTCCTCAAAACTTAAGTGCAGAGACGGTGTGATCACTTTACATTAAAACTGGTAATGATTTTAGCAGAGTCGGGACATTTCACAGCATGAAAAGAATTAGAAGAAGTTTAAGCTTACATCTTTGAGTTTTATTATTTGTGTGACTTTTTTTGGTCAGTTACCCCCCTCAGTTCTTTATATTTGACGCTGAAAAAAAAAATTGGGTTGTGTGTGTAATCCCTGACACCGCTCATGTCAAATCTTTGCCTTGACCTGTGCTTGTGATTAACATATTAAAGTTAAATGTCAGCATAAAATGCTCGGTATTATCGTCCTATATATTAACATTGTATACGTTTGAAAATGTGACACTTTATTTACTGGTACATTTATTACCAAAGCCAGAAAATGCGTTCCTTCCTATGAATTAAAAAAAATTGATGTTGTGCCTCTTTGAGAATATTATATGTGCTTTCATATTGGGAATGTGTCACACTCTGTGAATATGAAACCATTCAGTGCCATAGCTGTGTTAGGAGCATTGGAGTGTGGAGAATCACATTCTACTTTGTTGTGAAACTCAGCCTTATTTCACTGTTTACTCAAAACTGTTTCTTGTCACTTAGAATATCAACCTTTATTATCCAACTTTTCCTTTTTTTTCTTTTCTTTCCCTTTTTTTGAATGTTTTTAACAATAATTCATTTATTTGTTATTTGAAAACAGATCAAATGTGTGCTTTAAAGATACTTTTGTTTCAAACTACATGTATGTATTGTTATTTTATGTTCATAGATGCTTGTTAAAAGTTTCTTGGGATTTTTTTTCTCTTCATTTTTTTCCCAAGCATATTTAGGTTATTTTATATGTATTTCTTTTATTTGTCGCCATATTGTGGATTCCCCTGAACTTGTACTCCTCAGCTGTTTCCACAACCTCTATGAAGAATTGGGGCCAAAATCCTTTGGGTTGGGAAGCCTGAGATTTTCCACCAAGAATATTTTGATTCAGAATTTCCTAGAAAGTAATGTGCCAAGGGACTGTGCCATTAACTAGCAATACCATGCTTGAAAGTCAGGTTCACATATTTCGGATAATAAAGACAATCCTTCTCCATCTTACATGATGCACATGTACCCGATTGAGCTAAATGAAATTAAAGGCTAATACTGTCATAGGGCATTTATTCAAATGCAAACCAAGTTTTTTGATTCAAAGCTGATCAAAGTAAAGGTCCGTGCAATCATAGTTTAACACGTTGACTGCCGACTACGAGCAACACTTGTGGCAAGTGTACTGCACTCTGCCACTGTGAGTATACTTGTAGGATATGAAAGGCTTTTGTATTGTAAATTGAATACAGAAAACACAACAAATATGCTGCTGGCAGTGTTGGGGACATCTGTAAAATGCTCATGTTGAAACACACCTGAAAAGTACCTATTAAATATGCGCGCATGCATACAATGCCTGGCAAATGGGAGCGCCCGTGAAATTATGTGCATTAGTCGACGTGTTAAGACATTCATTTTTGGCTGTACGGATCACGGAATTCTACTCTCAAAATGTTTCAGAGATAGCAACAGGCAATCCCATTAGTGATGTCAAGAGAACCACATGTTCACTCCAACTGTGTTGGAAACATGTCTGCTCTGGATCCCTTCTGCAGCTGTCTCAGCTCATAGAGGGAGGACACAGAGACATATTTTAGCCAGTTTGTTTTGCTGACGTGATTGGTATCAACGAGGGCATTATTTGGCTTTTTTGTTTTAATTAATGTACTGATCTCCATTTTAAGATCTTCTGATGTAAATTACAAAATATATTGCTGTGCTGCGTTATTGTTTATTTGCCTTTGTATATGAAAGTTTATTTGCTTTCTTTGGATTATACATTTGACTTTTTATAAACACTATTCTAAGAAAGTCAACATATTAATCAAATTTAAATTTGGGCTGGGAAAGTTACTCTTTTACCACTGTATTCCTGTATGTTGGCATGGTATGGCATTTGCTGGCAGTTGATAACCTGCAACACCGCGTAATTTTAACCTTTTCAGTGTTACCTTTGTTTAAATGTTGGTTCATACTAGGCGCAAAAGTGAACATGAACGCAAATTTGTGATGCGATCTGCAAAAACCCTTCACTTGGTGAGCGTTGTCATTTGGGTGCCTATAAACTTCAAGTTAATATGGACACGCTCTGTTTTTCAGATATATTCCATTTATGATTCGATATTGTCTGCAACCTGAATCTAGGTTACCTAGAGTCACAAATTGAACAGTTTTGAAAACAGGGCAGTGTCCAGATCAATTTGAAGTTGATATGCACCAAAATGACAAAGTTCACCATGTGAAGGGTTTTTGCAGATCGCAACGCATTTGTGATGTCAAATAAAATATTCTTTGAATTCACGTAACAAGTGCATTCTGCAGCAAATTTCTCATGACATCAGTTTCACTTTATGAACCAAGGCCACAAATTATGTAACCAGTGAGATGACATAGTATGAAAGTGATAAGAAATCTTTGCAATGATTTGAATGATTTTGTTACAAGTTCTTTCAGGTGAGGGAGGATGTAAATGCACAGGTTGCTGAAACAGTCAAATTTTTTTTTTCCTGTTAAGCAAAGTTGGCTGCTTACAAGATTGTTTTCAAATTGCAAATCGTTTTCTCCCACTTTTGTAGGGAGTTTATTGAATCCACCATGTGCTGGTTAAAGTTTGCATGTTGAAAGAGATTTCCCCATTTGTTGCTATATTATGAATGGGCAGTGCACATCAACCTGGAAATATCTGAACAAGGAGAGCAGATGGATAGGAAATATCGCGTTTTCTGCAGGAATGTTGAAGCCTCACTCTTAAGATTTGTGAGTGTCTGGTATAGAGTACCAAAGTGAATACATACGTCAGTTGAGCGTGTAAAACTAATTAGCTCGAAAACCAACACGTGAACCAATGTGCACCACCATGTTTGTGCCACACTTTCTGGTTCAAAGTGATGTCACGCTTTGGTACTCTTTAACCCCTACAATTTTTACAATGCCAGAGAAGTATTAAAGAACAGGAATATCACTTGTAGGTAAAAAGGTGTCATTGACAGCCTGTATGTTTGTGTGAGTGAGTTTTTTTGGTTTTGTTTCAGACTCTATTTTGTTTGTAAAGCTGCGCGGAACCAGTTGCTCACAGTTCTTTTTGTGCTGGTAATCTGCAGATTTTGTGCCTTGTAAAGTTCATGTAATCGACTTTAGCATGTCCCGGAATCATAGCTTTTCCCCAATTACTTGGTTATTGAGTTTATTAGTTTATCTTTTTGAATTTTCCTGTTTCGGTTTTTGTTATTTTGTTTTTTGAGTTGGAATCATTTTGTCTGCGTGCAGAATTTTTTCTCACTGTTCTTTTTCACATTTTGACATGGTTTGTAGTGCGTTAATTAGTTTTTTTTACTGCCTAGCATTTTGATTGGTCACAGTTCTCTCAATATCGCGACAAAGCCATTTTCATTTGTTTAAAAGGGATGCCCAAGTTCATGCGCGTGTGTGCGCGAAGGCCCTGTAAATAGGTAATTTTCGCCAAAGTTCATCTAATTTTCTATCGAAAACAAATTGTGCAAATTACCTTTCGAACAAAACCGTCTCTTTTCCTGTTACAAAGAAAGGTGTGATTTTAGTAAACCACCTGTATACGTGTACCTGCCTGCGACCATCGCGCGCCCTCTCGGCGCTCTGCCGTGACGTAACCACCCCTACATTTAATGGAAGGTTCCACAAAAAAGTGCACACACGTACACCAACACCTGCACGCCTAATGTACTCGTACATCTACACGCACGTCGGACTTCAAAATACATGTACGGTACTGTACTTGCTGCGCTTTCATGTACATGTAGTTTTTCTTACAGACTTCGTTGCCACCCGAAGCTGACGCGTTGGTTCGAACAGTTGGATTTTCTTCAGGTATGTGAAAAACGTGAAATAGTACCAAGTTAGAGTATGGTTAGAGCAATGTTTCATTACACAGATGTCAGAAACGTGTCTTTTCTCAGCTTGGCTGTGGTTGTACATGCTACTTCTGTCCAGAAAAGAAAAACTTCGAATGTAGACGTCCTCGACTGCAGTGTCTAAAGTTGTCAAAGTAGGTTAATTACATGATAGCAATGCACTCTGTGAATACACTTGTCAACATGGACCTTTCCGATTCCTCGTTAAGAATAACTTGTATTGCGCAGGAGGACTGTTTTGTGTACTGTTGATTTTTCACAAATTACCCTGTAGGGTCAACAAAGTTACAGCCTACATTTCCAATTCAAACAGTTACTTTCAGTTTGTATTTGTTGATGGGGAATAAACCACTGGCTTTCAGCATCTGTGGGAGTTCAAGTTGAAATCTTACTGGCTATTTTAACTCTGCCCCTTGTTCTTTTCTCTCCCCCCCCTTTCAGTTTAGGGGGAGGGGCTTGCCCCGCCATATAGTCATCCATGTGGGTACATCTAGAGTTGTTGGTGTAGTCATATAGGTAAATGCCAATAGCAAATTTGTGTATGCACATTGAGGTACAGTACATTGGAGTTGGGGCACAAAGCAGGATGGAAATACACCATTCAGAAAAAATTTATTACTTCCACAAACATCTCAATTACTCTCAAGATATAAAAATCCATTAATTTTTCATATCAGTGCAGATTTTTGGAAGTCATGTGGAAACTGTAACAAGAAGTCAAAACCAGAAAAAGAAGTTCCAGTCGGGAACCGCCGCAATGTTCAAGAAGTTTGCCAAGAGAGTTAGTCAGGCTAACAGGCCAAACGAGGACCTTGTGGACTTTGGGGCCAACCTTGAGAATGCAGAACCCGAGCTCTGCATCCGGCTCCTCCGGCTGCCCACCCTCAACAACTATACCGGCCTGAAGAAGCGCATTGCCAACAGCGACAAGGAATGGCTGCAGCGGTTCCTGGAGCTGGACGGCCTGGACGTGCTGCTGGAGTCAGTGGTACGGCTGTCCAGCCGGGGGATGACCATGGCCCAGGCCTACCTGCAGATTGAGGTGGTGAACTGCATCAAAGCAGTCATGAACTCCAAGGCTGGGCTTGAGTACATCTGTGAGAATGAGGAGTATACTCGCAAGCTGGCAGAGGGTGAGTTGTAATTTTTAAACAGTTTGTCATTTATAATAACTAGAGCAAAACAGAGGGCCCTCTCCCATATGTCCACTACCCACTCAGAATTTGGAGATAATAAAACTGTGACCCGTCTTCCCCTTTTTGTCTGCCATCACGCTGGATGGAGAGTATAGACCTGCTGAAGCATCTGTGTTGACTGTTAAAAAGGAATTAGAAACAATGCGTAAATTTGAAAATGAAGTAAGTTGGTGGACTCACCACTTACAAGTTGTTCTGTGTCTCAACAAGAAGCCATTTTGCCCTTTCTGTCAAGTCCTTTCAAATAAACCATCTTTCATTTAGAGTTGACATCCAGCCCATTAATCCCAGTACAGTGTTATAGGCAAGGCCATCACAAGGCGAGACACCAGACCATTCTTGAGAACAGCCACAGCGATAAAGGAATTCTTTTGTTGCAATTCACTTAAAGCTTTTGACCTGAATTCAGACTGGAGGTCTCTTGTTGGTCACAGATATAAATGTAATCTTCATTGCCATTTTCATGGCCATTCAACTGAATATAATACAAAAAGCATGCCCACAGGATTCAGTGGCTTTCAGCACACCAGACGCCCCAAAAATCTTTAATTCTGTTACACTATGAAGCTACACTTTTGGAAAAGAATTTCAAATATTTAAAAGTCACCCTCACTTTGAATCTGATGTGTCAAAGTTCTGGATACCGTATTGTGTTTTACATAAATAACACCAGTTTGAGAAAGACCCTTGTGGTGTTTTGATTAGTTGCATTATGTACTGGTACATTTTGTATTTTTGACTGACCTGATAAGTGATATGTATGATGTTACACAACTACAGTCATAACTGTTTGTTAGTTATGAGGGCCACATGTGTTGTACAGTACACGCACATCGTAATTTTACTGGGACCAGTAAAGTTGCAAGGATGTGCAGAAGACCCTACGACTCAGTCCAAGTCTTCCCAACAATAAAATCTTTCCAGAAACAGTCCCAGCCATGGCATCCATACACTCAGGTGTGATCCTGAACAATGCTGTCAGGTTGCTAAATACCTTAGCTACATGTAGTTTGCCATGCATCTATTCTTTACAATGTTAACTTTGCATAAGCTGTGGACAACTGCTTTGAAGTTAAGTTTAGACAGAATGGTACAGAGTTCAGTTTATTACTTAATAGTGTTTGCAAAATCACCAAAATGACTAGAGACCCAACCCTTAACAGGTTGCTGGCCAACCAAGTTTTGAAGATAACTTTTTGACTAGGCCCAACCATCTAACAGTGTAGTTTGGTGAACACTGGTGTTTGATTAACTAGGGGGATTGATAAGGAATAAAATAAAGGGCTGTTTTAGGGCACTTAGGCAGCCTAGTTACTCATTCTCGAGTTGTGAAGGTGGATGATCCTTTTTAAATGGTAGAAATGACACAATTTTTTTCTCCTTGTTTTGGTTTCTTTGCTTTTATTTTTAGCTGAATGACCTCTGAATGTTTGATTGTCAGTCAACCATCCTTTTATGTACATATAGGCTTTTAGCCTCAGTTGTCATCCGTAGATGGGCCAACATACTGGCACAGCTACTGTTTGAAGTGAACCCAAATGAAGAAGTGACCTTGTTTATTTTATGTTGGAACTATCATCTTATTCATTCCCAAGGAACCAGGCAATGATACATTTTGGACTTACTAATTGAATTGATCCACAGAATCAAGTTGTATATTTTGGCCTGGTGTCATCAGACACTGATTAATTTGTTTCCAGCACTGTAGTTGAGTCTTAAAAGGGAGACTTGTTGATGGATTGAAAGCCTTTCACACTTTAACTGTCAGTCACTGCTCTGTTTTTTTTGGGGGGGAAGTGTTTTATTGTAATTTCCTTTGTACATTTCTTGAACTAAATATTATGATGTGACTGGCTGTTTCTACATTGACAAATAAAAAAGATCCTTTTTTTTCTTGTACGGTTTTCCTAACAGTTACAATTTTAGCATTTTCAAGCATCCTTTTTTTGGTCCACATAAACAAAACACACATTTTCCACTCTGTCTACTCACCATACTGGTACCTCAAGGAATTTTTTAAAAAGAATTGTGGACTACTGTACACGTACATGCCCATGACTGTATTTGTTGTATTGGACGATCTTTCACTCGCCCCTTTTTGTGGAAATAAACTTGATCTTATACCCCTTGGGGTGTCCTTGGTTTTGTTTCACCCTGAAGCCTGCTGTTCTACATGATGATCAGTTACCAAGTTTGGCTGGTATGATATCACTTACTTGGGCAGTGTTCTGACAGAGAAATTCAGTCCTGCCATCCTGTGGCCCACAAACTTGGTCTAATATCAATATCCTGGTATACTACTGTGAGTTCCTATCATAAGTCCAAAGTCACAAACCCGAGCCCATGAAAAATAAATAAGTGGGCAGTGGCAGAACACCCTTGAACAAGAAACATCAGGAAGTTGGTTCTGTGCCTGTTGTCAGGGTTGGAATAACATTCAAGGTTACGATGCACATAGGCCTACAGTGTATTTTAATTATTATAGTGTGTAGGTGTACATTACAGTACACGACCTTGAGACTACATGCTGTAAAAACTGAAGTGGAACATTCTGTTGAAAGCAATGTCAATTGTGTTTCAAGTTTGCCAAAAAGTAATGCTGGTGTGTATCCTTTTGACTGTGTCACGGCATTAAAGATACAATCGTCTGGATGAGTAGGGAAGACTTCCCCGTCTGGTTTATTTGATGACAAATAGAGGATGCTACTAACCTTCCTACACCGGCAAACCTGGAGGTGGAAGTATGTATAACCATGGAAGCGTTGGAGTAGGATGTGGGTTTGGGTTTAACAGAAGTTCACCATTTGGCGTAGATGTTAAGCCATCAAGGACTGTGTGTAAACACTAAGCTCTCTCCTTATTTTTCATTGATCAATTTAGCGGCTGTTATTGTTTTGTGGGGGAGGCACAAAATGGTTGACAACCTCCACTATGTTCCCATTTCCCTAAAAACATTTTTTTATGGAACAAATTTGTAAGTGAATGTAGGGTGGAAAAAGAATATTTTGAAATATAAACACAGAAAACAGCATTAATGTCTTTCATTTGTTTCATATGTTTTCCATATATCTCTTTTTGGCATTGTAAGTGATTGTTAACTGTAACAAGTTGCAGAAAAATTTCATGTACTCAAACCTGAGAGTTAAGTTCTTGTCCTTTTCAAGAGAAGTTTTATTTGGTCTCAGTACTGATTGAACAGTGGCACATGATTTTGTCAGGCTAGCGTATCTCTCCATGGTCACACAAACATGCACACACGTCACAAAATTGAGGGTCACAGCCTCTGTCAACCCAACAGGAAATATATATCTAAAACACAAAGCTAAGGTTAGGCTATGTGCATATCTATTTGTGAAAGCTAAGTATTGTGGGTGGCCTTTCTGAACCAAGGAGTGCAATTTGCTTTGTGAAATGGCAGAATTCCAATTGTTTATTGTAGAGTTACAAATAATGTATCACAAAACTGAAGAAAAAAAAAGAACACTTCTTAAGTTGTTATGTGTAGTCTAAATGCTGCCCCTACCACAAAATATGTCCACATGTATTTGATGTATCTTCATTTATGCACATAAAGGGCAAAGGTTTTACTTTTTTGAGGTTCTTTGCACGTACATGTAAGTTTCTGTGTTTTTATTTAGTGTTTACAATTACACATATTCATGTTGGTTGTACTAAACCTTTTTTAAGGATTCTAATTTTTCAATCCTTTTTTTCCTAGACTTTTTAATTTAAATTCATTCATTAGTTCAGATGGGATTCACAGTCAGTATTACCTGTGGAGACATTTTCCTCATTTGTTAAGAATTGTTGATTACATTGAATGGCTGGCTGTAAGTCATTCTGTCCTTGTTAGATGTAGCTGGCATTCAGACATGTAGTCATCAACAAGTTCTACACTAAAAATTCTGTTAATGGAAACTTGATCAACGTGAAACATCATGACATACTGTCTGGGAATTCCAGCCACTCTGCTAACTTGACGCGGTGAACAAATGCACAACATCTATCATAGGGCAACATACTGTGCTGTCTCCCTCATAAGGATTGGGCTTGATTCTTCAGCAGAGGTGAAGTTCTGTTGGACTAGGAGGCTTAGATGGTTTCATCAATTACCACAAGTGTAAATCCCTCTGTGTTATGCTATTGGAACATAAGAAGTGACTTTTGTATTATGTTTTGCCAAGTATCAAAACAAAATGTTTTCCCCAAAATATTTTGGTACCTGAATTAAAGTGCCCTATCAATCAAACAGGAGACATTAACCCATATCCTGCATCATCCTTTGAAATCCACCCAGGAGTTAGGGAGGATTGCCTGGATTTGGGAAGGTAGAACCCAGCTTTTTACATGGATCTTGATGCAGAATTTATGACTTTAAATAGTTACATGTACATTGCGGATATGGGTTGATTAATCAAAGAATGTTCCCGGCAAATCTACATGTGCCTATGGAACGGTACAGTAAAAACAATAACTGAGCTAATAACGAAACTGCAGATACATGTACATGTATATCTTATATTAGCGAGACAGTCATTGTAATACAATATTCTGACTTTGTTGGTGTAAGTACAGGGTGCAGTCTGGCTAATGTTAATAGTAACTACATGTAAATGAAAATTACACACGGCTACTGTACAAATGAAGCTACTTGGAGCAGTAGAAATGTGATTGCTGTGGATTTGTTTATTGGATAAAATTACACCATTTGTTTTAAAATGTTTGAATGCCCTTGCTGGTGGACAAGTTATAAATGGCCAAAATAGTGTTAGAGTGGTGTGTGTGTTTTTCTGAATGTCATTCCAATGTTCCTCTTAATATCTCCTCATCCTTCTCATCAAGGTGGTTCTCCAATTACTCATCTTTTGAAATAGAACTTTATTCTGTCAACAAACAGGTGAGAGCAATACATACGGTACATGTACGTGTAGTTAATGGAGCCTGGCTTAAAATCCATTTGCCTTGACCTGTTTGACAATTTCATTGATTTGAAGAAGCAAAATGAAGTGGTAATCAAGGAGAGAAATTTAATAAGCCAAAATGAGTCGGTAAGAGGATCGCTTTTAGTCACATTGTAGATTTGAAGGATGGTCAGGCATATACAGAATTTTAAACTACATGTATATTTTTACATTTTAAGCATGTCTGCCTGCACAATTGTTTCATATTTCAAGGCATGTATTTTTAAGAACAAAGAAGCATTTGATTGAAACAAAAAAGCAAATATTAAAATACTCTCCAACCCAGTGCCTTTACATAATTTTTGCCTAATACTTGATGTCTGTCCAGGCTGTATATCTGAACATTGCCAACCTATTATTTCTGAAATGTTGTGCTTTCACACTAATGACAAAATGTCTGCGCTCATTAAAATGGCATTTGGATTCAAAACTCTGCTACATGTAACTGTGACTTGAAACATTGTACATGCATCACTTTTCTTTGGAGTAAATTGAATGCATTGATAGATAAATGTGTACATTCTTACAACAGTCTTGAATAGGACAGCGCTGTTTCAGATGATAATTTTGATTAGAAGAGATATTTGCTTGGATTGGAACCTGTCATAAAACCTGTGTGTTTTATTTGGATTGGTTGGTCCGTTGTTGATGCTCTTCCACGGCTGACAGATTACAAGATGTCAGGTTCAGAACGTAGTCGCACCTGCATAATTCGTTCAGTTATTACAGATCAAAGCTGCAACGGTAGTAATTTCCAGACCATTAAACTCCACCAATGAGATCTTTCACAGCACCGTGAAAGACAGGACATGGAATCTGCTTTTAGCATCTCCAGCCCTGGCCATCACCAAGGTACAGATATAATTGTCATCAATTAATATGAAATGTTTCAGTCTGAAAGGCAGTGCTGTATACCCGTGTGATATTTCATTTAAAAATACAGGCTTATGGACATCTGCGACAGTCTTTCACTCACTTTGACATTATTTGTATAACCTAGAATTATGAATGACATTTTCGTCCTGACTGACTTACTTGATATTAATACATTTTAAGTTATACATGTGTGGGTATGGAATGTAATGACTTAACGGGCAGTATCATGTTGCTGCATAAAAATTGGTACTTATCAGTCTTCCTATTTATCACAGTTCTATGCATATGATTCTTTTGAGGTAATGCTAATTTGCTGCATACAATAAGTGCTTTGGGCAAATTTCTCTTGTGCATTCCAGTTTTTGATATCATCTACAGGTACTTAAAAGCATCGGAAATGTGAAATTAAACTTTGATCCGAGCAGCTGTTCAATTTCCGGTTGTTTCGTTGTATTTTGTTGTTAAATATTGAACTAGATATATTTGTGGGTATCTGCACATTTATCCAACTTTGGTGTATGTGAATAAACATACATAGCCTAGAAGTGGCAGCTTGAACAGGTTTATCTTTGTGTAGGCCTATGTAAAATCATAAATTTTCTATCATGAGAACTACGCATCCAAATACAATGTAAATCTGTCCGTGGAAGTTCTAACTGACATACGTGGTACGTACCTACTTTTTTGGTGCCATTTTTTACTACAAATTCTTACGAACTATCCTATATAAGGGCATGCATGTACTTTTATCAGTGAACCCAGTGATCACTGTTCACTGAATTACATTTGGATTTGAATTCCTCCGGAGTTTGAATAGGGATAACAACCGGTACCCATGCAAATGCAGTTATATGTTACTTATGTAGTTGTCATTTGAACCCTTTCATGTTCATATCCACAGAACTTGAATGTGCATGGTTGTATTTCAGAGGGAGGTTGTAAGTAACAAAGTTGAAGGATGGCATTTCACGTATAGTTTTGGGAGAGTCATCAAAAATGTATGATGAGAATGAAACATTTATTTCAATGCTGTCATTCTTTACAATGTAACCAAAGACGTTCACATTATTTAAGTACTGAATATATCTGGCCATTAAATTGAGTAACGTTATAAAATTTATACATTTGATAACTTAGATGACAACATTTGGGTTTAAGGTTAAGCAGGAACGCCTTTATTCCCCAATCTATAGACATACAACCATACAATCTAACATAGGACAGGCAAATGATGAACAAGACAAAACAAACAAGTGTGAAACAACACCGCATCAATAGAGCACAAATAAGTACGGTTTTCAACCCGGAAATAAGCAAGGGTGCATCTACTGGTAGAGCCAATTTTTTGGGAGCCAAAATTGTGGGTTTTCTGGGGGAGGTTCAAAATACTTGGAAAATTTTATGTAACTTTCTATGGGTGGGGGGGTTACAAGCTTTGCAAAGGAAGGGCAGTGTTCGCGAGTTCCCATAAGTCACCTTTCTCGCACTATACTGGGTGGGCATTGCCTCCATCTCTTCCCCCCCCCACCAAAACCACCAACGGAAACATAGTCTTATTGACATCGCCATTGAACAGTATGTGTACATCCATAACAGCTCGATCACTTGGTACTTCAGATATTCTTTAAAATTACTTGGGGAAAACATCCCACAAAGCTACAGGATAAGGATGTTTTTCTGAAATACAGTGTTTCCATATTAATCGCACTTATCAAAAATAAATTTATCACGGTGTAGATTGTGTTTTTGATTTGCAAAAAAAGGTTATCATGTAGGTGAATTTCTTTGAAATTCCTATCTGCCATATCCACGACAACAATCATCTGATCTCTTTCAGAGAAAACAAATTGATACAGGTGTAACTGACAGGGCATCCAGAGGTACATGTGCATGTAGGACTCCAAAGTGATCCTGCTGAGTTGCCGTGTGTTAAGAAGTTTTTCTTGCGAACATTGATAAGCTATTGTACATTGGATCTGTGATATAATTTCAAAAACAATGAGTAGTTCAAGGTATACAGTGAGAGCGTTGACCTTATCGGCTTTCCTGTGACTCAGGCAGAAACCAGTAGTTTGGGGGGAAAAGCTATGTGGCTTTAAGCAAATAAATTAGTCAGGAATAGTCTGCTGGGATGGTTTTTGATTTCTCTTGGATTCAGTAAGGATGTGGGGTTCAGGTATAGCAGAAGCAAGGCCTAGCCTTTATGTGCAGAAAGTACTAGTAGAAAAGACGTGGGCCCCTTAGTTCCTGTTGTAACCTGCTGTAATGCAGCAAGGCTGATGAAAAGTTTGGGGAGTGTTCTGCAACAAAGGGGAAGTACACAATACACTATAGCCCTGTGGATAAAGCCACATTATGCCTGTCGAAATCTTTTGAGGGATTCTGTGTAGTGCAAATAATGGGAAGGACTGAATGGGATTGCCAAACCAGGGTCGCAAGCCAGTGTCTAGACATTGACCACCACATGTCTTTTGGTGATTGATATTTGTTTATAACTTGCTTCAGTGTTAAACTAAATTGTTAAATTGTCACTTTAGTTATTTACATAGAACCGTCAAAATATGCAGAGAATAGACTCTTTTTAGATTTACTGATATGATGCTATACAGCTAGAACTAAATCAAGGAAATCTATAACCAAAATTTTTCACATTGCTGCATTCAAAGTACTTCCAGTTCAGTGTAGACCTGTTTAAAAATGGATCTTTGTAACCCTATAAATGCACTAGATTTCTGATGGACCATGGAGAAGTTTATTGACAGGAGGGGGAAATCATAAGGATTTTGATTTCAATAATGTCTGCCCAGGTCAAGATGACCAAGTATCCATACTGTTATACATTGGATCATTTACAAGGGTGTATTCTTTGCCCTTAATATGTGGACAAATGACACAAAGAACCAGGCTGCTTTGTTAGTGTCCCTCGTTGTCAGAAGCTTGCCTATACCAACTCTGACATAGAATTCCGTTGTCCATTTTGCAATCAGTCAGTGTCTATTCACTATAGTTACATGGTGAAGTCATCCACTAGACCATGACTGTTGGGTTCATCTGGTCCCAGCAGTAAAACGGTGCCCCCCCAACAGACTGCAGTTTTAGTGCAGGCCAGCTGAAAATGGACTTCCCATAGTTCGGGGTTTGGGGTTTTGGGTAAAAAAAGAAGACTCGCGGTAATTTCCAACCCTCTGCACCACTGAAGTACATTGTTTGCTCGGTCAAACATAGTAGTGGGCACCTGCATTTGTGAGGTTCCCTGGGCACCTGTTGTTTCTCCGCTTTTAATATTGGTTGAGATGGCATAATGTCATTTCAACCTACATGTAGGCCTAGGCCTGAAGTGTTACGTACCATGTTGTAATAACATTGTGTGCCTACTAGGCTGCCTTCAGAATAAAGTAATGTGGAGATGGTCTATGTGTGTACTACAACAGAAAACATCAAATGCAAAAATGTAACTTAATCTGTTTTCATCCTTGAAAGGATGTACATGTACACGTATTTAAATAATCTGAATAGCATCAATTTTAGTGATTTAATGCAGTTTCTTCCACATACTTCCCATATATTTGATGTTCAGAATTTATGCCTTTTGGGAAAAACAAATTACTCGTTTTGTTAACTATTCAGTGCTGAAAAGCCATCAGGTACCTGCTGTATATAGAGCTTGAAACTACCAGTATATGTGGATAGCTTTTATTGCAACCCATTTTCCAGTGTTCATAGAGTTCAAAAGCTTGTTTTTTATCAATCCACGTTGTAAAACATGTAATTGTGTGGGTTAAAGAGACCAGAATTTACAAGCCACTAAAATTCCAAATCAAGGATTGTACATGAAGCAATACCAGCAGTGTCCTTTTTTCTCTTTCTCTTTCATTTTTTGGGCTTCACTTATTTTTATTTACTTTCAGCAGTGAACGCTTTTGTCACACTTGTAGGTGTGGATGCGTCCGCGGGTCTGGAAGGTTCACATCTGTTTATTAGCGTCAACCATGACCATTTTCTGACCTTTGTACATAAAACCCAAATTGTTATAATGGAACGTTTAGTAGGTTTGAAGAAAAAAGTGGTGTCCATGCTGCACAATTGTTAAATGTATTTGATACAAATTATAAATGCCATGAAATACAAGAAAGATGTGAGAAATATGACTTGTGAAGAACGGAAAGGCCTACTGGTACAATGTTGTAGAAATCCTCAGTTTTAAAGTTTGTGGCATTCTCGAGAAAACCTGCCGCAAGATGAATCCAGACACTTTAGTTTAGACTAACAACTTCTATTCTCATTATGTTGGTTCAGGGTCTGAGTTTTACTCAAAGGGTGTTTTTTCCCAGCATATTATGTGTACTGCCAAATGTGGTGTAGTTATTTTCCTGGTTTTGATTTCTGAAGTAGTCTAGTTGCATTTCAGGTATATGCAATACAAAGAGGGGCAGCAGTCTGCTTCACTTTCCTTTGACATGTTGCAATCAAAATCATTCAGAAGAGTTTTGTTACTGTTTAAAGGAACCAGGAGAAAAAGTCTGGGAGGATTTTTTTTTTTTTTACTTTCTAGACAAAAATTTGAACGTTGTTTTCTGTTGACTGCCTTGCTCTACAGTGTTACCGATAATCCTAGAATTAAATTTGAGTTAAATTTCCCTGGGGCAGTTTGGTAACATGAAAAAAATACTTGATTGTTACCACAAGGCCCTACTTGCTGGTGAAGGTTCACTCAAGTACATTTATACGAGATCTTTTCAGGGAAAAAGAGCAGATAACAATTGGTGTAGAATTGCAATGCAGAAATGCTGACAAAATCAGCCACAACCATACTGTGTGTCCTTTATTTTAAAAAGGATATGTTAAACTTAGATTAACATCAGTACTGGTCTCTTTTAACATAAGGGTTGGGCAAGGGAGACGTGTACATACATGTTTACATAAAGCTAAGATGCTGGTATGATATATCTTCACCGACTCAGTTTGAACCAAAATAGTGTCTGGATACAATTTCAAAATGGACCATCTGCTTTCGAATTTTGGGGGCATTGCAGTCCCTCACATGTCACCAGATGTTATACTTGTATTATAATAATGCCATGTGGCTAATATCCTGCTCATGTTGGCTTGCATAGCTCATGTTGTGTATGTTTACAAGAAAATATAAGCCAAACTCATCCTTTGGATTATCACTGTAAACTGTGAAGGCACAACAGCTGAACAGCTCGCTTTATTTGGATGAGCTTGTCACTCCCCTACCTACCCAGGTCAGTTCACAACTCACATGATTGGATTACAGGATCATCACACCTAACCCATTGCACATGGATATTATAAATCAGTCACTGCAGAGTATAACTGGATTATCAAATGGTTTAGGACAGCTTACCCTGGGCAAATAAATAGGCCAAATTGGGAGAAGTGACAGTTATATGATAAGGATGAAATTAGGGTTTGGTGAGTGAAACTGCCATGGCCATGATTGGCTCAGTGGTGTGGACACAAAACATTGACAGTGTTCCATGTGTACTCGGAGTTAAGGTTTACATGCACAGGTGCAGAACTGAATTTCAAATTTAGAAAGCTGCTTGATTGTACTGGATGCTTTACAGGAAAGTAAATTTGCCTAAAAAAGAAAGGCATACATGAAGTTAAAAAGGTGGATACAGTGGTTTTTGTGAGTTTGCAGCCAGTGGCGTATCCAGGCTTTGGGTCCAGGAAGGGTAAAAATGGACATTTTTCAAAAACTTGCTGTCCACATTTTTCATCCTTAACCCTAACCCTCCTCAATCCTTCACCTGTTGGAGGATTGAGGAGGGTTAGGGTAGAACCCTAATCAATCTCCCCCCATGAGGTACATGTAGTAGGACCACATCCTCAATACTGGCACTTGCAATTCCTTTTTTAAAAATTGCCAAATTTTTGTGTGTAGGGAAGGCAACTTTCCCCGTCCCCCTCCCCAATTGGATATGCCACCGTTTGCAGCATCCTCTACTCTCTGCCCCTACCAGGCTCCAGAAACTGAATGTTACATGGTGACATTCTGATCATGAGCTGCCAAGTAAAACATACATGTACATTCACAAGTAGCATTCAGAGAGATTTTGTTTACAAAACCTTCAGCTGGGCATGCAGTCATGGAAACCTTTGACAATGTGTTTCCAGAGACTTGTCTGCTTATGATTCCCAGGTCAATTCATTTAAAATGGAGTGCGTTGAAAAGAGAGGCACATGTAGTCCCTAGACATGAGTGTCTAGTGTGAATTTGAATCTAAGGTTTCTAAAGGTGTGGCACTGTGAATGCATTTGTGGAAATCATGGGGGAAATAAGGAAAATTTCAATTTAGTCATGAGACATAAAACATTATTTTAAAATGCCCTCAGGTGCAGCCAGGTTAAAATGGCATGCATCGGTAAGGCCCGGATAAAGGGTTTATATCCCACAATTGAATGTTACGTGCATTTGTGTGGTGAACAGACTTCAGTCCAAAGTGTGCAGATGTGGTGACCAAATTTCAATCATTGTTGACATGGTCTCTCCTCTGATTTTGGGGTGGAACTTATTTCACGATAAAGGTCTGTGAAGATTTGAAAACCACATGTAGGTTGTTTTCAATACTCCTTTGTAAGCTTCGATCAACTGATGGGGTTTGAATCCCCACCTTAGCAAACTTGTGACATTTTGTCTGTTTCTTCACCCGCATCACAAAAATGAACGGCCAAACCATAATTATCAGTGATTGTTACAATGAAATCAATGAAGGGCGACATTTGAAGGCCTTCATTTCCAAACAGTTTAGTCTCTGCCTTGCCACTAGATTCCTGAATGAAGTACATTTTATGGCAACTGTGTTTGTTTTTACTTTGCAGCCCTTGACACAAACAACACACTAGTAAAGAAAGCTGTGTTTGAGCTCCTTTCTGCACTCTGCCTTTACAACGAGGTGGGATACACACTTGCGATTGATGCCCTGGAAAACTACAAGGTAGGAGATTGTCCCTTTAACCACCCAACCAGGCACAGTTCTAAACATCTGCTTCGACCCCGCTTCAGAAGACTCTCGACAGCACATGTTGTACTGAGAAATAGTAGAAAAGAGATGTCTCTTATTTAATCGTCAGTGTTTTTACTGGTACCTTGATGGCTTCTGAGTTTCAGTGTGAGGCTGAGTCAATTCAAATAATTGAATATTAGATCTTCATTCAGTAGTATATTTATGCAATATTCAAATATTTTCTTGTGCCAATCTGCCACCTGAAAAGGAACCAAATCTATATGTTTTACAAAAAGTTAAAAACTAATAAAATAATTATTGGCCTTATTGTGTGGCATATGCATTCAAGAACCATTATATTCACTGATTTTTATTTCATTGATTTTCACTTCCAAATATTTGATTTTTGAAAATAAATATTTGTATATTCAATAAATATCCAAAATATTTGAATTATCAACTAAGCTCTACTTTGAAAGGGTTGAGGCAAGAACTCATCCTGTGTATTCAGTTTGGCTTACCCACCAGTTGAAGTCACTGATTCAACTTTTTAAATGCCACTTACATGCTGATGTTATGTCATATACATGTACATGTGGATACATTGTAGTGTAGCAAAATCAGTTACTAAGTTACTATATCCCGTTTAGAGGATGCCTCACAGTGCATTTGTGTAAAGGACAATTACCCCGTCGATAGAACCTTTGAGGCAATCTACAGTTTCCCCATCTCCTCCTCCAGATTTCCTGCCCGCATCTGACACAGCGGCACATTTCCTTGTTTTGTTGCCCGACAGAAATCGGATTACCTCGGGGAAAAGTAGAAGGGGGGGGGAACACCTGGAAACATCTCACACAATTTGTGCCGCTGTATCGAATGAGTCACTGCCATAGCAACCGAGCAGCTTTTCACACAACTCTTGGGACTTACGACTGATGCTCAAATCCAGCTGGGATTTGTTTTTTGCATTATTTGCTCCTGTAATTGTATGTTTTGTTAGTTTGTGGAGCACAAATTCCATGTACATTTTGCAAATCTTAAGTCAACCTATCAGTTTCCATTCATGTCTTCTCTGTACAGCTCAAATGTGATTTGACCTGTTGGTGTTACAAGGGGAGGAAATTGGATGTTTTCTCAAACGAGAAATTGCTAAGACATATTTTCTGAAGAATTTCATATTCTCATTGTTGTACACAACATGTACATAATACAGTTAATTGTGAAGAATCTTTAATAACCTTATTTCAGCTTTTAGCATCACACAAAGATTGCAGGAGAAGTATAATCTGGGAAAGTGATAGTATTGTAATTTTGTTGAACCAACTAAAAAAGGCTTGGGAGTAAAAAAGTAAATAAACAAATGTTTCCCTATGCCTGCTGCCTAGGTTTCCAAGAATCAACGCTATCGTTTCAGTCTGATTGTGAATGAGCTGCGCAAGGCCGAGATTGTTCCTTACAAGATCTGCTTGCTGTCTTTCATCAATTGCATTTTGATGAGCACAGAAGACTTTGAGACAAGGGTTCGCCTGCGCAATGAGTTTATTGGCCTGCAACTGTTGGATATCCTCTCTAGTTTCAGGTAGGTATGAAAAGAAATTGGGAGTTCTTGGGATGTAAATTAAACAACAACTTTGCCTATTTCAGATGGTGTGTTATAGGCATTGATGGCCGAGTGTTGTCTAATCATAGGGTAAATCCACTTTGAAACTGGTCATTTTTTTTTCCATAGAGTCTGAACATTGTGTTGATAATCTTGACATTCTTAGTAATGAAAATTGTTGAAATTTGTCTTGTAGTCTTAGGGTCTTATCCTAAATATTTTTATGAAACTCTGTACCACTTTATGAAATTCAGAACTGTGCTCATGTGGTGTACCTTGGCGCAGTGAGTAGGTCCCTCTAACAGTTGGATGAGTAATGGAAACTCTGATAAAATACCAGTATTTAAGTAGCAAACAGTTGTGCACTGTAAGTTGGTACTGGTTTGTTCTCAAAAATTTTTTTATCAAGCAAAACATCAGCAGTCCTCCGTTGGTGCACTCCATGCATGTGAGAAGCTTTCTTCATGAGTTTCAAGGCAATCCAAAGTTCGTTTGATGAGGGAATGGCATAAAAAATAAGTCATCCTTTGCTACAGAGTGACAAGAATCATAGATGTTGCATTAAATTTGCAAATTGTACATTGTACAATCGAAGAACAGGGAAAAATCACTTTCTGTGGTAATATTTGGGAGTGACATGCATTGTGTTAAAGCTTGCTTTTTTGTTGACAACCGTGGAAAAGAACTTTCATTTTTGGGGCTTTTTGTATGACTTGGTTTGAACCAAACTGTGATATCTGTAAAAGCAAACTGATGTTGACATGAGCATCCACCTAGTTGTTCATCACTGGAAGCACTGGCTTTACTCTTGAGACCTTGGTTTAGCCACTTCATTTAGTGTTTAGTCCGGAAGGGTTTTCATCATGATACATAAAAAGCAACACCTCACTTCCTGTCACATTATACCAGCCACTGTTGAGCATAATCAGTTTGCAGTGATATCTTACAGAGGACCGTGGTTTCAATTAATGAAACTCTGCTAACAGGTACCATTGACTGTATGAGAGATGATGAGCACTGACATGTTTCCATGCGTGTTACAGGCTCACAGCCACCATTATGTCATAGGCCTACACAGCCCTTTTTGTGAGCAGATATTGCAGTTTCTCAAGGATTTTGGTGGATGCTGAAATATTTGATGTCTGGTTAAATTGCAAACATCATAAGTACTTCTTATGATGTTTTAATGCATCTCTTGCACATACTGGAACATACGCATGCATGGTGGGTGTGTGTCCGTAGCAGAACTAGTGAATATATCAAATAAGTTTTTTTCATTGCAACTAAACCCGTTGCATCTAATTATCTTTATCATACTGTTCTACCAATTTACCAATTCCATCCCTCATTATCGAATGATATGCAAATTGCCTTTATATTGAGTTGTTGTCTAGATCCAGTCCGAGTACCCTTGAGTCTGCTAGTGAAGTGCTCACAGATAATGCTCACCCTGATCTCACATTACACCTCTGTCAATCAATTTCAAAATCATAAAACATAAGTATCCCCAGAACTGAACAGTTATGCAATAGCGTAGACTAGCCCCATCAACAACCGGTTCCATTATGGAAAGTGACTTTTTTGATATGAGAAAATGACAGATGGTGTTATTGCTCTTTTTTGGGGGTTATTTCTCTATGTCTTTTCTCACTGCAATCATATCTGTTTTGTTTAAATTAATTATTTCAGTTTGGGGGGACGGGGGAGTAGCTTGGTCATCTGCCATTTTGCTGGCTTCATTGTGCTTACTTAAATTGTGCGCAATAACACTTCTAAGATTTACACTGGTGTATGAAAGACTGTAGCCTGTCCAATCGTATGGCCACAAGATAAGGAATATTTTAAGTGGTACTTCAGGCTCACTGTACAACACCTGAAGGTGACCTCAGACTTTACAGAACAAAACCCATTATTTTTGTTTTAAAAAAATTCATTCATCTTTTTTTTCCCTTTAGCTGTTAGTTAGGTTCTGTCAAAGGTGTTACAATGACAACAGTACTTGTAGCACTTTTCTAACGATTTCCACAATTTTCATTTATTCTCTCCCATTGCCAGACGGGACTTGTTAAGGTAATGTACCTACGTCTTGTGTTTTTTTAGGCTAATGTTTTTTAACGCGTACGTTTGCGCTGCAAGAGCACCTGCAATGAAATAAACTCATATTCGGTCCCCGGATGGTGATTGTGGTGGCAGGCTATGTTTTGTTTGTGTGCAGACTGGTGGTGGGTCGTATCGGCTCTCTTACACCTTGGATCAAATTTGATTTCTGTTAGACTTTATGTTATTTCAGTTCGTAGTTTTTTATTGTGTGGTCAGGACTGAAATATCTGAAAGGCGCAGTAGGCACCTTACCTAGAGCCTATGAAAAATTTCAGGACCTGTGAAATTACCACAGTGTGCCATAAGGCACACACAAGTAGTTTTTAAGTGCTTAATGCATCTCTCATTGAATTTTTGATATTTGAGGAGCTGCAGTACTCTCTAGCATCAACATGAAATGCTAAGCTCCAATGCTTACCAGCACTTTGAGATGATAATTTGTTGTTATTGGAGCCTTGAGCTGAGTAGCTAGTGCCAACACAACACTGCCTAGAGTCTACAGTACAGTCAGTAAGGCCCTGTGTACGATATACATGTACTTTAGAGAACGAAATGCATAGTCATGAACTTTATGTATTTCTAACAAATCGTATGGATTGTTACTTAAATTCTTGTTCTTCTTAAATTATTTACATACTTAATACGTAATTTACATACATAATTTAAACTGAAATTGTTTGCATACATGTCTACTTCAACCAAAATTACCTTTGGAAACAGAACACCTTTGTCAAACTTGAAGGAAAAAAATGCTTACACCCCAAAGAAAGTGCGTACAGAAAATTGATGTCAGTATTTAACAAGAGCATATTAACCTGAAGTACCTCCCCAGTTCAGTGGAAAGTTACATGTATGAATCACAAATCATTGAAAATAGCTTACTAGTGAAAGAAGCAGCCAACCTTCATTTCCAAGACTCCTAAAACGTCAAGCTATGCTACTGCTTGCTTCAACCCTGTTTCTCCACAAACACAAGCCACTCAGCTGATACCAATTAACCTGCACAGATTATTTGATTGTGTCCATGTGCAGTGATGGATGCCACTGTTTGTTTGGTTATCCTGTAATTGTTGTCTACACAGAAGTTTGCGTTTACGTGCTGGAATTTAAATGCATACATGTAGGCCTACGCGCAATGTATCTGTTTTTTTCCAAATGACATTTGAATGCCTATTCAGAATTTGTTCCAAGGTGACACAAAGGAATGCAAACCTATGTTCCAAGTATCTGTTTGGTGGATTCACATAGGCATGTTGGTTATTCACACTTTGTACTCTTTTTGGAAGTGAGTTAACATCTTTTACCTATGGGTGTTTGGAATGTATTAACTTTGCTCTCTGATGCCTTAAAACTACTGTGATTTTGTTTATACCATTTTTCCCTTTTAAGAGGTCAATCACTGATCATGATCATGGTCAGCCTTCTTAGACCTTGGCTACCACTGATCATTCAAATGACTGTCACCTTTGTTTAAAAGCTTGGCTTGCCGTATTAACTTATCAACCACCACCCACACTCTAAATCACTGTCTCAACACAGTGTTCAGTTGTCATAGTCTTTTCCATATTGCCTTTGGTAAGACGTACTGTGGCCAAAGGCATTGGTAGAATTTCTTTGGTTTCCGATGGGAGGGAGGGTAGGAGTTGAATTTTACCATGGAGGTAATTTGCAGTCCAATTTGCGTTGCAAGAGTAAAAAAATGGGCATAAAAGTCTTGCTCCTGTGACAATTTACAGTCATCTCACAATGCAACATATATTTAGCATCTTCCTTGACAGAGAATGAATAGGTAACCACTTTTCTGCAGTTGACAACAGCTGAATGATTCACCATTGTGTCCCTCAGAATTGGCTCAAGGTTTCATTTCTGTATCAAACAATAGTTGCCAACTACAGAAAAGCAAAAAGACTTCAATATGCCATCTGTGTTGCTTGCTTTTGCCCACTTGCCCCCCAAAATTACACAAAACCCAATCAAATACAGCTGTACCAAAAAAACAGCGAGGTTCATTGGCTGCAGTGTCAATGTTGGACATTGTATTGCTAGTCCCCGGCATTTCATGTACACAGTGAACAAAGAATTTGGAAGAGTTTTGTGTTAAATTGTTTTTGTTGTGTTTTGTTTGCATTTATTATGCCTGAATTTATTACTGGCACCTTCATTTTTCCACATTTCCACATAAAATATTGGATCGGCCTTTCGAGCACTTCCTTTATATTATGGCCTTGACATCACACTCCCCTTGCAAGGGAATTTGCAAGATTTTGTTCTTGGGAGCCTCATATCTGAGAATATAACAAGTCATAAGTCAACTTAAATGAAAGTGTACCCATAAAAATTGCCAACAACTTGTCACACTATTAAACCCTTATCATTATTGTCACTTAATTCTCTAATTTTGCAAAGCAACTTTGACAATTCCATGTGAAAGTGGAAATTTGGTCACAGTTTTATTGACCTCGTTTTGAATCATAATTAACAGATAGATGGAAGTTGTTCAACAAATGAAAGTGGGATTGAATGTAACAGTTCTTATTATTTCTACTGCTTTTTTTTCAAAACCACTTTTATGAAAGAATTACCAATGATAAATGAGGTTGGCAACAGCAAGCCGTACAGATGCATACCACCTCAGATTAATGCTACATGCTGCTACAGTAAGCTGAGCTTTTTCTTTTCTTTCTTTCTTTCACCTTTTCCTCATCTTCCCCAACAGGCAAGATGAGCAGGAGGATGGTGACCTCAGCATCCAGCTGGACGTCTTTGATGAGAAGAAGATGGAGGATGATGAGGAACTCTACTCGTGTTTCCCGGATGATGGTGTCGACCTCAACAGTCCTGTGGACATCTTTGATGCGATCTTTAAAAAGGTTTGAAGCTCCACTTACATGTAGCCGTCAGATCATGCAGAAGGAAAATATTGCCATGGTTCTTGAAAATGAGTGACTCTAGTTCTGAAAGATATTCAGGCTAAGCTTTCATACCATTTAAGACCCAAAATGTACACACAGTGTCACCATGGGAGGTTATTCATAGGACACAGCACAAAATAATAAGACAGTAGAAATGAGACACAAAATTTCTCTAATCGTAAAAGAGTTTATGTCTCTTGTCCCATTCTTTTCAGATTCACATATTCTGCAAAGGCCGTAATGAAAAAAACCAAAGTACTTTTTCAGTAACTGTCCTTTCTGCTCCCGTTCTTCCAAACTACAACCTGTATATGTCAGCATTGTTCCTGAAAGGAATCTTTCAAATTGGGATTACATGTTTCCTCAGGGGAGAAAAATCCTGATGTGCATGCATGAGCCACACAGAGAATGCCAGACTTCATCAACTTTGAATTCCGCAGAGAAGATCTGGTGTGCTGCATGCATACAGTTGTAACTAAACCTACAGTTTACAGTCCGTAGACTTTTTAATAGAGGGCCAAAATGTTGACCCTGTTCGCAAGTAGAAGGCCTTTGTCAGAGTGATATAATGACTCGCTAACTCTCTCCCTTATGTTCCTATTTTAATCTTGCAGGTGTCAAACTCTCCAAATGCTGCCCCACTTCTGTCCCTCCTCCAATCCATTCTCCAGTTTGAGCCAGATGACCCTGTCTCAGATGTCCTCTTTGAAGTGTCTGACCGTCTGATTGCTCAGCTCATGGTGCTGGATCATCCGGAGGATGTCAGGGAGATCTTGAAATGTGGACTGTCCGAAGTGGTGAAACTGGTGAAGATGAGGGAGATGTATCAGACTGCTCGGCCGACCAAGGCAGAGAAAAAGGTTAAATCAGTGGATGCTGCCATTCAGACAGAGGAGATCACCATGGTGAGACCAGGCCAGCATGGGGGTGGTGGGGTGAAGGAAGCAGACGTCTTACAAAGAGACACAACATCAGATTCTCAGGCAGCACCCCCGGCTGCACCTCCACCCCCACCTGTGCCTGGTGTGGATGGGACAATTCCACAAACAGACATTCCCCCAGCTCCAACACCACCCCCACCACCAGGCATGGGTGGGGTGCCACCAGCACCTCCACTCCCAGGAATGGGTGGGGTACCACCCCCTCCACCACCCCCAGGAATGGGTGGGGTACCACCGCCACCACCACCCCCAGGAATGGGTGGGGTACCACCGCCACCACCACTCCCGGGCATGGGCGGGGTACCACCGCCACCACCACTCCCGGGCATGGGCGGGGTACCGCCGCCACCACCACTCCCGGGCATGGGCGGGGTACCGCCACCACCACCCCTCCCTGGCATGGGCGGGGCCCCACCGCCACCTCCCCTCCCAGGCATGGGCGGGGCTCCACCACCACCACCCCCATTACCAGGCATGGGGGGTCCCCCACCTGCTCCACCCCTTCCCGGCATGAGAGGCCCACCACCTCCACCCCCTCTAGGAGGCGTTATCAGACCAGCAGTGGCCCCTGTTCAGTACGGAGCTCCACCTCCACCAGTTGCCCCAAAACCATCAAAGAAGCTGAAGATTCTAAATTGGTCCAAGATCCCACCGAACAAAGTAATGACACCACCTTCATCAAATAGTAAGCAAGACATTCAGTTCCTTCTGCCTCTAATGTTTTCCTTTACTGCCAAATTTCAATTAAAAGAGATGTCACCAGAGCTTTAGTTTTAATAGTTTTTCATTCATCAGTCTCACTGGCTTGTTGCTGTGAAAAACCCTTGTTATTGTGTTATGTATTGCATTGCAACGACAAAGAATTCCTTCCCAATTCTGAAGCAACTGATATCAACATTCCCCACATACAGATTTCATCAACAATTGGAATCCTTATGTTCTAGACCACGCTAACCTGTGTGTCTTATCATTAGCAAGGCATCCGTAATATGAGATGGTGGCATGCTGATGTGTGTGGTTGAGAGCACTTCCACATATATCCTTATGACCCAGGTGGCATTACATACATACAACCTTTCTTTTTACACTGACCTTGTCTCTGAACTGAAGATAGTATAAGTTTAAGATAACATTTTAAATTTTTTTTATTTCGGTTTGTTTTAAATTTAACATCTTGATGTTGATCTGATACTTTAAACGGCTGTGTACAGCCTTGCTTGAGTCTTTCCTGTAGCATCTTCCACAGTCCCATTTTTACTGTTTTTGTGCTGTTAGTACAACAGCATTTTCATTCACTTCATTAACCTCACAACAAATCATAGCTGCATGAAAATCCTGATGTGTACTTAATGCACTCTACATCCCAAAATGTGTTTCCTGGTATAAACAATATGAAGGGCTGAATCAGGATGGCTGTATTTGTTCTCAATGCATGATTGTTGCTGAAACCGTATTTGAAGCTGACACGGTGTTGTGGAACATGGCCGGATGCATGATTTTCGGATGTAACCTAGGCTATTGTTGAGCATTATTTGCTCCCTCCTTTTAGTTTCTGTTCTCTTCTCATACATTCTACTTTTTTTTGGACTAGAATAGATATGCAACACTTGTACAGATGGTGATGTGTCCTATGCAAACTTTTTTGTCGCCAACTGAATCCACAGGTAATTTTTTTCATATTGGGTCATGATGAATGCCATTGATTGCTCTCGCACCAATGCAGCCAAGAAGAACATCTGGCGCAGTATCAGCGAGAATCCACAGCAGCAGACCGTCATGTCCCCCGAGTACCAGGCCCTGGAGGATCTGTTCAGTCAGAAGGAAGCCAAGAAACCTGGACAAGATGAGCAGAAAGTGAAAAAGAAAGAACCCACGGAGGTGAGTATTGGTGGCCCCCACCCCCAAATCCAAAACAGGAAATATAGCAGGGGGGTGATGGAATAGCAGGAGACCCAAGGGGTGGCACCTTAACTTGTTATTAATAGCTTTAACGACAAAAAGTTTCACTAGAAATGTCTCACTCATTTGTTTTGGTTCACCTTCATTGACCTCCACTGGCCTCGCCTCCCTATTTTTTTATAAATGCTAGATCTGTAATTTAGCCTGTAAACATAAAGATCAAACCCTTGCAGAGTCACTATGACAAGTATGAAATGCCTGATTGATCTGAAGTTGAACAGGTGCTTCTTAGCGATAACATGTACCCTTGTGACTTGTTTGTAATCCTTCCTCCTTGCCTGTGGCTGCCCCAGTCCTGAGAAAAGCAGTTATTCAGTGTGCAAAAATTACCAGTTTGTATCATTTGTTTTGGATATTAACTGTGCTTCAGAGACTGGCTTTGGTAAATTCTTAGCATAGGAACACATTGATTTTTGAAATGTTGAAGAACGTAGTTCTAATCCTCTCTTTCACTCAAGAACTGCCTTCAATGTGTATACCTTTTTGGTGGGATGTAAATTTTGTCCTCCTTGTCATTTGATCTGCACTGTTTCCTTTGATATTTTATTTTGAATGCATATTCCTGGCTGTGAACCATGAACTTTAAGTTGTGGAGGATTCAGTCGACTAGGTTCCAATCATGTGAGACACCTTGGAGATATAATTGTGGTACAGATTTGTTCCTGAATATCTCTAGTAGCACAGGAAGTTGTCTCCAATAATCAGGGGAATGCTTCATAGACGTAATTTTTATATACTTTAACTTTATTGAATTCACTACTTCAAGGTCATGCTGTTCCAGGCTATTTTTGTTGCAAATTCAGTAAGTCTACATTTAGTTTGGACTTCCAAATAGAGAAAATGCTACTTTGACCTTGGCTGTTATTTATGATGTTTCAAATATCACCATGTAACTAGAGAAAATCTGGCCTTTCTCAAAATTACATTATATCTAGTCATCGTCTGTTGTTTTCTATTTTTGATATAACATACTTATACACACTATATGTGTTGTAGCATGAGAAGATACGCACGAACATCTAATCACTGGAAATATGGTTATCACATCAGGGGGGGTTGATATGCTTGCCTGGGTTAGTAAACTTGGTATAAGTAGTTTTATTTGAATTGACATTCCAGATGTGCAGTTTGAAAACATCCATGTGATAATGTCTGGGGTTCAAACTTCTCTTTTATGATCTGCCAACATCTTGAAAACATCCAATCCACTGAAGAGAATAAAAGCCAGGAAAGGGAAGAACTCTGGTTTTATTTAAAATCTCTGTGAAAATTAACCGGTGATAAATAGTTTCCATTTGTACATATGATCACATGTGCAGTTGTCGTAACCTTCAAAGTAATACACGTCACTTGGAATCAGCTGTAGTTCAACTGATCCTATTCTCAGAAGTGTTGAATGGTTTAATGGATCACACCACATTGCGGCGTAGGCTAATGAGATCACTATATGAAGAGGTGAACAGGCTGTCTGTGTTACTCATACTTGGCAGCTATTCCTGTGGAAATATCTTGGAGTCAGGGACCCTCTAAACTCTTGGATTTCAAATGTTATCAAATCCACACAAAAAAAATCAGACTCACGGATGTACTGAACCATTGTTGGAAAAACTGAATTTCACGGTTGGAATAAGGCTACCTGTGCATCCTACATAGCGGTGTATGCACCAGCTTAATTGAATCGAATGTTAATGGACCGTGCACTGCACTCCTTATTGCTCTCTACTCCCATTATTCACAAGTGGCACCCAGAGACTATTTAAGGCTCCAATACTGTTCAGGATTCCATGATGCAGGCAGTCAGGGTTTTGTGTCATCTTCCGGTAATTTTGCGAGACCTGATCTAGGGGTGATTGTGCCTTGAATAGGATCACTTACCTGTCTGAGATTTTTCGGTATATCGTAACAATATGATAAACAGTAAAGTGATTTTTAAATAGTTGATTTAAGTATCAGAATGTGTCTGGGAAATATGTAGTTGAGATGTTTTCTAAGACCATAATTAAACCTGAGTATTTACACCATACAGAAGGAATAAAGTATTGGTACAAAGTATTGCCACAGTAACAGTATTGTTTGAATACTTGGATACTATTTTGTTTTTTTCAGGTTAGATTTTAGTCCATCATTTCTTGCTTTGTTCCACTCATACCATTTTGCTTAAAAATGTTTCATGGCAAGCTTGTCAGAGAAGTCAAAGAATCCCTGAACCTCAGACAGATTGACTGCAGAATTTCATTGATCAAAACTGGAAATACTTGACGCTTACAAATACGTGGAAAAAGCGTGATATATTCAGAAATTGGAGTCTGTATTTGGATCTCTTTTTTCAGCTATGGATCTGCAGACATAAAGTAAATAAAGCCAAGAAATAAGATTTGCTCTTTTTGATCCAGATCAACCTCTTGGATGGTAAGAGAAGCTTGAATGTCAACATATTCCTGAAGCAGTTCCGACTGCCCAATGAGAAGATTATAGGGCTGATTGAAGGGGGAGATGCAGAAGCATTTGGAGGATCTGAGAGGCTGAAGGGACTCATCAGGGTCCTCCCTGAAAAGGATGAGGTCTGTAGACCCTAATGTCAAATCCAGATTACGTTGAAATTTGTAGCCCAGCCTAAAAAAGCAAGAGTCTGGAAGGTGGCCAGAGCCATGTTTGAGCAAATGTTTTCAAATGAATCTTGCAGTGTAAATCTATCGGCACATACAGTATTTTCCCACATAATGTCCATTTTGTGTGGAGGATAAAAATGTACATATTTTTCTCATGCAAATTAAAACAAAAGTTCTGAAACGGTTTTAGGCTCATTTTGCGGTGGCTCATGTTTAAGTGATATTTGTTGTCGAGATGTCATGATCTTTGGGTCACATCAAGATTTCTATGACATACCTTCAAACTACAGACATAAAAGTGCTTGTCATGCAAAACAAGACAACTGTGCGAGTTTGAACTGTACATGTACCTGGGTGTGTTGATACTGTGGGTGACATCACACTCTCACATCAAATGATATCTGTTTAGATATCGCCAGGATGTTTAGATTTTACTCTGTACTAATCGCTGTATGTTTATGACTGCATCACAAATGCTCGTTATTGTATCACATTCTTTAAATTTTGTAATCATATACAGAAAACCACTGAGAGCCAAAATGTATTTCAAAAGTAATATAATCATTCCTTCCATGCATGTTGCAGATTGATATGATAAAGGGTTTTGATGGTGACCAGGAAAAGCTAGGGTCTGCAGAAAAGTTCTTTCTCTTGCTCTCCAGTGTTTCAAAGTGAGTATTGTTGTATCAAAGCTCTCAAAGTATCCATTATCAAGGCCATTCGATGATGATGATGATGAAGTCTCATGACATCATTATTTGTCTCTTGATGTCGATGCTAAAATCTTTTTTTTCTCCCTGCTGTCTATGCAGTTATAAGCTCCGCATTGATGGTATGTTGATGAAGGAAGAGTTCACTGCCAATATGGCATACCTGAAGCCGTCACTAGCCACTCTACAAAAAGCCTGCAATGGTGAGTGTAATTTAATTTTTCTGGCTGGACAAATAAAATTGTGTTCATATCAAATTGGGTGCAAATGCAAAAATGCTACCTTCATTTTGGGATTCACCAAAAATATGTATATCTATTAAATACATATTTTATAGTGTGCACTTGCTGGAAGTTTATATGCACAAAAAGTGACTATTTTCTTTCTTTTCTTTGTTAGATATCCTGGATAGCAAGACCCTGGAGGAATTCCTGACATTAATTTTATTGACTGGAAACTTCATGAACTCTGTAAGTAAGAAATATGATTATTTCAGCAGATTTAACTTCAAGTGTAGGTCATTTAATTCAGTGTTACTGAGCAAGTGGACAATTATGGAAAGAACCAGCCTCCAGTCTCTTGGGAACATTGCAAAGAATTATCAGTCTTGGTGTTAAAAGTTAATTTTGTGATAATCTCTCAAATTTGTGGGATATGTATTGCAGTTGATTTTAACAAGGTGTATTGGCTGGTACATGCTGTTATGAATGAACAGCATATGTAATTTTGCTTCACCCTTGTTTGGTTGGCAGGGAGGTTTTGCCGGGAATGCCATGGCCTTCAAGGTGTCGTCCCTGATGAAGTTGATTGACACCAAAGCCAACAAGCCGCGCATGAACCTGATGCACTACATTGTGGAGATGGCCGAGCAGAAGGACAAGAACATGCTGTCCTTTCCTGATGAAATGAAAAGCCTCAACGAAGCCTCAAGGTTGAATTAGCTTTGATGGATCCTTCACTATAGGACTCTATATTTGATGTTTTCTCAGTGACAAAACTCTGCTCCCATTTGATACGACAGATTTGTGAAAAATCCCCCTGACAAATAAGGGTATGGAACACATTGCTTATTAAATGTGCAGTGGATGGGCTATTACTTGTTAAGTATGTATTACTCACATATAAATCTAAAAATGTTAAAGAGAGGCTTGATCAACCTGATTTTAAGATGCTTTGCTAAATCACTAATTAGAAGCTTCCCTCTTTTTTTGGCAGGGGACAAACAAGATATATTTTTAATGTGAAATTTATTTCTGCACCAAAAGAAAAAGAAAACAAAGAATTCTTTCAAAAAAATAAATAAGAATGAAATCGTTTTCCCAGGGAGTAAAATATGGAATCAATAACCAGAAAAACCCAGGCAATGTAGTGCTGACTGAAAAAAATAATTAGAAGATGGGAATGCACCTGTTTGGATTCAAACTTAGGTCACCAGACATCAAAAAAGCACCTCTAAGCCAGCTGGAATAAACAGTCATTTACTTAAAAGGGCTTTTGTTGACCGTCTTTCTATATCTTCTCCCGCAGATTGTCAGTGGATTATCTGGCGGGTGAGATTAACATGTTAGGAAGAAGTCTGGAGAAATTGCAAAATCAACTTGAAAATGCAGCTAAAGAAGTCCGTGAACAACTCCAGAACTTTATCAAGGTAAAGTAAATGAAAGGTTTAAAATTTGGTACATTAACAGCAAAAGACAAAGTTTGAAACATGTCCAAAAAAGTTTGAAAACATTGTTATCAAGCAGTCACATTACGCATACCGTAATGACATAAGGTAATGATATGTTCAGGTTTACATTATCGTAACATTGTATTTGCTATGAATATTGCTAATTTCCTTGAGTGGTTGAATCTGGTAAATCGTTAAGCCGATACATTATTAGCAGCTACCTTCAGACATTAGAAATGTGAGGCGACAGTAATATCAGTATGTACATTTGAAACCAGCTGTGGTTTTGTATGTAAATATAGGAAGCCCTAAGCCAATTAGATGACTTGAAAGAAGAGCTGAAGACCATCAATAAACTGACTGAGGAGCTGGCTATCTACTTTGTGGAGGACGCCAGTAAATTTAAACTGGATGAGTTCTTCCAGATCTTTAAGACTTTCGCTGAGCGCATCAAAACCTGCCAAGAGGTGACAAGCATTATCCGGAAACATTTTTAATACTCTTAAATAAAAGCGGACTGCACTGGCAAAACTAAAAATCTTTCAAGTTTCTGAAATGTAGGCTGCTAAAATAACATTCTGTCCCATAAAGAGAATTCATGCATGCAAGTAGTTAACACACTTCCTATTTCTCCCAAATGTTGTGTAATATTGGACAAATTGTTTAAATGTGTTTTATTTGGGTACCATTTTGTGTGTGCTCTGAATTGTTTTCCTGCTTTGTTTGAGAATATTTTTCAAGTTCATCTTTTCAGCAAACTGAATTCGTTTTTACTCATTCCTCAAGAACAACAGGGCATTCCCTGGATCTCCCTTTTTTAAAATCACATGCTGACTTCGGACATCTCATGTCCAGTGTGTGACCTGCTCATTGATCTTCTGGCTGCTACTCCTTTTCTAGGACAATGAAAAGCGACGTATCCAGGAAAAGAAGGCCGAGGAGAGACGTAAACAGAAGGAGGAAATGGAGAAGAAGAAAGCTGCAGGGAATGGCCAGGGGAAGAAGGTGGGAGTACCGCCGCCAGTTGAGGAGGATGGATGTATTGTAGACAACCTCCTCAAAGACATCAGGAAGGTAGGCAACTTAAACAAGCTAGGATAAACAAACATTAGATGTGACCCATGTTAAACAAGCTTAGGATAAACAAACATCAGATGTGACCCATCTTTTCATCAAGTTTGTCGTCCCCTTTTACTTTGTGTTATTGAAATAATAAAAAATGATTTGCAGGAGCTGTATTCATTACATTAGATGGAAGTGTTGATAGACTGTTGGATAGAACCTGTTATGGCATGAAAGCTTTGCAATTAATCTTGCTCACTCATGCGATAAATGTAATTTCAGTTGAGCTACCAACTGTTTGATTTTGAACTGTTGGACTAACCCATATCTTGGTTTGTCTGACAGGGATTCAAACTCAAGAAGACTCGTCTGTCAAGCACAGATGTCAACGAGCCCGCAAGTCCTGGTGGAAGTAGCTTGAAACGATCCAGACTGTCCTCCCGCAGGGCCCGTCCATCAATGCGAGGTTCGGCGTCGGAGAGTAGACCACCACCCCCACCTATGGTCCAGGAAGAACCTAGGCCAGAAGATGTGAATCTTTCCAGAGGCAGTGGGAATGACCTCAACAGCATCCCTCATAAGACCCAGAGCATCTCCAGCTCGGGAAGCGAGGATGTCTTCAACAAAGACAGCAACTCAAGTTCAGAAGAGTTGACACGAAAGTTCTCCATTGAGAAGCAAGTAGAGGAGATGAACAGATTGAACAATGGCAGAGCCAAGACTGTTTTAAACGGTGATGTGACTGAGAACGAGGATGTGAGAGCTATCGCTGTCAAGAATGTTGAAATCAAGGATATTTCAAAAGCTTCAAAAATAGAAGAAAGTACTCGGGAAGAAGTGACAGAAGAGCCACTCCACCAGGAAGTGAAAGCTGTGGAAGAACCTGTTTCACATGCACAGGAAATGAAGGAACAACCTCAGGCAGAAGCAAAGATTCAATCTAAAATTATCAAAGGAACTGTTAAGGCCAAGGAAGTCTGTCCTGAGGAAGTACAAATTACTATGCAAGAAAACCTTTCTATGCAAAAAGTAAATTCTGCACTGCCAGAACCGGCTGTGGAGAGTAAAACTCCACAGTCCTCTCAGTTTGAAATCCCTGGAAAGGGTGTCCATGCAGAAGAGAAGTCTGTCCAGAAACCAGTGAAAGGCACGGAGCTGCGCCATATCAGTGCACCTGTCTATCCAATGGAAGAACAACTGAAAGAACCTCAGCTCATGGCAGATCTGGCCCCACTCAGTGAGGATAAAAAAGAGCGGCCAAAAAGCGGACTCTTCCGGCTGTCTCCATGGCAAGCCACCATGACCTCTGCTCCAAGATACAAGAAAACTGAGAGTCTCCAGGAGGACTTTGCTCAGGCTGTCCCCATGGAAGTCGCAACTGCAGAGAGCTTCATGCCAGTACAGGAATCAGTGACAGTGACGCCTCCAGCCATGCGGGCAAAAGTCCAGACCAAACCAAAAGTCAAAACAAGTCCCAAGCGTACCAATGCGAAGTTGCTCTCCACGTCCAGAAGCCCTAGCTCCCCAACAAAGAAAGTAACTGCCGATGAGAATGTGTGGGAAGTCATGCAATCCCCAACTGAAGCTCACAAAACTGATCCCCCTTCTGCAACTTGTTCCGATGACAATAACGAGGAGTTACCAAAGGCCTTGCCACTGCCAACACTAGCACAATCAAATGAACCTGAGAATAATGGAAACGAAGAAGCCTTCACACACATTCAGGCGGACGAGGCTTCTCCCGTCAGTGATCTAAAAGAAAGCCCAGCAGAGACAGTTGAACCATCACTCCCAGCTAAGGTAACCCTTGCAAAGAGGCTGCTGTCCTTTCTCCGTTAGTTGACATGTGCATACCTGTGTTGTTATTTCTATTGCTGTGCATTTTTTTGTCTTTGTCTAACCTCTTTTTGTTGGACAGTATATGTATTCTTAGTTTGCTTGCTTTGATTTTCTTGGCCATTTATTTCTTCACGTCCATTGCAGTTTGTCTGTTTTAACACCATAAGCGTTACCTTTCTGAATTCATTTTTCACACTAAATGTTGTTCAGCATATTCATACTACCTTGTGCAGGCCATACGCAGCCCTGATGGTCATTGCACTTTTCCTTTGGTGTCAATCATGAAAATATTCATGCTGTTATCCATTTGTTTCTAAAAATATCAGATTTACCAGTATCATGGGGTAAGGGAAATCAGTCATCTGTTAAGACAGTCAATCAATTTAAAATCATGATTCACTAAAATCAATTGATAACCTTTTTTGCAATTTCTATGCCATTATGGTGGTTTTAATACTGTACATTGTACATTTTTATCACCAGCATCATGTCAAAGCATAACCAATTTTTATGTTTTTATATTTGTAAATGCAGCCAGCAATTGTGAAATGAGCTTCATGCTTTCCAAGAAAATTGTTTTCATCCATTGCTTCTGATAAGATATAAATTTTTATCAAGGAACTATATATGATTTATATTCAATAATATGCACATTCTTCTATTTAGGAAAATGTTAAGAATTGCATAATGCTCAATTTAATAGTGGAAACATTTTTTTTTTCAAACTACATGTTTGCATTTTTTTCTTACCTTTGTACAGTGTAGTAGTTGAGGCCATCACATGTTCCCTCAAGTCCAGGACAAGTAGTTCATGACTATGTCTGTGCTTATGACTGGTCTTGTGAATGCACTTTTGACTGGACTTGTGAAGGATTTATGATGGACTCACTACAACACCACTGTTGTATGGGAGAGCTTACACTCTGAATGTGTTGGAATTCAGGTTGCTTTTTATGAGTGCTAATACTAGAAATTGAGCAGCTAAAAAAGAATAAATGGTAACAAGCTTAAAAGGCTTTTGGGGCAGGGGCAAAGTCAGAGTCTTTGGTAATCATAAATGCTCAGACAAATAGGTGCACCATACCTTAAATTCAATAGCAGAATTACATGTACATATATGTATAAATTTGTCAGTATAAAACCATATTTTTTGCAAGGACAGCGAATAGTCTCAGAAAATGTAGGGTTCCAGTTTCCTAACCAATTGGGATTGTCAAGGTGTTGTGGATCAGTTTGTGCTCATTAAATTAGGCAATGCTACAAATGCTGCTTTGTAGTTATAACTAGCACTTTACTTGTGTATAAAATCTTTAGATGCGCCAATTGTTTCTTGCAAGGTCTCGCCAAAATTGGAGAGGCCGCTTAAACTTGAGGGAAAAGGCAAATTTTAACAGCTGCTTTGGCTGCAAGAAATTCTCTTGTGACATTGTATCGAATACTTGGTTTTGATGTGTGCGTATATTTGTATAGGATTTGTGATGAAGAGAACTTCGTCTCTGGAACTGAATGAGGTGACACAGACGAGTTGGAAGTTGGCTGTATTTTGTCATCAACCTATTCAGCCACTATTCTGTTGAACGTACTCTTACCACATGTCTCTTCCAATTTCTTATAGAAGGTTGTTAGGCAGATAGCATGAATAGGCCAACATTAGCTTAATAAAGTTCTCATCATCGTAGATTTGATTATGAAATCCTTTCACTTAGCTTTTGGGCAATGATATTTCAGACATTAATGTTTTGTGTTGATTAGATAGACCAATTTACAAAAACAACTATAGTATATTTAGTATTAGCACTCAACAAAACCCTAATTACTAATATTAGAATGACGCTGTAAATAATGGTCACCAGCACAGAAATATTTAAAGCCTGTTTCTGGCAGATTTTGATGTTGTTGGTATCATATTCTTGTGTTTTTATAAAGTGTTTGGTAATAGTTCCATGAAAGACTTGTTCTGCCGATCACTGGACAAAACAATGATTTCCTGGTATTAACCTTAAAATTGTTTTCACCAAACTGTAAACCAGTAAGCAGAGTGAAAGAGCTCTCCCATATGGTCTGTATTTTTTTCCCTAACCTGTTAATTGTATGACGGAACCTGTACATACTTTCATGCTTGTTTGTTTTATGATGCCTCCACCTGGTCAACCTATCCTTGCATGAGATCACTCAGTACTCATGAAGTCCACCCTAACTCCTTGTAATGATGGAGGGACCGATTAGTGACAGCTGCCATGTTATTACATAGCATAAGGCCCAGTCTAGATGCTTTACAACTGCAGTGCCAACGATAATTTAAATTAGAGTACAGCAAGAGTGGGGCAATAACACTGTAGTTATTACACTGCGGTATGTTTGCAATCTTGTACAACAGTTTTGGTATGTATTCAGGTTTGTTTATGATTCTGTCCTGGAGATGTTTGACCATTCATGCATGGTACCACTGGGGCCAGATTCACACCTGAGATTGGGGGGGACAAAACAAGTAAGCAAAGTCCGCGGTGAAAATTTGGATCGACTGATTGCACCAGTCACAATTACGCAGCTAATCAGAAACAATTTCCTTAACAAAATGACTTTTTCCATACAAGACAACCTCCTTCTAAGACACTTTATATTATCTTTGCTCTGATTAAAAAAATCCTCATTTTTTGGGGGGGGGGTGCACGGCCCTCCCCCCCGATCCACCCTTGGGTACCACAGAAGAAATTCATCCTTACTAGGGACCTTTCTGGGAGCACAGTGACGTCATGCTCAGATTGGTTTACGTTTTGTTTTTGTTCTCACATTTTGTTGCAACCCCCAAATAGCACCTCACATTTTTTTTAAATCTTGCCACTTAATGTACTAATATTCTAATGCTATTAATAAATGGGACGTGGAAACCATAGACATGGCACTTTTTAGTGAGCTTTAGTTTATGCAATGCAAGTTTAAGATAACAGCAGTAGTGAGCAGGTTATATTCTGAAAATCTCTCATTCCTTTTTTATTTATTCTCTTGTTTGCTGGGAAAAAAATCTCAATTCTATTTTCAGATTTTTTTGGCCGTGAAGAATTTTGCTGTCAAAATTTTTACTTAAAATGATACTTTTATTTTCTGCATGAATACATTTCAAATGTTTTCAGTGTTAAAAACTCAGTCTTGCAAGGTTTTTGACATTAGCTCTGACTTAACTTTGCTAAGTACAATGCGAGGTGCTGTTTAGGGGTTGCAACTCATAACCACATAAAATATACACAACCTATGTTTTCTTTAATATTTCGTTTACATTTCGAAGTTCAGTTTCAGCATGGCATTAGTTTTATTTAAATTTGATTTGCATTTAACTTTTGTCATACATTGCATTTTGGTGCCTCAAACAGCTGCTCGTGTTGTCTTTCTGTTTTTAAGCTTAGTGTTTGTGTGGTTTTTATTAATTTTCACATTTAAATGTATCATAGTTCGGGCACAGTGTTCAGTTTGTAGTGCTTTATTTTTCCCTTTGTGTATTTTTGCATATTTGCATATTTTTATGTAAGCATATATTGATTTTTTTAGTTTCGATTTTGTCTAAAGCTTGTAAATATGGCTGCCTTTACTGGGTTATTTTGATAATTGTAAAAGGAGTGTCTTTCCATTATAACAGATTTATTACACTCTAAACAAATCATATGTGTAGTGGTACTTTTTTCTTTTCAGTGCGCTGAGTTATTTGATCATTAAAGTGCCTCAGCAGAGATGAAGAATGTAATCATGTGAACTCTTACCAAGAAATATGAGATGGTTATTAAGATTAAGCAAAAAGTACCATCAATAAAAAAGAGAACACAGCAAAAGATTGAACAATTTTATGATGCAAAGATGGAATTAAGCACTGCTCATGTGAAATGCTGAAAAAAAAATTTACATCACTAGTAATCCTTTTTTTGTTCAGGGTAAAACACCTTTTTCAGGTTCCTCATCAAAAGTTCCAGGAAGGAGTTATCCTCGACCAGTTCCATCACGAGGACTTATCAATCAGCCAGCACAGATAGGCACAAGTCATGAAGCATGTAGCACCCATGCAGCAGGCTTTAACATGCCCGACACGTCGGGCAGTGATGCCTCTAACAAACATGCTGCTAGCAAGCGAGGCACGACAAAGGTGAAAAAGAGCAAGAGCTTTCTGAGATGGCGCAAACCCAAGGAGCAACAACGCAGCGGCAGTGAGGGGATGGAGGCACTGGACTTGGCCAAAACCAAGAAGAAAGAATGGCAACAGAAACCACCCCAAGCAGAGAACATTCCGCACAGTACCAGAGCCCCGTACATGCCAAAGAATGATGAAGAAAGAACCAGCTCACCATCGTCTGAGCAAGGTAGCTCCACAGGCATTACAAAAGAAAAAAATCATAAGATACGGTTTTGGAAAAAGAAAAAGAAGAAAGAAACAAAGTAAGTCTTTTCTGATTAATCACTGCTTTTAAGTCACCATTATTTTTATCTTAGTCTTTTTATACTTATATCAGTGTTTTTTAAAGTTGGAATTAATAAGAAGATAATGTAGTCTTGCATTTTTTTATAGAGAAAACATTTGGAAATAATATTTTTGTTTGCTATTTCTTTCATTTATATGGACATTTTTATTTCATAGCGCAAAAGTACTTGTAGAGATTACCCTTTGATTTTCACACATCAAATCTTTTTAATTGTCTGTCTGATGTCTCCTTTTATTAATGAATCTGAGTGTAGATGATCACGGTGGGCCCTAATAATGGCATAGCCGGCTTACATGGCTAGATCACCAAACAGGCAAAGTAGACACCATGTCTACAACAAAAGGAAAAGTGGAGTGCTTAAAATGCCATTACATAGTGCCTTAAACATACACCGACACACGAGAAGAGTTTCTGAATTTCTGATTGTGGGAAAAATTTAAACTAGCTAGTAAATGGGATTATAAAGGGTTTGCATCGACCTGCAATGCAAGGCTGTGGCTTGATAACCAGTGCTATGAAACTGGTACTTGTGCTTAGAGTGGAGTAGGGCCCAGAGAGCTTACTTAGAGCCTGTACGCAACTCTTGATCGGGTCCATTCACCTGTTGTTCAGAAAAGGCCAGTCATTTTTCTTTATACAGTTCTCCCACTGTTACAAGGGTCTTCCAAGTGTACACAGATCAAGTGCCTTGGTTTATCTGTACCTTGAATTTAAATTTAGGAGTGTTTTGCTGGTCTTAAGTCAGTTTTGTATTGATTTAGTTTTGTCTAGCTTGTTTTGCAGAAGAGTAATGCATTGAACATCAAATAAGTGAAGAAGAAATTGACAGAAATGCATTGAAATTGATACCTCACTGCAGTAGACCAAATTAGTTTTTTATCTGATGGATTAATCTTAAAAAGGTCTTCTCTGATCTGTTGGAGGCCAGGTTTTATTCTTTTCTGTTTTGTTTTCCTATATTTTCTGTTGTTTTTTGTCCATTTGACGTATTTTCCATGAACATACTGAAGTTGTGATGTACAAATGGCATTATTTTATTTCTCACTTGTCTGAATATAGTCTTGGCCCAAGACGTCAGTGATCGATAGTTGTTTTATTTCAGTTGAAGAGCGCCCTCGCACAACTAGTTTTTACTTACTCTCACTAGCTGGCGCACTGTCTAATTATGAGTCGTTGGGGGCGCACTATGCATGGTGTCCACTATCAAGCACTATCGTCTTGAAAACCAAGACTAGTCTGAATAATGAGATGCAATACTTTATTTCCTGTGAGACTAGAGCATTGTATCCCGACGTCTTGCTGCTCTTGGGAGATCAACTGAACAAAGTGTCACTCTAGACCACAAATGCACAAGACCTTCAGGATGATAATGTGTATATGTCTGTTACGTCTTGTTTCTTTCAGATGTTATTTGAATTATGGCATGTTGTTTGTTTTTATTTATTCTTGTCAACTTTTTGCCCTCTCTGAATGTTGTATTTGTTGGGATTTTCTATAGTTTTCATAGATACTGATAAAGCCTTAAGCACAAGGCATGCAGTTATAATGCTTGAAATAATCCTATGCATTTTCATCTTTATTAAGTTAAGGCAAAATATCACAACCTCTCTCTTGTTAGCTGATGCAACTTATTCTCATATAATTATTCATATATATTTCAGTTTGACAGTTTGGGTCCTACAAATTCTAAGTGGTTTCATAAAATTGATGATACAAGTGCTTCTATGGCATACTTTGTGGCAGAAACCTCACAATTCTGTAGTTTAAGTGCCGCCAACTAATTTTTAATGCATTTTATTCCAATCATGTTGAGTTTTAATAATGTAGTGTAAGTATTCAAATGAAATAATCTGAAGCATGTCATGTGTTAGTTTGTAACTTGTGTAACAGGTACTTATCCAACTCCCCTAAGAACACCAAAAGAAATGTTGCTTAACCAAGTCTTACTTTAGTATTTTCAGAATTGCATTGTACAGTAACTGTAATCATAACACTCTCATAGTTATTCAGCCTAGCAACAAATTCACAACTTAGCACAATATAACTTAAACATTATTTAGCAACTTTAACAGTACTACCATTATATTTTTATAGACAGGATTGTGCCGCTTTTGAATAAAATCAGATTTTGTGCATGGTAAGTTATTAGATATATTTAATCAAAGAGAGCTGTCTTTCTGCACTTCATATTTTTATTTGGAAAGCTAGCACGGTAACGCATTGGCACAACTTGGATGTGGCACCCCCTTCCACGCCCCTTTCTCATCCCCTTCACCACGTCTCATTCAATCCTCACCCCTTTTCTCCTTTTCGTCCTTGTTCTTCTTTAGTCTCTCTCAATTTCGTTTTGGATATTTCAAGTGCCACTAGTAACCCTGAAGTTGTACTTATTTATATCAAAGAGTGTGGTTTTTAATTTTTCTTTGCTTGGTTTTTAAATTTTCAATTTCGATTTACTATTCTTGCAAAGGTCTTTTTCCTCAAATCTTTATAGGAACTAACAGAGAAAAGCAAATTTGTGTAGCATATTTGGTGTGTTCATGTAGTTGTCTTTTGCTTTTTGGAAACCTTCATGAATCCTCATGTTCTGCCATATTGAAGCAATAATTGAAGCAGTGATAAACGCTCACTGTGCAATGTCTATCTAATAGCAGCTCTGAGATGCTTGGTTTTAAGGGGGTTTTACTGTTTTTCTTGCTATTTTTTTCCTGTTGGGGACTGCAATAATTGTTTAATGCCTCAGTCATTTTATACTGCATTAACGGATTCTGATGAGGCTTTGACAATGCTGAATTGCCCTGATTTTGAAATTAAATCTGTTACATTTTTATTATGAAACGAAAATAATTATATTGTGTAGGAAGTAGATTATCTTATTCATACAAGGGGAGAGTTGGCTTTTGTGACGCTCCTTAAAATGCTTAAAAAACCAGCAGTTTTTATGCATTAAGTATTTTGTTGTATCAATTTAACAACTAAAATAGCTGCATTTTTTATTAAATTAAATTTAATTTTCCCAAGATTTCACCTTTTTCAGAAGTTAAAAGTTGCCTCAATGAGCATTTGCCAGAACCGTTCATCCTCTTCTGTAATCATTCCTGACGGTAACTTCTAGCAGAGCTGCTTAAGCAGGAAAAAAATTGCTTAATAAACAAAGGTTACCAGCTCAAACTCTGTCTGATTGTCATGCTGACCAAAAAAACAAACAAAACAGCTAAATACAATCCCAAAACATTATACATCACATGGAATTTTGGCTGGTTACCTTATTTATTAATTAGGGTTTTTTCGCGCTTAAGCGAATTTTGTGCTTAAGCAGCTCTATGAAATTGTCGTCTGCTTTTAAATTCTTTTCCACCCGTTTGAAAGAACACCTGTCAAATTCCTGTGCAATTCATATGCAAATTTCCCTCGAGAGCAAAACTTTCCCGGTTTTTGCATTTTGGAGGGTGGTATGTGCCTCCTGAGGAGAATCTTCTCAGGAGGAGAAGCATTGCTACCAAATAAAAATGCGGTAGTTCTGAACAAATGATCTGGCTAGTTGGATGTTATGTAATCTGTTTGTTTCTGTAATAAAAGATGTATAACCAAAGTGTTCTGAATAGAAAATAACCAGCCGAACCTCTCAAGCAGAAAATGCCCATCATAGTTTTTATCATCCAACCCCCCCCCCGTGTTTTGGTTTAACCCAGGCAAGTTGGAGCGCGAGCGCTGACTTTTCGACAAAGCTCAGGCTGTCATTTAATAAGATGGAGTGCCTACGGACAGTGTGGAATACGTGGGTGAAAAGACGTTGGAATTGGAACATACAAGTATGAAAATAATTGGCGCGCAATGTTTGTCTCCCAAGGCAGCGCTGAGGTGAGTTCTTATTTATGAAATAAGGTATCACCTTGTCAAGTGGAATATTTAATTACTATACTGTGTGCATAATGGGGGTCATGGGTTTACACGCCAATGACTTTAAAACAACATAATTTTTCTCCCATCCCCAAAAAATCACGAATTAATGTTAGTGCCATAACCATGATAAAACCAACAAGCCAGGCAACACTCTTATCAATGAAGCAACTTTCAGATACAAAAGATTTTTTGTTTGATATTCCATAAATATAATAGGCAGGAGGCTTACTCTGCACCCAGGGCCTTTATTCCTTCAGAAGCAAGGTTCATTTATTCGTTTCGAAATTCATGCAGAAATTTGCATCAAACGCCTGCTTTAAAAGCATCAGTCTTGTACAAAGACGTGTTGTTCTACCATAAACGAGGCCAAACGAATTCCAATGAGCAAGTGAAATGTACAGCGACGATCTCTTCACAGATAGGGGGCAACAGAAACTGCCTACCTGGTTACGTTTTTCATTGTCTATGTTCATTGCCAAAGGGATCGAGATAATACTTAGTTGCATCTGTGAAGTTGTCATAACTCCTATTGATGAAAAAAAATCATAAATCAAATCAAGGGAACATTTTCACAAAGCGTCATATCGTGATATGACGTACGAGGGCGCCCTTCTCTCCAATAACACAAAGTAGCATACACCCCTACAGTCCACTAATTCAAGCCCCATTGAAAACGGTGTAAAATCGGCACTGTTCAGGACCCAATGACATGCATGCTAACATCCCTCAGTTTTCTGAAACACAAATGAAATTATTGTCTGGTCACTAATCTTTCAATTTCTTTTCAATTTTTGTGGGCTAACCAACTACATTTTTAATTATTCCCACAAAACAAAATCACCCCCCGAAAAGTGATTTTTCCGAAGTCTGATTGCAGCCATTTTTCAACTGGCAACGCTTACCTTTTCTCGGGCACTTAGAACCATTTTGCAATCGTAGTTTTTAGCTATTCTGCTCTCATATGAAAACTCAAAGACCCAGGGAGTTGATCCTGGCAATAATTTACACACTTAATCTCACCATTTTGGGGGCCAAACACTCTCCTTTTTCAAAAGATACTGTGGGGGGCACTTTTAATGCTAATGAGCTGGCCAGAAACTCTCACTTGAATTAGTGGTCTGCACCCACAAGGCTTTGAGGCTGACTAAATCTGTACCACTGAAACATCGAGGTTACAAAGCTTTCGAAGTAATCTATTTTTGAGTGCGTTATAAGCACTTCCATTTTTGGGGGATAAACATGTATGAATATTTTATTCACTTGTTAATCACAAATATACAACTCAATGGTCATTTAGTCATTGTACGGTTCATTTTATTAGTTACTTTGCAGAATGATAAAATAAAGTAAACAATTTAGCTGTATGATCAGGAGCATTCTATTACGTAGAAAGTATGACGCATAGGTACCGTGTCTGTTACGACGACTCCCCAACCTGATGAAAAGTAAATTCCCCTGTCGTTAAAGTTTGTTATACTTATAATTATTGTTGACAGATGTTTCTTTTTTTATTAAATAAATTTAACTTATTTGTTGTGCAACTTGCCACTTTCTGGTCAGTTCTTGCATGTCTAGGCTCCGTTGAATCCTTTTAAAAATCCTTGTTAAATCCGGGGAGGGGGCTAAAATATTTCTGACGGTGGTTAACATTTTCTTTTGTCTTGAAGTAGCGGGGGTATTGCAGCTTTGCGTCTAGTTTATTCATTTGACTTTTTTGCTTCTTTTTGCTTTTGACCTTGGTGTCTTAAGAATCAGTTTTAAATTCCACTTTGGTGGAAGTGCTTTCGAACATGTTGGCACTTCTGCCGTCGATTTACACCTGTCCTCTGGTGTCTTCTCCAACTGTCCTCGTCCTTTGTTCCCCAATGCATCGTCTGAGGATGAAGAGGATAGTTTCTTTTTCAGACTTGTTCGAACTTCGCTCGGGAACTCAGTGGACGAATGCCATTTTTTCTCCAGGATCGGCCCTTTCATTTCTCCGTTTACTTTTCTTTTGTGGTGTTTTTTCTTCTTTTCTCTTGCGTGTAGTTCCATCTGCGCCGGACTCGTTCCCTTTCTGTATGAATCACCGTGGGTATGTTTCTTTTTTGGAGTCCCCTTTCTGCTGTTTGCCGATTTAGATTTTGATTTACTCCGTTTACGAGCATCAAGGGCCTCCTCACTACATTGCGAACTTTCTCTGTCTACACTTGTCTTCTTTTCTTTGTGACGCTTACGTTTGTCCACCTCACCGTCCCTGACCTCCGTCTTCGGACACGCTGCTGTACTCTGGTGCTGACCTGACTTGTATCTTTGCCTTTTGGTAACTGTGCTCTTCCTGTGACTTGTGCAGAGATCAACGTGTCTTCTGAAGAATTCCTCGACATCATTACCGTCGATCCCCAAACAAGTCTTCTTCCACGGAGGGAAAAGATGGAAAAGAAGATTCCACAGTGCCCGGTCGGGCATTAAATCAAGAAAACCCAGGTTATTAAGCGTGCTGTTCGATAACTGGAAGTTTCTCTGCTCTTGACAAGGTAGCGCTGGAGATTGATTTCTAGAAGATAGCGTCTTGAGAGGGTTTACCCCAGTCACTCCCGATGTGCCACAGGAAAAATCCCGATTCCAACGTTTGCTCTCATCCAAGTTGGAGCTTCTCTCATCTGGAGCCTTGTCCACGTGACTACAGGCATTTCTGTTATGATTTGGTACTTCATCTGGAGATTTGTCAGAACATACGCACGCGCCTGCATGTCTGTTATCTTCTGCATGGTGACGTAAAACTGCCGCATCGTCCACATCTTGAGTGACAGAAGCCCCTTCTGCAGAAGTGGCCCGTGCCATTTTTCCAGCCTGTTGCATACAGTATTGCTTCGGTGAGCCGGTAGTTTCGTTACGCTTGCCACTGGTATCTCCATCTACTTTGCCAGAAGGGACCCTCTCCTTCCACTGATTTCCCATCTTCTCCCGAGCGTCACTCTCAATAATGAACTGCAATAGCCAGTCGGGTACGAAATGTTGCTGCATCCTCTCTCTTAACTCCACGTCATCGAAAAGATCATCAATGTCGCGCACATCGCTCGAAAGAATTTTTTTCAAAAAATGATTATCAATTAATCGGTCGCAATTTTTCATGGTGTAGTTGAAGTGCTTCATCATCATACACAGAGTTGGATTCATGCCTGACTCAAACGATCTTGGCAGTGTTTGCTTGACCGGCGACTGGCGGGACTTAGTAAGTATTTTTACTGGCACCAGAGTGTAAATCCTACCTCCTGAAGGCCAGAACACACACGGGGAGTTAAGATTTGACAATCCCGGCCCCAAGTTTGTCGGCTGCGACCCTGGACCTCGCGACTTGAAGGTGCTTCCGGGGGAAGGACATAACTTTCCATTTGATGGACTCTGGGTGTTTGCAGTAACCGGTGATGGGGTAAACTGGGCAACCCCTCCTCTCTTTTGACTATGTAGTAGTACCCTTGTCTCTTGCTCACCAGGTTTCATGACACCGCTTTTCATTAAAACGGTGTGGTCTCTGGGGAGCACAGAATAAGTTTCAACTAATTTGCTTGAAATCAAATAATTTTCACAAGTTTGTTTCAGAGACTGTATTTTGAAGGGAAACTTTGGGATAAATATATCTGAGTTAAATTTTATCTGCCCCACAAAGGTACCCGTCAGTTCCGTTGTAATATTTATTTGAAATTGATTCAGTCAATAGTGAAAGGAAACAAAACAAAAATAAGAATTCAACAGTGACTGAATACAAATAATTATGCACTTACCTCACTCGTTCTGGATTGACCGCAGCAGGAGACATGACAGGATTCGTCGGTGATGAGGAGGTGTTGTGCATATTACTTGCTGCCCCTTTGGGAGAAATAACAATGACTGTCTTCCTGCAGGGTAAACTTGGTGACTGTTTCGAGGCTATATTTGTCACTGAATCAACCAACGCAACCGTCTTGAACTTGCCGTCTTGAAAGTTGCCATCACCCAGTGAGGGACAACCCATCTTTCGATCTAGTGCGTGCCGGAAGACTGGTGTACATGTAGGCCTACTGCTCGACATCGAAGAAGATTTAGGGGAGATTTTGACATTGGCATATGATGCAGATATAAAGTTTGAGAACGAAGACCTCTGTTGTGGTGATGAGGACTGTGATGGAGCAGCCCCCGGTGATGGTCTTATCGTCATCTGGTTCATATCGGGCGAAGAATTATTTGTTCTCGGCACCGAGCCATTTTCTGTTTGCAAAGCAAGTAGGTTTGTCCGTTGATGCACTGGTGACAGCTCAAGCGATGATTGACGGCACGTCCATTGTCGCAGTGTTTCCTTGGACGTTTTGATACAAGGTGATGTTCTTGCGCACGATTCAGCAACCGTCGTGGCCGACGAGTACGCCTTCTCTTTTTCATTCCATACCAACACTCGGTTGTGACTCCTGCTGTTTGTGATCGCTCTACCGGGAAGAACGGTCGTCCTTGGACGTGGAGCACCTTGTACATCGGTGATTTCCGGGTCACTGGGAACGTCTTTCGCGATTTTGGAGGGTTGTTCTGAGTCGGAAAGAGCTGTTACTTGGAACTGTTTAGTTTTAAGATTAACTTCAGACCATTCTAAAGGTACTGGGTTGTCGCCTGCCAGAGACTTAACGGTCGCTGCTACTTCAGTGCTGCTTCCCAACAATTTTTGCCTACGTTCTTCCTCAGAATTTGACAACCACTTTTCAACTGGTCTAGGTAAGCTACACTGATTGCTAGTTTTGCCTGGTGCAGTGTCCCTCTGTTTTAATGAAGCTGCTGCTTGCAACAGAAGCAGTGTATTGAAGGCAAAATTTGTTGTATGACAACAGGCACCGGTATTTAATTTTATTTCCTTGCGTTTTGTTTCAGTGTCCGCCTCTGAACATTCGTAAGTGTGTTGCGCGTCATCCGTACCTTGCAAGTGGCTCTCGGCACGGTTGCCTGTCCAGGGAAAATTGGATATGACACCAGAAAAAGAAAGTAAGCATTGTATGTCTCGCAAATTGGGCCATTTAACTCAGTTTACAAACTTTTTCCATCCAAATCATTCCTTTTGGCTGTTGAATTAAATCCAATATTGGTAACTTGATACTTCTTCTTAACGATTAATCATTACCGTAAACATACTAGATTTTCTCTTTGATGCCACAGCTATTATGAGAAATTGAATTGCTATTTGTAAGTGTTCTCATGGACATTAGCACAACACATTCCCCTAAAGAAAAACAAATAAAAAGTAAAACAAACCAAAAAGCACACTCACAAAAAACACAAGAACATGGCCTCAATACACTTAAGACAGTCCCTAACCGAAAATAATAGCAGAAGTAGTAGCTGAATGAAAATCATGTCGCCTTCATCGAGAGTAGGCCTATGACAAGCGAAGAAAGAAGAGAGTATTCCTCCAAAGCAAAAGTATCTATTGGCTTTAATAACTAAGTTTCTGCGGTATTGGTACAACACTTCTCTGTTCATGTGTTCTCTAGAGAGAACTCCATTTGTGGAATTAAGTCTTCATCTAAAACGACTGAAAGACTGATGAGAAATATTAGACAGATTGTTGCTACAGAAAATGTGAAATTATTAAAAGGAATGGTTGCCTTTTTTATGGAAAAAAGGGAAAGGTTTATTTCCCGGCCGGAATCAAGTGGGCCTACCTTGCACTTTTCCCTCCTTGTTCATAATTTGGAATTGGAGATCCTGGAGTGTTCACCAAAGAATTTATTGAAGATTCGCGTCCTCTCGCGCTTGTGATTCGTTTACCACCAATTTCCGCAAGCATTTTGTTGTATTCTGTTACCATGGAAGAAACTAGTTTCTATTGTAAACAGCAGTGTGCGTCGGAAAAAGTGTATGGTTTTCTGTAGCTATCTACACAGGACAAAATCATTACGTCACAAAATCTTGAACACAAACGAGCGTTGGGCGTTTCACGTATGGTGTCGTTCATCAGCACGGAGGCGTGGAAATGAGGTACGCGCGTCAAGACCAGCTGCGCCCGTTGCGATGCGCTTGGGTCAACGTGCGTTTCTTGAGCGTATTATACGCAAAAGCACGTCAGTGCCAATTGCGCGTCCTATCGCTTAAAATGGTAAAGCCACCATTAGCAAACGTGTACGTACATGTATGTCGTGCTGCAAGCCATGGCGGGATATATATTGTGAAAAAAACAACATACTTTGGCAAATTTCAGCCACGATGTCTAGCGAGGACTGCTTAGAATTTATTCTGGAAGACGACACCCCGGCTGCATATGCCACGGCGCCTCCAAGTGGCGTTTTGAGTGTGCATATCAAGCTTGTTCGGGACATAGATGAGGGTCATATTTCGGTGACCGAACCGGAGCTCTATGTACGGATCAAGGTTGGGTCTTTTGTCAAGAGCACTCAACCAGTCATAGTTGAGAAAGACGCCAAGGTGGTCTTGGATGATCTCAAACACTTCTCACTTCAAATTCCAAGGAAGCGATCTGATCCCTCTAATGAGGTAAATAAACTTTTCCTTACTGTGTATTAACGAAGTGTACCTAGTTTTTGGTTAGCGCTAAACTTCAGAAGTTCGATTTCAAAAGGGTATAGGCCCTAGGCCTAGGGTAATCACTAAAATGTGACGGCAGTGTGTACCTAATGCACCTTCATGTGTTCATGTTCATTGAAGTCTTTTGCAGCAACAACACTCTTGGTATCAAGTTGACCATGCAACCCATTCGATCAATATCCGAGGGAGTTTCAAAGTACTGGGCCTACAACGGTACTACGCCGTAAATAATACCAGTTTCTTTAATTTCAAGGTCCTTTACAATGACTGATTCAGAATTAGTCTTGGGTCATCAGAGTAGAAAGAGTGACTTAATTTTTAGTCACAGCCAGAAGCACAAATTATATATTTCATTTGCCGAGTTTATAATTCAAAACAAGTTTCACAGATCTAATTTGTTTAATTGCTCCGAATATTTTTATTTCAGGTTCGCTTTGACTTGATCGTTGTCGAGAGTCCCCATGTGCACAGGATTGTGGGTCATAAGGACATGCATCTGTACGACATCATTAAGAACCTGTTCGTTGCAGGGTCATATGATTTTCAATACAGACACAAAACAGTTGCCATGGTTGACCTGGAGATGTGCTTCGCTTACGGTATCTTTGGGTACGGATGCTGCCATCAGCTTCAGAATAGACAGAAGAAGATTTCTGACGTCGTTGGCCACTCATTACTTCTACGCGTGGAGTCCCCAGAATCAAGATGCCAGCCAAACGCTGGCCATGTGATGACGGCCATGCCAGTTGGACATCCTGAGTTCATCAACTTCCAAGCCAAAGCTGAAATCGGGCCTTCATCGGGGGATATCAGAGCAGAAGTTAGCACGAAGAGCCTTTTCTCGGGACTCGAGTTGCAAGAGCCCATTGTCCTTACTCGGACAATGAGAAAGAGACTGCATAAGATACAGACCGATTATGCGCAGCAAGAAAGCCGTATGCAACGGAAGAGGTTTCTTGAAAGACTTGTGCTCCGTCACATTCACGATCATCATGCTATCGAAACTGGTGAAGACAAAACGCGAGAAGAGGATGCTGCAGGGCCTTCAGGAGCAGGTCCCACGCCTGCTGAAAACGTAGCTGTGGATGCCGAGACCTATGGCACCGATAGCGACTACGCAGAGTCTGCAACCGACTTAAGCGAACTGATGTCATCCATGTTAATGAATGCACCAGGACTGGTCAGCAGAGCACCCGCACGTTGGATGCCACAACCATCTCTGTTTAGCATTGGGGAGGAAACAACTGACGTGGATTCAACAGCTAGTGATATTGAACCAGCGCCCTCCATGCAGAGCTCTGAAAATGAAACGAAAAAATCCAGCTTCCATGAACCTGCCAAAGAGGAGAGAAGACGCAGCACCCTTGCCGAGTTACCAGGCCTCTTGGTTAGGTCGTTCGCCAATCGGCTTTCGGCCTGGAGGACATCTCGCAGTCGGCCTTCCCAACAGATAACACCTGTTGTGGTCACAGATGATGGGCAGGTCTCGCAATCTATGAGCAGGGGGGCCATCTCAATGTCAAGGTTCAGAAGCAGACTGACTACACAAGACTAGGAACATTGTTGACTTGAAAAGTACATGTAGCTCCAAAGGTCATGCCTCAGTAATTCTGAAAGTCGCCTGGCTCAGATGAAACTCTTTTAAAAGAGTGGATGTCTTTAAATTTGTCCATGTGGTGGGGGAAGTCTATCCAAAGGCATTGTGAGGGCAACTGTCCAAAGGTATGACGAGGGGAGCTATTAACAAAGTTCTGATATTCATGGCACTCTGTGGCGTAATACTGGGCAGCAAAATGGGCACAAACCAGGAGGATGGGTAAAACTTTGTACATGCCCATTGTGTCGCCTTACTTAGGCAACTGATGACAGTAAATCTCAGAGTTAAATATCAGTATTTAGTTTTGAATAACAATTTTCCCCATTTGAGGTTACACTCTATAAACGTATAAACTCAAGATAGTTATTTAGTGGAAAGCACTGTTAGTTTTAAGAAAACCCGTCTTAGTTACATACTGAAATCTAAATGACGCGTTCAAAGACAAACACAAATTCCTAGCAGTCTCGAATAAACTAAAACGTCTTTATTTAATGAAAAATAGTACAAGCTCGAAGTAACTATTCCAAATGGTCACGATTTGCTCAGAAGTAAAAAGTCTATGTTTCCCTTTCATATGCTAGTAGTGATATTTTCAGAGGTAAAAAAAAGCAAAGCTTTTATGGCAGTAACGTGCTCAATGACCACTAGGCCTTTGGCGCAGTGTGCGGGAAGTGCAATACATGTACATTAATTTAGATTTTTTTTTCGGTTCAATTGTTTACGATGTTGACAACATCCTGTGTTGAAAGTAAATGACGTCTGGCCTAGTATAAAACAGGGCGTAACACTTCAAAAACTGTGGTGTTAAAAACAACACTTTTAGTGTTATCAGATGACAACACCAAACAGTGTTACTTTAACACCGCTGGTGTTACTTTACACACCTACAGATGTTACAGTGCACTGGAGGGTGTTGAAATGAACACTACCAATGCCGAACTAACACCAAAAATTTTAACAACGGTTAAAAGTGTTGGCATGGTCCTCTGATAACACCCATGTAACACCCCTGTTTTCGCAGTGTAGTTTTTGACAAATAACTCAAACGCTCTATCTCAGTGCTGTCATGAATTAAAAAGTTTCAAAATAAACGTGCTCTGGATCAGAACTTCATACAACCAAGAAAAACTGGCAAATGTATATCATAATTATTATACTCTCTCCCATTCTTCGTAAACTGCGCAAAACTAACATCAAAGGTACATTATACCCACAAACTAAGGCAACACACATCAAAAATACTAAACCTGTAACACCGTCATTTTCGACCAAAGTTGCTTCAATGTCATTTGTTACTAAAAATACAGTATTATCTAAAATTGCATATTTCTTAACTGCTGTAGTGAAGTAAAACATTCATTGATTTACCTTCGGTTTATGAATGTTTTAGCCAAATTTCCATTTATACAATTCAGTCCTTACAGAATAGCATATAATATCAAGTAGCATGTACATTCTCTATATACACGGGCGAAAAATCTACCGATTAAACGTTTTCTTACAAATCTAGAATGTTTTTAGTTGAATAAAAAGGAAGAAATGTATAGTGTCCAATGAATGTAAATTGTACAAATTATCAAAATATATTGGATCTTTTTGTAAATTTATTCCCTACAATAAACTTACACACTTCAACTGAACCAGACTACATGTATATGTTGTTTGTTTCTCGTGAATTCACGCAGAGAAAGATATCACTGGTTTACCGTTCAACAAGGTCTTATTATTTTCTATCTAGAATTACTCAAGCCAAACCTAGCCCACAAAGAATCAAATTAATTCCAAAACACAAAGTAATTAAAATAACCAATAATTGGTACACGAAACTAATCGACTGGTTGAATACATCTTCTACCAGTTATTGGCCGTTTTGAATCATTTTGATTGTTATAACTAATCCTTTTTATTTGTATATAAAAATGTCACACAATCCCGTCGTAAGATCTATCTCAGACTTGGACAGATATGATATCCCCCTTCTAATATTTGTACGAAAATACTCCGATATACATCTTTCATTTTGGCATCCCTTTGAGTACGTGCTCTACTTCCAAAACTGCAATATAAATCTATATTAGAAAATTGATGCGTTTTCTGTGACAGCTGCTTAAGTGACTTCAGGAAAACTAACCATGCTAACTTGTAAAGATTAAACCATTTCTTTTTCAAAAAGCATCTCCAAAGTGCATACCAAACAAAGTAAGGTACAGTGCAGTGATGTGAGCACGTATAGCGACTTCCCATCCTTGAACAGCAGAAATGGGCCGTTTCGTTTTGCCCTTTTTCCTCAGTCAACACAAAAGCACGCATAACCTTGCCTATTAACGAGCAAATCTACAACATTGTCTACATTCTGCAAAACGCTACACACAATATTAATCTCCACCTTGATAAATCACCGTGACCTCAATAGACTGCAGCGGTAAAGGCCACAGTAAACAGTTATTGCTTTAAGTCTCCATTAGCAAGGAAAAATTGTCCAGCGTCATTTTATGCCTAATAATAAGAAACGCTAAAAATCTAAGCCAAAGTCCATAATATAGACACGCAAACGTACATTTTTATGAGAGAGCGTGTACTGGAGTGGTGTTGCAAAATAATATTAATTGATGTAGCGATGATGAATCACACAAAGTTCCAAGTGTTGCCGTATGCACATTAGTTGAAACGTACTTGACCCTCTACAACCCCACGCGTTTTACAGTTTTGCAACCAGCTAGAGCAATAAACCTAGATACGCTGTGTAGCCACTGTTTCATACAGTCAGTCTAACCATGGAGGAAGGAGGGGAACCTACAGTGTTCATGATATACGACCTACTACAAATGTCAACGGGCTCCATGCAACCGGAAATCAGCAAATAATTGTATTTCACTGTACTTCATTGTTAGCCTACAAAATGAAACTGTGTACACTGTACACGTTTTTTTTTTCGCTGAGCTGTGAATTACGACAATATTCACGGATCTAAAAAAATACGATTCCCTCTTATAAGCCGCCATTACATTTGATAAAAACAGTAAAACTTAGGTGTTCAGGGTTAAATGGCTGCAACCCGTCAAAATTGTTAAAACTAGATACACTTTTACTTACGGCAATTTATAGGAAAATTTAGGATGAACACGAATCTACTCAAGAACTCTTATGATAAAGCCGTGCGTTTTCCGCAGCGACTAGATTTCCAGTAAATTTAGAAAAACTAGAGAAATCAGTCAAAACTCAGAACACAGCTGAACTAATCAAAACTACATCGATTACAACTAAAGCAAATCTAGTTAGTTTTCACCGTTTAAATGTTTTCTGAAACTTACACTCCAAAACCAAACACAAACAATTTTACCAAGCTTTAAAAGCTTTGAAACAGTACATTTTGATCTCGACGAAACAAAACTAGTCAGATCATTCGTTAACACATACCACCTCCCCCCCCCAAATGCAAAAACCTGTTAGAAGGACAAGATGGAAGCATTGCTACCAATAAAATGTACGCAAATCCCTAATTCCTAGCAAAGGCACGCTACAATTCGTTTTCAATTCAAAAGGCAACATCTCCCTCTCAGAAAAAAAAACGGACGCGCAACAGTGTACGTACACATGTACATGTATATATAAAAAAAAATCAAAAATCGCAATTTTTTTGGTTTTATTTTCTTTTATGGGGGAGGGGCTAAAGTGAGAGCTGCTATCTAAGTTGTTGCGCAAGCTGAGCAAGTCTCCTCCTCAAGCCAGCGTACTGAGCATTCAACCGTTTAATCTCCTCCTCTTTTTGCTTCACCATGTGCTTGTACTCCAACATTTCATGCATCAATCTCCGAAAGTGTGGCTCAGGAAGAGTTTCGAAGAATCGCTTGTATTTCTCCAACTCGGCCCGGTTTGGGGCTTCTGGTGTGGACAGTATCCGCCCATCGGCACTAATCAGTTCTCCGCGAGGTCCTCTCATCGGTATGTGGTGTCTCACGGAAGGATTTCTTGTGTGGATTTTCTTCAGTTCGGCTTTCTTTATTTCAGTTTGTCGGCTGATTTCAGCCATGTGCTTCTTTAGCTTTTCCAGTTCATTTTCACGCGGCATACGGGGAAGTATCCTAGCTGGGAGTGACTGTGTGCTTGAGTAAGACGAGATAGACACTGGCGAATGGGGCCGACCCGGTCGGGGTCCCGCTGAGGGAGGTTGGGGACCTTTGACCCTGGAACGATGATGACGTCTTGGGACACTAGCCTCTGCATCAGGTATGACAATCTCCATCTCAGGCCGACGAGGTACATGCTGACTGATTCCTAGGGTGCTCTGAGCCTTACGCCGTGTACCCCAATCCTTTGGAGGTGGTGGTGCTAACTCACCTGTTGATGCACTGGCACTTAACATCTGGAGGGCTAAATGTGGATCTCCAGGCACCGATGGTGGAATGTATGGGGCATGAACGTCAGCCGTGATTATCACCCCATTACCCTTTCTTCTCAGGTCACGGGGACGAACATTAGCTTGTGCAGGACTTGGAGCTCGCTCTGGTTGATGTCTCTGTTTTACCATCAAAGCTGCCGGATATGCTGCTTGTTCTGAACCGGGATCAGGATCATTGTCCCACGTTTCCATCTTCGTTCGCTTGTAGGGACCTTCATCACTGGCAGACGACATATTTTCCCACGATGCAGCCGCGAGTCTGTATTCATCCCTGGAGCTGGGTGGCCCGTCGTCACGAGGAACAGTCCGTCTCCCGCGACTTTCATCAGGTCTTGTCTCCGGCATCTTTGAAGGCTCATTCCCTTGCGGACGCAAAGCCAAAATTGGCTCAGCAAAGTCAGGATGCCGTCCGCTTACTGTTTTCCCATCAAACCCTCTGGCAATGTAAGGTTCGGAAGTGGAATGAGAACGGCTTTCTTGCAACGATGTTTCGACAAACTCGTAGTTCTTGTTCTGAGTCTGGGGTAAAAGGTTCATACTTACGGCACCGTCATTTCTCCATCTACTCGTGGCTTCTCTATCTTCCAGTTGTTTTGGGGGAAGTTGTGGTTCTCTCCCATGAGTACGGGGTAAATCAAAGGCATCTTCATCAGCAACAAGCGAGTCTAACATCTGTTCAATTTCCTTGCGAGGTTTATCTGGCACGGAGTATCTGTTGTCGTGTCCACCGCGACCAGCCGGTCTTGTTTGTCCACGCCTGTCATCTCCAGAGTCCCATATAGCACTTTCTCGCGGCGGATGACACGGCTCTTCCACTGGGATTCGTTCCCATGCAGACGATGCCATAGCATACTCAGCCCGAGGAGTAAGAGTTTCCGCCACATCTGTTTTTGTCTCCGGTCCTTTTTTGTCACTTCTTCCTGGCCTCCTCAGCTGCTGTTGCTGTTCGTCATCGCTACTCGACGGCGCGCTAGGTCTTCCTTTACGAGGTTTAGGCTTTGGTGGAAGTTGTTTGACGGGTTGAACGGCTGGGGGCATGAAAGCAGATGAATCCTTGCTGCTATGAAGTTCATCTGACTCGTCACTCCAGGTTCGTCTCATGGCTTCACCCGACGTTGCACTGACATCTGCAAGGGAACCCGAGGTCCTGCTACTTCCATAGCTGTTGTTACGGGAGGAGGCGCCGGAGACACCGCCTTCAACAGACAAACTTTTCCCACCTGGGTCTCTTCCATTCCTACCTGTGTCAATTTCTTGAGGATAATACAGATCACCTCCAATTGACTTTGTTGGCTGAGTACCAGCATCTGGGGGTCGTAACTGTGGTTCTTCGTAAGGTTTGGATAAAACAAATGTTTCAGGGGGATCCTTGGTAGTAGTTTGGTGCTTCTCATACAAAGCACTGCGCGACAATCCTTCCTTAAATATGTCGTCACTGGCTCTTGCAGTTGATGAAGAAGACTTTGACGTGTCCTCACTTGATTCAGGTGCTGAAACCACGAAATATTCTTCCTGTGATGGTTCATTAGTTGGTTCGTCATACCATACACTATACAAATAGCTTCCTGGTCGTCTGGCTGGCGAAGTTGGGGAATTCAAGGAATCCGATTTAGACTTCTCTTCATCTAAAGTCGGGCGTGAAACAACAAAAAAATCACCACCTGCTGGTTCGTCAGCAGTTTCATCGTACCATGCCATGTATTTGTAGGTTCCGGGCTCCCGTTCAGGTGAAAGGGGCGTTTCCTGTTTAGGTGCACTTTCCTCCTGAGTTTCTGCTGAGGAGGGGACGATGACATAATCGGTTTCCTTGGGCTTCTCCTCCCTGGGTTCTTCATACCAAGATGTGTATCTATACGCACCTTCCTCCGGCTTTTCGTCTGGACTTCTGCTGGTGTTTACGACAGTAGGAATTTCTTTCGGCTTGGGTTTGGGTTTTGGCTTTGGCTTCTCAGCCGTTTTTCTTTCTGAGAGGTACTCAGGTGGGAGTTTGATGTCACTCTTTACCAATGCGATCGCCATCGCAGGGGTGTCATCAGTTTTTTCTTCGTACCAAGAACTGTATCTGTAAGAACCTGTCCCCTCGGTGTCATCTGAAGAGGGTGAAGTTGCGGCTTTCGGATCTACTGGTTTAGTTTGTGGGAAAATCTGCTCCCTTGACGAAACTGTAAACAAGGCCACTTCAGGTCTGAGCTCAATTTTCTTGACAGTTGTTTCGCTGCTATCGGGTAGATTTTCTCTTTCTTGGTCTGGATAAGAGTCGAAATTGTAAGGTCCAACCTCATTAACTGGAATGGATTTTGAGTTGTATCCATTAGCATCATCAGGAACAACGTCTGGCCTGTGCTCAGGGCGTGCTTCTTTTGTACTGGGGGTTTCGGTACCTTCATCCTTAGACTCGGTTACAGTGGGAGAACTTTTGTACCAAGACTCAAACTTGTCGAGATCAGTCTCATGTGATGGAAGCCTTTCACTACCTCTATGCTGGTTAACGGGTTCATTTCGTCCAGGTGGGGGCCCCGATTCAACGAGACTGACACTTTCTGGTTTTATTTTTTCATCAGAGTAGTCTTTTATCGAAGATTCTGTGTAGCGACCCGACGGGGAGCTGTCACTGTACTGCCTACTTTTGTCATACTCGGAAATGTGTTGATCTCTCAAGGCATGCTGATATAGATGGCGGTGAGCGTTAGGTGTCTCCTCAATTCTACCTTCTCTCATTTCCTCCTCCCTGGGATGGTGATTATCCATTATTTTCTCATCCATACTAATTTCTCCTGGCATGGTTGCATCAGAGGAAACACAACCTTCTTTCTCCTCCGTTCCATCATGATGAGGCTTAGTGTGAATCACTGTGTAAGTCACAGTAACAGTCTTCAAACCCTTAGCATTATTTTTCTGTTCTGCGGGTAAAGCAACATCCTGTGAAATTTCAGGGGGACTCTCAGATACTGAAGTCACTGATTTAGGTATGTCATACTTGTCTTCACCTCTGTACTGCGGAATTGGCTTGGCGTGCTTTTCGGGTTCTGCTTCTGACACGATGGGAGCAACGACAGTTATTGGTCTAAAATGTTTGTCTGGTTCAAATCCGTCCTTGTTTTCCTTGACCTCCTCCTCCTTTTCAATTCTTTTGTCATCGTCGCGTACTACGTCCCCTTCCTCGTCGGTGCTTCGTTGAATATAATGGCTTGGTAGATTTGTGTCTGGTGGTTCATCTTCAGTATGCTGTGGAGACTGATTGATTTGAAAATGGCCTGGCTCTGCTTTGAATCCAAACTGCATATTTGATGTCAGAAAAAATACACGAGCACCGGTGGAAGGCGGTGGAGGCTGCCATTCTGGCTCGTCTGAATATTCGCTTGAGAATTCCATAGTCTCTTCACGGCACTCCCTTTCACCATTCTCTTCCTCATCATAACATGAAGTGTGTGATGCAGACTCCCCCGAGGTGTCAGACGCGCTGGAGTTTTCAGACTCACTTGAAGTTTCAGACCTCTGCTCTTCATCATCAGGGATTGTGGTCTCTAAGATATCAGGAGACTTACTTTGTGGCGGTGAGCGCTGCACTATTTGTTCAGGAACATCATACATTTGTTCCACAGTGTTATACTGAGCTTCCACAACTGGCTTTTTATCATATGGTGGTCTGTCATAATTGATATATTTTGGATATCTAGGTATCTCAATTGGGGTAACACTCGGTAATTCAGAGTTATGCACTTCCACGGGTTCTTCGGAAATTGCTTTTGGATATTCTGTGACGGCTTGCTCACAAGGAATTTCAGCTTCACTGTAATTGATATCCTTTTGGTTCATACCTTCATCACTGTGGTCATCCTTTACATCTTCTAGTCCCGTTTCAATAGGTCTTACTAATTCTGCCTCCTCTTCTTCCGCTTGTTCATCACCTTCACGATCGCCAGGACTTTCTACCTCTTCTTCCTCCTCTTCTCCCTCTTCTACAACAAGCGGAAGCGTGGTTGGTCTCGAAACTACATCAGGCTCTCGATTGTCATAATCTCCCTCGAGGCCGTCGCCTGGCTCTGTAACGATGTACGTGTGTTCTTCAGCAGACTCAGAACTACTGTCATCAGAGTCTGATGACCCGGAAAAATCGTCAGAACTGGTCGATGAGGACGAAGAAATGTCCCTCAGGGGTTGTGCACTTGCTGCCACCATCTTGCTCATAGCCATGTCGGCCTCTGCCAGAAACTCATCCGCAGAGGAAAATTCGGGAGACTCGAAGTGATCGCTGTAGGACGCACCAACGGGACCACCTGCAGGAAATGTTTCCAATGCTTCAGGAAGGGAATCAGACGGATAGTATATGTCTTCTGTACTAAATGTGCCATCACCATTCTCTCTTTCGCTGCCGAATACCTCGTCCATTACTTCATTTCGTTCAGTTGAACTGGCTGAGACAAAAACGTCTTCACCATCTAATGAAGAATTTCGATTATCCTCATCCATAACATCTTGCTCGTGGACCGAGACAACAGTTTCTGTAAAATGTTCCCCTGTTTCAAGACGGTGTAAGGAGAGCCTTGCACTCATTTTTACCGTCTGTCGAGAAATTGAACGGTTAGGTGGGCTCTTTTCTATCCCATATCCAGGTTGTTCTGGTAGTGCTTCATGTGGAAGTGTTGTTTTATCTCTTGGAATATATGACTGATCGCCAGCGTCTGATATCTTCACAGATTCAAGTGGTTCTTCCCGGTACACGGATATTCCTGCTTGCATAATCACAACATCGTCCTCACCAGTCGATTCGTCCGGCCCGTGTTGTTCCTCTGGGGCCTCATAACGGAGCGATTCTGGGACAAAGCCCTGCTTAGACGGAATCTCTTTAGATTTATCTGTTTTGTCTAATCTGGAAAAATCAATGGAACACTCGACGTCTGAAATCCTTGTCGAAATAAAGGCCGGTTCGTCGACTTTTTGTTTCCTTTTAAAAGCTGGTTTTGGGGGCACCTTTGGAGGCACTTTGCGCTTAGGAATAAGAGTTGCTATTTCTGCCAACGCCTGTTCCTTCTGTACCTGTGAAAACACAGGGAACTGCTCATCTATGATGTTCCCTCTGCAGGTAAGCTGAGGTTCCAAGGCAATTGGAGATCCAAGTGGGGGCATACTATAGACTATGGGAAACTTAACTGAAGCTGAAATGTAAGGCTCTGGGGACATGGGGAAATTCGCTTGGTTTGCTTCATCAGGTTGGTTCGAGTCTGAAGAGAAAGACTTCACTGGAGTCGTTTCTTCATTTACCAAAGGCAAAGCGACAGGTTTTCCCAAAACAGTCTTTTGCTTTAGGTGGCTGGGTTTGGGTGGCAATGCTGGATAAGTTTTATTAACGGGTAACACGTTCTCATTTCCCCTCAAAGCTGATTTATTTGGTTCCAGAGATGATTCAGGGCAATGGTCCTCTTTCATTAACGGGCGCTCTTCTATTTCAACATCAGCATCTCTTGGGTGTGTCTGGGATGAGGGAGGGTGAAATGCTTCGGGTTGTTCGACTAAAGTGGTTATATTTTGCTCTGGGAACATGGGTAATTCACCTGGTGCAATGATCCTATCATCTGCTTCATGATTATATGGATCACGCAGGACATTGACGCCATCAGGGGGTGGAGGGAGGTCATCGCTTTGTTCAGATGGGATATAAGCGTCATCAACTACAGGGGGTGGAGGCAAGTCGTCATATTCGTCAGCAGGATATTCGCTAGTAATAACGAAATCATATTCAGAGGAAAATTTAACAGCCACATCTTGACTCACATTTGGAATCATCTCGGGAGGCGTTGGCTGGGCCCATTCGCGGGCCAATCCTGGGCGTGGTTCTAGTGGTGGAGGTAATGCAGAATACCACTCATTGGGAGACTGATGTTCCGGCCTGGAAGTCGATCCTGGACGTAATTCCGAAGGGTCAGCTAATGCGATCTGTTCTGGCTTAAATTTTGGGTTAGCCAATGCATATTCATCCTTCGGCTCTGACGCAGGTTCTGGACTTGGTAATGAGGTTTCAACAAATACAGGCGCTTCTGGAACTTCTGGAGTTGGTGTCGAGTCAATAAATGAACCAACTTCCCGTGACTGAGAACTTGGAGAAATAGTGCTGTCATATGGTGTGTGTTCACTTTTCGGTTGATAGGGAACCTCATTTAGAGTCGATTCCGGCGTGTAAGAGTCAGCATTTCCTTTGTTGTTGTCGATAGAATGGAGATAAACATCGTCTGGAGAAATTTCTAGGACAGATGATGCAGGATGTTCATTTGTCAGTTTTGGGAACTGCCGACTTGAATCCATGAGCGACACTGGCTTTGCCATTATGAGGCCGTCATCTGCGATTGTTTCTGGAGGATATTGCGGGGTCGCCTCAGCACAGTGTTCATCTGAAGGTGTACTTGGGGTATTCGGCTTGTCTCCTCTCCGCGTATCCTCGTCCTGAGGAAAAGAAAAATCCTTTGGTGCAGATGTCGGGCGCAGAAACACAGAGTCTTCACCAGACGGTTCACTTGGAATGGAAAAATGTTTGAATCCACTCACTTCTTCCTTTGCAGAATACGAACGATGCTTGTCTTTCACCGTAGCAGTCAACCCAAATACAGTGCCGTTCCCTTCTGGGCTGCTCGGTTCATTGTCATCTCCGCTGGAATTTCTCCTCTCTCCATAGTAGAGAGCAAATGCTCGATTCGGTTTGGAAGTGGAGAGGTTGTCCAAACTGTACCACGACCTCTTTTGTGGAGGCCTCCCACTCCGCAGAATTCTCAGTGCATTCTCAAGTTCATCGTCTGAGATTGGCCTGGGGGAGTGCTTGTCTTCTTTTGGTTTTGAAGGCCGGACAAAGGTTTCCTTGTCCAAATTTTCCAATAACTCTGTGACATTGGTAGTTTGTTCAACTGCCACAGTCGTCTTATAAAATGGGAATTCGAGGTCGGGTGAAATATACACGTGTTCTTCCTGGGTTGGCCATAATTCATCATTTTCTTGGACAAGGTCATTGCCCTCATTAAGTCTGTTTTGATCTTCGGAATCAAGCTGACAACTTTCAATGTTTTCTCGAATAGTAGACATTGATTCGTTACTACTAGACGATGAGTAACTATCCGAATTGGAGTCCGAGCCCGAGTCTATTACATGTTGCTCACAAGGTACCTCCTCAAGACGTCCGCCGGTAGCTAGGCGGAGCGTGGAATCACAAGTGTCATTTCCCAGCTGGAGCTTATCATCCTGTCCCGGGTCAAGCTCTGGTGATATATAATCGGCAGTTCTGTCGTTTCCATCTTGGGTGCCGCCAACTGATTCTATCGTGCGATTAATGACAGCACGTCTGTCCTCGGGAAATGAAGTCACACTTTCGTCTAAGTATTTTGAAGCGTCGCCGAAATCACTCCCGATAATCTCTCCGAATGCCACCTGGTCGTCGAGTGCAGTTTCGGCTGTTGGCAGGGCAGCTATCCTAGCTGAAAATTCCTCCTTTCGCACAGAGTACTCCTGTGAGGTTGTTTCGGATGCAATGAGTTCGGCTTCCGGGAGCGGAACGTCCGATCCCCTGGCCGCTGGAGGGTATTTGAGGGAAGTCCTCAGACAGGGAGGATCGGCTGAAGTTCCTCCGTCAGAATCGCTGCCGCTGCTGTCATCCTTCTCTCTTGATTCCTCTCTGTAAAAAAAAAACAGAAACTTGAAGGAAGAACACATTCGATCTTGAGACCCTAGATCTGATAAACAAGCACAAAACAACAACAAAACAATAATCATCATAAAAAACAACGACAACAACACATAAAAACAACAATCACCAACAACAACCACATCTACAAACACAGCAGAACCAACAATCATGCCACTTAAGCCCTCGTTAACAGTTTAGGTATAAGTCTCCGAATTTATACGTTTCCAGCCACGACTACCAAGCCATTTCAGACAATGATCGTAGAAATCATGACAAGTCTGTATTTGTTTCCTTAGTTTTAAGAACAGCCACGTGAAAGTACTGATGTGCATGCGTTTAATTCCAAAAAGTACATGTATACTGTTAACCCCGCGTGCACAACTTGGCAGGTATATACAATATATATACATATTATACATATATATATATACAATTATTGGAAGGGGGAGGGAACTCGGCCTTTTAGGCGAACTGTAATTTCAACCAGCGAAGGGATACGGTAGTTTCAGCGTATGACTCTGTAATTTGTATCTCAGTGTTATCGATCGTACAAAGCAGATAGGACTATAATTCTCAGGTGTACTATAGACCATCGGGTGGCACGAGTGTACAAGCCATACGAATCGGCGACGGTTTTACGGATCGTGCGTTTAATCCCCGTCAAAGGTGCACGGTGTTCAGATTATTTTGGGCATCCCACCTAAAAAGTCATCTTTTCTATTTATTGAGATGTGCTTAATTAGGAATTCGGAGGACAAATATTAAAATCTGCCGTGGTGAATATTTACATGCAGTTATTTAAAAATGCATGGGATAGACAAACGATTCAAATTCCACAACACACTCCCCAAAACCAAAGCCATCTAACTTGACCAGCTTTTCGTTTAGGCCTAAGCCTTAATTTCAAACAATAAATAAGTTTGAGTTGACCTACTCAGTTAATCTTTTAAACAGTTTGTTCACTTTAAATTGATTACCAGTTTTTCTTCCGCACAATCATGCACAAATTTCACACTCAAACGGAAGCGCAGATGAAAATACCGCAGGCCTGCGCCCACAAAAAACCAGTGAATTCCCCTCTAGTCACGCAGTGCATGACACTTCGTTTCTGACAAAAGAATACAGGCGATTCACAATAGCGCGCCTCCCTGAGTTTGCAACGCGTTGGCCAATCACAATGCGCGAAATCTGTCGACCCTTTCAAAACGTGCATTGGGTCGACTGATTTCGCGGACTGTGATTGGCCAATGCGTTACAAACTCTTGGGGGCGCGATATTGTGAAACTCCTGTATTGTACACATATTATTGAGCGTCAGCTATAACATGACTGTAACTTTATGTATTTCTCATTCCACGGTCGAATTTGAAGAGCAATGTACTGAGGTTTACCAGCGGGTCGCCATAAAATCAGGAGACAACCTAATATTTCAGAGCGCTATCAGGTGGAAGAAATAATGCATGATAAATTATGACAAAATTAGTGCACTCGTTAGTATTTTAAAATTATATCTGTAGTCGTTGCCGTCGCCTGTAAATATCATGCAGACCACTGTGCATACATCACAGTGATGGAAAAATTCTCAACCCGCATATATATTTATTGGGGAATAACCCCCAAGATGCACGGTACAACGTGTTACTACCGAACGTGCCCAAAGTACAACGGGTGCATGTGCTGTGTATATAACATGTACACTGTATATGTATGTAAATAACCATACATCTGCACTCTGCACATAAAGCTCCTCCATTTTGAAACTTCAAATGGTGCACGTAATCATAATCAGCCGCAGTCACCTTTGTTATTAACATAATAATTGCGCTATATCGTTTACAGCTTCAGAGTAAACAAACGGATATGCAAAAGTAAGAGGTTATACACTTTAATTCACTTTAATATTTACCACGTTTAAGGCTTCGCATGCATAAAGTTCATCTGCACAGCTTGATTTGAAATGAGCAATTTTAGGGCGGTCCAAAGTCGAACATCGATAAGAGGTTGTAAATGATTCACCAAATTTGACATTCCACAGAGGCCACGAATATGAATCATTCATTGCAATTGCTGCAGGGCAATGGCGGCAAAATACAGCAAGCGAAAAAACGGCTGAAGTATGGTTCCAAAAAGGAGACAGCTAAGATATATGTTTTCTCAGTTAATTTAGCACTTTTTTCATTTAAAATTGCTTAAACGAAAGTTTAATTTCGTCAAAGAGGGGTCACTCGCTCTAAATCTTGATTCCAATCTCGAAATAGCACCACTAGATTTCACTTTCAGAACATTGTAAATCACGAAAAAATACAAAATACAATATACAACCTATGTTCTAATTTCTATTCCGAAGGTATAAATTTGAACATTTGAGGAAAAACCATTCGCTTTCTTTCGTTTCAGGGCTAAGTAACTTCAAAGAAGAGAAATATATTTCTGCAGACATATATTTTGAGCCTAGTTCACCTACTTCACAGTACATGTACATGTAATTTCATTGGTCGAGCGTACATCGTGATGTTACTGCTCTGACGGAGGCATCTCCAAGACATGCCTGCCGATGAAAAACAACTTTATTTGGAAGACCTTGAATGGCCCATTTAAGCCGATTCATGTAACGCTCGGTCTCGAAGCCTTTATTTTAGGAGGGTTGAATAAGGGGAAAGCCAAACTGAAATTAATCTGTTCAGAATTCCTGTACACGCATGTGCAATATCCACTCCTTCTTGGTGCGGGCTTGTAACGCTTTTAAAATATTTGTAATTCCTTGGTTTATGGCTGTGGCCGATTGCCATCAAAGATTACACGGGCATGAAAACTCAATTTTGTTTTCGTGGGGAAGTTCTCTCATCGGGAGCTAAGAATACAAACATGTATATAATAAAGTTAATGACACTGAAAGAAAATTGTATATTTTGAAATTTAGGTCTATATTTATTTGTATACAAAGTTCAGCCGTAGAGAACCTAGCCCACAGAGACTAGAAAGAGAATGATGACCTTGTCCAGTTACCTGGAAACTGACTTGGTTACCAACTGATGCTTAATTGGAGCCAAATAATGATGGTACTGAAAACTGACTGGAAATTGGGATTCAATTGATGATTCAACCTATGAATCAACCTAAGTATCCTTTCAAAACACTTTCAAAATAAACTGGAACATTTTTGAGTAGTAACATTTGTCAGTTAACTTACGGTGACTTCCTCCAGAACTTCTCTAAAATATTCGCTCCTTTTGAGTCCATATTCTTAAAGATTTTTCATATGATACACTGCTAATGCTCATAGTTCCATGCCCACAGTCATGCAAAAAAATGAAAAATTTCGACCATGCCTGCCAGTCCAACCAAATATTTTCAGACATGACCAAATCACAAAATATTCTTCTAATGTTATGACTATGGTCAGGAATATGATTACATGTATTCTGATGTAAAGTCCAAGATTGTTGTGAGGAAACGAAACCATTGGCATGTTGGTCACTGTATGGAATTGTATGTCATTGTTTTGATCTCAAGTTCAACAAAAAGGTAAGTGTAACAAATTCATATTCTTAAACACATTCCGATCGTGTGATTCAATACAAACAGGTCTATGCTTTCCTGCCCTCCTTTATTAAAATGCTAACCTTATATTGCGTGTCTCCAGTACCTTATTTTTTTGGAAAACAGCGGTGTAATTCTCATTTCATATACACGTACACATCAAATATCAACGCAATAAACATCTGAGCTTTTGCGCAAATGTGTGAAATCACTTCTGGGAAACATTTACATTAAAAATTCATAAAGAGATACGATTAGTCATCTTGATCTATACACGAAACTGTTCATTCTTATAAAATAAATTTCGTTCTATAATCACAGAGCCAGACACCCCCTACAGATGTCAGGGGAGTGTAGGCCTATAATAGGTTTATGATTTCGTGTCGTCTGGTTCAAACTGCTGAACAATATCCCACGGTTAAATATGGAAACGTTCAAAACGGCCACCACTCCACTGCTATACTTGACGTGAACATGGCATCTTTGACCCATTCCTTGTTGAAGGTGACAGCCAGAGGTCACCAATTCAACCTCGGCGTCACGCTGAGGGTGGGTCATTGCCTCAACGTCAAGTCACAGCAGACTGACCAGCGGCAAATGGGCGTCATGTCGGGATAGACGTGTCGTTTTCATTAGATGTTCTGCCCGAGGTATATCCTTCCAGTCATTGTCATGTTCAATACCGGGTCGATGCCGCAGCAAACAAAAACCATCGAAATCTGCATTGTAATGTTCCCACAATCTTAAGTAGGCTGGCAATTTTTATTTGTTTTTGGATTTTTAGTTTTAATTTCAAACAAATTTCCCGTTAGTTCAACTACATAATACATCTTGAGTAAACATTAACAGAATTATTATAATATCCTCTTCGTCAAACAATATCGTTATGCATTGTTTCAACAGCTTCATTAATTCCAAACGATTGCCATTTGTTATATTGCGCAGAAATTTTTATTGCACTAATGTAAAGACCTACTTACAGGATTGGTGGGAGTCCGTACAGAAAAATATATTCGTCATAAGGTGATAAACGAGCCCTGGAAGTCATGGCGAACGGTGAATGGTACATGTGTACTGTTTACGGTACTGGTACTTAAGTAAGATGCACGACTTGTCCCGTAGTACTTCCTGCATCAGTATAGGTCGTATTTCGCACAATTCATCCAAAGCCAGAACCTCGTGATACTCCAAGTCTGAAATCCCACTCTTTGTGCATACACACAGTCATTTGTGATATCTGATTATCTGTAGTTATCGTCTTGATAGGCTGATTCGTCAGCAGCAACAATAATGTGACATGTCCTATGCAATTGTGAGAGACTCGCATGTCTCGGCACGAAAACTACAGCCGGCCCGCATTCAGGACTAACCACTATTGACGTTTCCCAACCTGCATGCTGTACATAATTATGTAGCCTTCGCATGATTTTTTGTCAACGTATTTCCATATTGTTTGTGAGGGTCATATGATATCGCGCGGATCGCTGCTTTTAAATAGCATGTCCCGATCTGCTTCCATCACACAGGTGGTTTCGACAGCCGTGTAATCCCTCCCGTGCATATTTTTTTCATTATGCAGCAGTGGGTTGGATTCCAGGCTAGGATATCTAATTATGCATGACACTAAATACAAACGTGAAATGGGAAGGCACGCTATAATCTTGGGTTGAGCAAACATTGTGAATAAACAAACGGGCATGTACTATGTGGTTACATATTTTGAACACAAGAATTCATGAATGACACATAGGTGTAAGTACTGCATCTGCCACTGAAGCCTCCCATTTTGAACAAGAAGCCTTCACGTCGTTTATACCCACCTCTCTGTAACTCCTTCACCATCGTCCTCTGAGCCCACGATGCTCTTGTAAATGTAAGCTCCCACGGAAATCGGCGAGAACATGATGTTCTGCACTATGATCCTAGTTAAGCATACAAGGAATAAAACGTACCCGCGTACACATGCGTGCATGAAGGAAAAAGCTCTCAGTCTGGTATCTCTGTCTATATGAACCAGTGAACTCAACCATCCTCCCTTCCTGCAGAACAATCGAACTGTATTAGTTCAGAGACATGTTCTTTCAGTCCTTCGAGCGAAATCGTCTCCAGCGGTCTCAGTATTCAAGAGCTCATCGAAACAGGCGCCATCTTTTCAGCTGTGATCGATGTTAGTCCACCACGGGTTTACCGTCAATTTCGGGTGTATTCATCGTCTATAGGTCGGTGGCCCTGAGCCGTGCTTCGGTATTGTCAAAAAAGTAGGGTATTTGGGAGCCGTAGGCATGGCGGGCCTACGTGTGGTTAAGCGGTCGTACCTTACCCCTGTCATTTGCGTAATAATAGCGTGAGTCACATGACGGGCGAAGGTTCCTTTTCAGAAGGTGTATTCATGCTTACTAGTCATAAAAGTGGACAATCGAAATAATTTCATCATCGGTAACCAGGTGTTGGTTAAATGTTGCAGGTAGTAAATCACATTATTTGCTCCCCGGAAAATCAGTGCGCAGGAAAGACACACAGTTAACAGGTCGGGGGCACTTGGTTTTCATCATCGGTTAATCATTGGCTATCTTGAGGCATATAGCGAAAGCACAAGTCATACAGGCTATCCTCTATGGCGTAGCACTGCTATCAGTCGATTTCGATTTTAAGGTTAATCTATTAGCACTTCAAAATCTGGCCCCAGCAATATTTCCTCGAACATAAATGAAAATCCCTCAGTATGAGCATCTGATATGTGCGTGTACTGAACATGCGACAATTTGACAAAATATACCGAACTCGTCGTTTTAGTTCCGCATGCCCTCTGAAGAGTTTACGTCAAGAGATTTACCCTGATGCTACAGGGGACGAAGCTGCACCAATGCAATAGAAAAAACTCATAAACACTTCATGCCAATTTGTGAAATTTTCAGGTTAATTCGTATGCAGGATGTTGAGATAAATAACCGCAGTGGTTCTCAGTTGATAATACTAAATTGGCTTTTGGCCCGAAAGATGTTATGGTCGGTTCATACTTCACACGAAAGCGACTACGAACGCAAATTTGTGACGTCAGATCAAACATTTATGTTGCAAATTCGTAAAAATTGAATACATTTCAACTCGAGCGAAATTTCGCTGCAGATTTTTCGTGACGTCAGATTCGCTTAGTTCAGATTCGTCAGATTCATTCGGTGTGTCTTTGTGGATGAAATTGTGAGAGTTTTGTTTCAAGTGATACGCTGTGATTGGAGGCTTACTCGGGGAGTAGTATCCTTCATTATCTCACCACAACACCAGTATGCGATGACCGGTGGGATTTTCAGTTATCTTAACTTTCATTTTCCCCATAGTTTCATCATAGTCCGTCAATTTTCTGACATAAAAGGGCGACCTCTTTTGCGACTAAAATTAATTTGCCAGTCGCAGTTAAAGAGGGCGCACCCGCGTTCCGCTCATCGGGGTGCACCACTAGAAGTAAATTCCCATAGACAGCAGTGATAAATCCCCATAATTCACAAATATTTAAAAAATACTCACAACTCTCACAGGTGTTCAGGCTGCACAGAAAAATGATGTTCCACATATCCTCTTTCATTTTCCTTTCAATTTTCGGGGAGGGGGGTGACCAATGAATTTTTGAGACATTTTTGAGACATATTTCTGGCCTAAATACGAGGGTGCACCCATCGCGAATGTGACTGTTCTCAGGAGGATGCATCTAGGTAACTGTCCTTAGTCTTATTTTTGTGCACAATTGTGTGGTTGCGCTTGTTTTTTCAGAGCTAGGTCTGAGCTTTCTCACGCTGACAATGTACGTGTCTGTAATTCTGGAAGCGGCCTATTTTCGGACACGGGGACGCACTCGGCGGCCCTCTTCCATTTGAAAAAAAAATGGGGGGGGTACTTTTCCTTTTCCCCATTTTAACTTTTTTGGGGGGGTTTCAACGAGACATTTAACAAATTCAAAGATAGATCACTAAAACAGTCCTGCTCGTGTGTTCGATCATCGGGTTCACCTCTGTTATGGGTGCTCTTCTTCCATTAATACCGAGTGCGCCCAGACCCCTTGCTTTTTAAAGATGGAACAACCATTGTTGTTTTAACTTTTGATTACAAAGTATAACAAAATAAACAACACTGTCGATATTGTGACTTTGTGCAGAATGCTAACCTCTCAAGATGCATGCCAAGATGATAATTTTAGTTCTTGTTCCAGTGCAGTAAACAGTCGTTGATACCCAAAATAATTAAAAAAGTGCTAGTAGTCAAGATAGACAAGGTGGGAAATTGGGTTGTTTATTGTAACTTTTTTTCGCCGGGTCACCGATTTTATTCACCCCGCCAAACTCGCCAAGACGCAAATACATTAAGGTTGAATAATCAAGGTTAATAACAAATTTGCATCACTGATTGTATTGGTTTTTGATCCAGAACATCAAGCCATAAATTAAATCATGCCCCCCCAAATACCCATGATTCAGGGGTGTAAATTTGTGCCGGTAATTGGAGGAGGGGGTGTGGGGTGGAGGGGGTAACTTGCCTGGCCATGGAAATGGGGGGGACACCATATTTTTACACTGTATAGGGGGTTACGTTCATCATACAGATGTAGATCTGTATTATTCAGAATCTTACACCAAAAGGGCGTATTTATGACTTTTTCAATAGTTCTCCCTTTTTGAGTGATACCGATTACATTTTGGTTGACGGGAAGTCTGAAAAATTCTTCACAATCGGCTATGATTATTTTCTCATCGCGAAAAAGTGTGGGGAGCATGATTCAATAGCCCATCTCCCCGATCGAAAAGTTGGGGATGCACATGATGTGAAAATTTTGGAAAATCGCGTCTATGCACTTATACTTTTTTAAAATTGCAGGTGCAAGCCCAGTGTGGCGGCGCTATCACAGAGAGTCATCAAAATGCACACGTCGTAAATCCTGAATGGGTCATGAGAAACACTGTTCAATTTTATTCGTCTGTGAAGCACCTGACTGCGAAATTCTGCCGGCATATGCATAGTTCTAGTTGCCAGCGTAATCGCCCACCATCTCGTACAGTACATGCGTGCATGTACATTTGTACATGTACTTTACGTACTGTATGACACATGCTATCATCAGCTGGCTGATAAGTGATTTGACGTGTACATGTACGTGGAATGCTACCGACAACCCTTTTATAAATTTTCCGTACATTGTGATGACAAATGTACAGAGCATTATACTTGAACCCTGATCCTTTGTGTGGAAGTAGTCTCTGCATTTCTTCTGCTTGCTGCTCGAACTAGCTTCAAAGCCGTATACAGTGGATAGTATTCATTTTTTTTGTGTTGAAACTTCGCCAGTTTTGGTCTTGGTTGGACTTGGAGTCTTGACACATTTCACCCGTTCATCACGCGCGAGTTCGTATGGATATCGGTGCAGTTCGTGTCGCAGACGACGAGGATTTCAAGGCGTTTCGTCGGCTGGCAGACGGCGTAGAGGGATGGTGCAAGAAGTATGATAAGAACGGGATTAAAGTATGGTTGCAAAGCAGCGTTGACACAGAAACAAGAATACGACTTCTGAAGGTTTGTATTCAGTTAAACCTGTGTAGGCCTAGGCTAGGCTTTTCAGACTGTACTCGATAGGCTTAGTTAGTCCTTGGAGGTAGGAAATCTTCCACTCAAGTTACATGTATTAGGCAAATAGGCCTACCCCTACAATTGTGGGGTCCAACGTCCACTTTGTGGGAGCGTAGTGGATGTCAGACCCCACAGTTCTGGGGGTGTTAGGCACAGTTATATGGGAGAGTTCCATATACGGATGCCAGTAATTATTCCCTACAGGCTACTGTGACCTTTAGCCATCAGAAAGCAAAAACGTCCAGAAAATTCAATTTAGAGAAAATATGAAGTTGTTTCCTTAGAAAACACAGTTTTTCAGACCAGTCTCATACCGTCATAGGGTTTGTGCACGGGGTGGCAAGTGGCATCTGTATATGGAACTCTTTCCACAGTTATTTATTGTGGATTTAGGCCCTACTAAGTCTGTTCACAACCAAGTAGTGTTTGACACGGATACCGGATCATTACCAGGCAAATTTAGAGGGGAAGGAGTTCTGAAAATATTCATCAATATTCTTTGCCCACCCACCAGCACAGAAAAATTGCTTCAAATTTTCTTACATACCAAGAAATTCAGAACCATGTGTACCCCAGGCAGAACTGTTGGGCTCACAAACCCCATATACATGTAGGAGTGCACTAGGTGACAAATCCCACAGTTCTGGGGGTAACCAAGAACCCTGGTGGAGTGAAATCACTGTCCTTCAACCATAAGGGAGGCTGCAACAGGTCAAAGGTTTAAGACTAAACTCAGGGACTGTCAGGTATTATCACTAATAAGAGGGCCTCATTAATAGAGTCCACTTGCCACCATGTGCCCACAATGTACATGTATATAAGTGTACCCTCGTTGAGCTTGTTGCAGTACCAAAGGGCCCCCTTTCCATATGTAGCGCCCCTCAGAGAGTCAAGAGTTGGAAGTTCCATAAAGTTATTCCCCCCCCCCATAAAAAAAATTTTCCTTATCCCTACCGACCCACATTTGGCCTGTACAGCTGGTCATATGGGCAGTGACTATTACCATGGTAATAGTCTGATTGACTAAGGCACACAGCAACTGACAATAAGTTCCCAATGCTGTGCTGGTCACAAATCATTCTTTGATGAGCAGCACAACTACTTAATCATAATAAACCTTTCCATACAGCTCAGCCACATATAAATTGTGCATCTGTATTCTCATCCACTTTACAGTTATGTTCCACATTTCATTTCCCACATTTTAGATTTCATTGTATTGATTCATTATATTGCTAATGCTCCACAAAAGCCAACTGTTTGTTTCGCGGGAACAGCAAGTTCTAAGATTTTCACTAAAGTATAATAAAAGGAACTATTGATGGGAGTTTGATAAATAGTCAGAAGCAGACGGTACAGTGTATATGACAGAGAAAAGAATTTGCATTAGAATAACTGATGATGAAGTAATGATTCCCTCTTCAGGGTCAAAACACATGAAGAGCTTTGGTAGCTGTGTAATGTTGACTATGGAAATATTTTATCTGTAATACTTCTATTGTATTCCAGTATTTTAAATGTATAATAACCGTTATATTTTCTGTGCGTAGCTTCACTTTATTTACATGTACCTTTATCTACAGATCTTTGAAAACTTTTGGCAGTAGCGATTATTTCACAAAAGGCTGTATTGCCTCGTACATTGTGCTAAAAGACATTGCATTCCTTGTAGCCTTGGCTGTTAAATTTGTGCTAGACAGGGGAGGCAGTTGAGATCCTGTGTAACTGGTTTACCACTTGTCTGGCTCACCACCAGGCCCATGGAATGTGGCATGGCATAGGTCAAAACCCTAGGTGCAGGGTAGAATAGGCCTGGAGTGGCCCAGGAGAGCATGAAATCATGATTATTTGTTACTTGGCTTAGAGAAATTGTTAAACAGTCTGAAAGTTATAATATCTGTAGGGGGTTAATTTCTTACCACGTTTTCTAGAAATGAAGAGAACAGACAGTGCATGGTTACTCATTATAATATAAGAGGCAAGATTGGTTTTGCAGGTTTAATTTCCTCTTAAAATCAGATAAGTTTGTTTCAATACTCTGGGATTAGGGTTTCTTGATTCCCGATTTCAGAATTGACGTTTGTTGTCATCTGTGAAATTAACCCAGTTCATTTCAGTATTTTCTGTCTTTTTTGGTGTAAGTTCAATTTTAGATGAAGTAATTGTGTGACAAACCATTCTTGGATGAGCAGCACAACTACCGGTACATACACTGTACATGTGCATGTAGTCATAAAAAACCTTTTGGTACAGCTCTGCCACATATATGTATAAATTGTGCATCTGTATTCTCATCCACTTTGCAAAGTTTGAAATCTACCCCTTCCCCCTCGGGATGGGTGCTACATTATGACATACTGCATTTTTTTGCCAAGTTGGTGAGAATTTAATGTTCTCTCGCAGCATCTTCCCAATGACTCCTCAATCTGACAGTTGTGTGAAGGGGAGCTTGGTACACATCCTTTAATCAAGAAGTTTTAAAAGAATGAAATGAAAATGCAAAAAAATGGAACCAGATGAAGATTTGTCACAGTAAAATGTCTTAGAAGTCCCCAAAAGACTGCGCATGTTTATTTGCCATGCGATAAAAAGCAAATCAGCACCGATTCATGATCACTTATCTACTGCCCAGATTATTTTTGGTACTTTTTATGACACACTGAAATTATGCTGAACTTTTATCAGTATGTTGACTGCTTGCTTTAAACAATTCAAAATATGTCAACCCCACTCAAAAGGAAGTGAAATAGTCACTTCGCTCCATTCCATGATGTGTCTGCCATTCAGACTAATGTCTGTCCGTGTGAGTGTATGGGAAAATGGTCATCAGTGTACATGTAACTTTCATTCATATTTTGGGATAATGATGAATTTTCTGTGAATGGTAATCTGGAGTCGTATCCATGCATGGATGCATAGTATGGGACACTAATAATAGAGGTCTGCTGGAGAAATTCCAGCTACATGTATACGTACATGTATGTGGACATGTACCGGTACATCCCAGCGTTAACCAAGTACGACTAACTTATGCCAGGGTCTAGGATTTGGGAGTACTAGTACTCTGTGTCAATCTGATATATGTACCACGAGGTTCATTTCACTTATCAGTGTAGGTGTTATTGCATTTATATGTATGGTAGCATTGATTGTAACTATGTATGACATAGACAAAATTGTTTGTGAACAGTTTGAGAAGAAAGTAGGTACATGTAGTAATCAGGCTGTAATGTCGTAGGGATGTTTAAGTAATTGTTGGACTTGTGGGTAAAGAAAGTTTGTCAGTTTGGGGGGGCAAAAGTTTGAGCTCGTTACTTGGTGAAATCAGTTGCACATACGGAACATGTAGGCTTATTGTACATTGATTACAGAGATGAATCCAGCAATGTTTCACTGGATATTGTTGATAGCCCTGTTTAATGGTGGAAACATTTTGTTGGGCATTGAACAGAATGACTGCCATGGGGGTCCATACAATAATTATCACAATACTTACATGTTCATCCATTGACTAAGCAATGACTAGGGCTATGTTCACAGGATTTGTCTAGTGCATACAAGATCCCAGTTACGTACATGTACATGTATATACATGTACACCTGTTCCTTCCCACACAGCCCCAATCGTTCTAATGTGATACATGTACTTCTTGAACCCTATATCATATGCAGTATGGGATTTGGGTCAATTACAGAGCATGTTTCCCATTGTTAGATATGCTACATGTACATGTACAGATGGAAAAGCATCCCCCATGTAAATGTATGCCAGCAAATGTCACATGAAGTTGCCCCTAGGGTGGGGATTTTGTCCCTTAAGTTTATTGGCAGGCCCCATTAATGACATGTACATGTAGGTGGGGCAACTGTGACAAGTGGGAGGAGAGATTGGTTGAAAAACTGAATCACACATGTATATAGCTCAATGTACAAATGTACCAGTAGATGTACATGTGCATGTAGATGGAACAAAGGCTGTGTCCGAAAAAGGCTGCCAGAGCTACGGCTAGGTCTATTGTCTGTGCATCTCCATATGCTGATAAGTCTGAAACCGATAATTTCCAATGGAGTGAAGACCTAGACCTAGCTCCAGACAAGAGATTCAGATGCAGCCTGAATTTCAAGTTTGTGGATAAGAGTGGGTACATGTACTTGTATGGTCCAGCTCTTTTCTCATTGCGAGGTTGGTCTGCTTCCAGACTGACACTGGGACAGAAGTATGTTCATGAATATTGTTTAGCATGTGATCCTAATGTCAATAGTGTTGTGACTGTTTTGCACATTGCTGAAGTTATTGCTAAATTTACATTTGATTTTTATTTTCAGTATAAGCTGTCTTCTCTGATTAAGCCCTCAATTCTGTGCATGTTTGCTACAGGTGGGAACTTAAAACCAAATCATAGAAAGCTACCACTCTGCTTTTGACAAAGGTCATTTGTACGTGCATGTCATGCAAGGATTGCATTCAACATTTTTTGTATTCTAAACAAGCCATAAATTCCCCATTACTTTTTATGTCAGCAGAACTGTACACATACGTATATGATTAAAGATAAATCAAATGTGCTTTATGAACACTTGTAACAGCTTATATGCACAGTTTATTGTACTATACCTAGGGTCATCATATATGTACATTTCACAATAGCTATCACTAAGGTACTGTACATGTATTTACATGTGATATATGTGAGAAAAACTATTTTTGGTTAATATCATCATACGTGAACATGAACATGTACGGTGCATTACCACTGGGTGTAATCTAGTAAACATAAACTGCAGATCTGTACGTAGTTGATCACAAAATGGGTTTGATGTACTGGGCAAATAGTAGTATGAAAAACCTACCACACTAGGTTTTTTTCCCCCACATCATAAACATTTCAAGATTTATTAAAATTAAAGCATTTTAAATAGTTTAACAGGTAACATTTGATGCATGGGTACAATGTAATTCCAGAAATTAGGGGTCCAAAAGTGTGACATTTTTGTGACCCTGTTACATCTGACCTTAGTTATATGAACTAGAAATATCACCGGAATTGATTTCAAACTATTACTATTCGCTACTTGTGTATCAGTTGTCTATATGAAGGGCAATAAAATACATGTATCTTATAGATATGATTTCCTAATATTATATCCGGAATGTAGGCCTACTAGCAGAACCAAACTCTCCAAAAAAACCAGGGGTAGTTGCAAATATTATTCAGATACGTGTATCATAAAACAAGTTTTATGTTACATTTTGTGATACATCAGAAACTGAAATGGTTTGATACATGTTCGTACATGTACAAGTACTGTACTGTACAGTATACATGTACTTTTTCTGTAGCGGTGAGAGAGGTTTAGAGATCTGTAAATTTTAAATGGCCAGATGCAGTTAATATTAAGTGGATAGTCTCTTTCCAATGTCTTTGGACAGTAGTTGAAGTTACTTGTACATGTAAAGCAGAAAAAGCCATTTTTTAAAATAAAATAATGAAATTTTTAAAAAGAAATTTATGTGGTTGAAGCCACAATCACCTTTTGCAGCAGCAGGGGGCCAGTATGAAAGTGTGCCCTGAAAGGCACACTTTCATTCTCCCAAAGATCAACACAGATCATTATAACCATGACTATTCAGTCTTACTCTCAGTCAAGTTCATGAACTTTATTGTGTTGGCATATTGCTGTGCAAATACAGAATCAGTCCCTTTTTTTACACTCATTCTCTGAAATTCCATTGCAGGCCCTAGGAGCGTCCTGTACTTTCCTTTTTGGAAATGTCTTTTTTCCCTTTTCACAAGTTTGGCTCTAATACTAATGTTTACATATTTTGTTTTGAATGTTTTGATAAATTCTGACACACATGTACTGTATCCACTGAATTTAAGATTTTGTGAAATGTTCAAACACATGTACACATGTGCATGTGCAACTGTACAGTTTTCATGTACATGCATAGTGCAGTATAATTAGATACTACATCATGCCTGATACCGGTACCTTCATGCTGGTGTGATGTGCATTAACGCATATATCAGAAGAGCTTTTAGCCTTTCACAGACAGATTATGGATTTTAAAGCTTAGTTCACTTCCTTTGTCTGAAGTAACTAGTGGTGCCTGGCTGCTAGCTATTGATGGTTTCTATTGACATAGTCTGTAAGCCTTGATGAGGACATAAAAATTAAATATTAAACAGCGGAATCCCACATCATCCCACCTTCCTGATATGTACATGGACGTGGAAAGTATTGTAGATTGGCTAAACTTTAGCAACTGCAGTAAATTCATGTGTATGAAGTTTAGACAATGTACATGAATATGGACATGTACCTGGTACATTAGTTGGGCATGCAGAACCTCATCTACATGTACATGTATTTACATAATTTATCGCTTTGTTAAGCAAGTGCATGTGTTGTGATTGTTTCAATTGATAAACATACAGGTACTGGTATAAGGTGCATACATATGTATATGCATTGTAGTCCTTGTTGCTTGAGAAATATTTACAGTGTAGATGTATTTTTAGCTCAGTTATACAAAATTTTTCTTAAGCCATGTTTGCACTGGACTTTTTTCCTGTGAGTTTTACTGAGCCAGTGGTCAAATAAAAAAATGGTCAAATATGATCACTGTCCGCACTTGAACTTTCAATACAGGAAAATTTTGCAGAAGTTTGCTGGTAAAATGACCAAGTGGCTCAGTAAAAGTAACCGAGAGGATAATTTCTTGCGATGTCCACACTGGACTTAAAATGGGAAAAGTAATCATCGTCTTGGTAAGTTTGGCCAAAAAAGTCCAGTTCAAACTTCAAACACGGCTTTACAGTTCTATCCTACCTTCCGGTCATTTCATTTTTTGCTTCAAGCTGTATTTAGAAGATAATTTATGTGAATCCCGTTGTGTGAGCATAGAAATTAAGAGCTAGAATGAAATATGTTTATTGCTCAGATCAACATACATGTAGTTCAACACAAGATTTTCTCCTGTTGGATCTTAATAGATTTCAAAGTTAGCAGTATACAGCAACTCTGTTGCAGTTTTCTTTTCTCACATTGTAATTTCCTCTGTGGCAGGTTTACAAAACACTGCACGATGTGAGTGCAGCAACAGCGTACGATGTGCTCCATGATGCCGTGTACAGGAAAAAGTGGGACCGCACCATGGTCGAAGGTTTTGAATTGTGCAAAGTCAACTGGACCAATGACATCAGTTATTATCAAAGTAAGTGTCGTTAACTCTTACTGCTAAGGAATTGCTTTCATTTCCTCTTGTGTGCAATGTTGGCTGTGTTGGTCTTGATACTTTGGTGACAAGCCAATGTACAGCTGCAGCATTAATTATTAATAATGAGTCTAAAAATGGAAGCCACTCGGTAGCCACTTTGGGAAATGTAACAATTTCAGTGAACTTCATTGCCACCTGCAGCAATACTTATCTATCATTGAGGTACATATACACTCTAAGCCTGTTCGATATGACGATATTTCACGATATTTCAGCGTGATGTTGATATCGTATCATTTGTAAAAACTCGTATCGGGATATTGTGTAAATTGATATGCCAAAAACTAGTCACGATACCGGTAAGCTCTGAACGATGTACTGTACATGCACGTAGGAAAGTCAATGCACCACGTGTTGAGCCCTGCATTACTGCATTTGGGCCACACGAATACTCCACTGAAAACCTCAAACCACAAAGTCACTGTTGGCCCCCTGCAGCTGCACGGGTCAACAGACCGTGCTCACATGTAATGTATTGCACAGTAAACTCTGGCTAAGTCAGCTCTCTTGCTTGGGACTTTAGATAGTCACACGAACTAGTCATGACTAGTTCACGTATGTGAGCAGTGGTTAAGTTCGTTCAATAAGGCGACCCCCAAAATGGACAGAGCACATGCATGTAGCACTAGGGGGGTCTCTGGTATTGATGTGCTCAACCACCTGACATCATTCAAGCAATGTGGGGCTTTTCACTTAATGCTTCTTGGCTACCATGGCCAAGAAAACCGATGCCGACTTACATGAAGGATTTTTTGTGGTCTTGTAGAAAATGGACCGAGTGAAACTTGCTAACTTATGAGAAATGAATAACGACTTACCGGTAGAAATGCCGACTTAGAAATGAGGTGAGGGCATCAATACTTAGAAACCCCTCTAGTAACACGCATGCATTCTGTCCATATTGGGGGTTGTCTCATAGAGCAAACTTTACCGCTATTATATGCGTGGACATGGCTTTTTCCATACGGTGCCATGATAGGAGATATGATATGATATGATATGACATGATATATGATATGACATGATATATGATATATGATATGATATGATATGATATGATATGATATGATATGATATGATATGATATGATATGATATGATATGATATGATATGATATGATATCTGATCTGATCTGATATTATCTGATGTGATCCACAACTTCCATATTGAAATTTGCTTTCCAACATTATTAGAGTTCTAAAGACAGAGATAATACATATACATGTACATCGGTTTTACGTGGCTCTCAAGACATAGTAGTGATTTCAGTCATGTTTATTTTATGAATATAAAAAGACGTTATCACAAAAATATCGGATATCCCGATATTTTTTCATGATTACGCCATATAAAAGAAATGAATATCGAACAGGCTTATTACACTCACAAAGGATTATAAGCCAATAACCATTACACTCCTCAATCCTTCACCTGTTGGAGGACTGAGGAGTGTTAGGGTTAATGTAATTAGTTTCAGGGGAAATTAATGAGACACCAGTACACTGTACATGTGCATTTGCCCTTGTACAGTTTGAAGTGCTAATCAAATCATACAACACCTGAATAAATCATGAAAATTATTTGTACCGCAGTACCAATTAGTACACCTCTTTGTTTCACATCAGAAATACGATAATAATTTTTTTATCGGACAAGTACATGTATGCTGCACAAAGTTGTTCACTCAGACTGCTGGTTGAAATTTATTCATCACAGGTACGTGTGGTACCAGCAATACTGGGTACAGTGGTGCCGTCTTTTATAATCTAAAAATAACGCATTTTTATGGTACGAATGATTTCCTGAGATGACAGATACCGGTACAATATACCATTCCACCAGGCAAACCCAATAGGCCATTTGTGAGTTAAATTTGAATAAAATCTGGTACAGTGAGTTCTTTAAATTCACTTGAACATAACAATTTGAATGCTAAAAACACTTGTTATACCTCGTGATTCCTGGCAAGCTTTTCCTTAGTTACATAAGAGACGCCTTGCAAAATACACTTATCTCAATGGATAAGAAGGGCGCAAAGAAACCAGTGCATTCCAGAGATGGTGGTCGCTATGCAAAAGCTTTCCTGAATCACGAGCTATAGCAACAGTGTTATTTGTATTAGTCAAAGTCGTTTCAAGAGGTACTCAAAGTCAAATGATGCGAAGAAGTCTAGCTTTCCAAAATAGCAAATAACTATTGTTTCAGATGAAGTTGTGTACCCTTGGCAACAATACACTAAGCAATGAATTAAAAAGGTTTAAACTCTTTTCATCTCTCTTCATTATCCCTAACCCTTGTGGGGTCATTCGTAGGAGTTAGGGATAATGTAATGATAATTAAATTAGCAAATACATGTACCTTATGATCTGTAACTGAAACACATAAAGTAGAAGGAATTACTGTACATAAAGTGGAATCACCCAGCTGCGCTAATGTTTGGACAGTGTTTCTCTCTTTTTTTGTAATCTGATAATTTGATTGTTAATGCTAAGACTCTCTAAGAGCATTAGAAAGTGAAACAGTTGCTGGAGTAATTTCAAGTTTGCAGTGTTGGCTGTAACTGGCTTTATGGTCAAGGGTCAGACATATTAAATTTCAAAAGACAAAAATATCCAAATAATATTTTGGATCCTTAATTTGAAAGTGAAACAACAAACACCAAAGTGTCTAATCCAAATATTGTAATTACCCTGTGAACAGGAAACAAAGGTACCGTATTTTCAGTAACTTACAGAGGGAACAAAAACCCAGAAGTTCTTGGGAGACCCTGTAGATTTAAACTGGTGATTGAAAACCGTCCTCATTTTAATCTTATAGGGATTCAAACTTGTGTCACACATTTGGAAGGTGAGTTGAGAATCACTATTCCAATCTGACTCCTGGGAAAAGCCACCTTTAGTTTATGAATGACCTGAGTTTTGAAGTGGCTCAATTCAAACTTTTAACAAAAACCACTACAGAAATATGGACAAAAGTGAAGTTTCTCATTTAAACTAAGATACCTCTCCTCTTTCTGTTCTTATATATATTCAGTGAAGTGTCCGCCACCCTTGAAGAACAGAGACTTTGTGATGCAGAGAACGTGGTTAGACACAGGCATGGAGTACATCATTTTTAATCATTCCATTTTTCACAAGGTAATGCTCATTCTTGTTTTCCAGTAAACATTTCAAGTCTCTGTGTGTTCTATTGTACACATGCACACATGAGCGCAGTGTTCAGTGTTAGGTACATGTATCTGTACGCAGTGTACATGTGTATTGACTTAACCGTATCAGGCACTGTCGTTAAATTGTAAATGGAATATACTGTACATGTACCAGTACCCGGATACTAGGCAACAGATAATGAACGTTATTTTGTCAACAATATTAATCGAGGCTGTTGGATGTGTGATTAATTAAAAATAATTCAAAAATGTTATTTCGTTGTTAGGATGATGCTGTTTGTCTGTTTTGATTTTTTTCTCATTCACTCCTGGTATGATCTGAGTGAAAATTTTGTTCGTTACTAAATCTGACCAACCCTTGAAATCAAACATACCGTACATTGGCAGTAAACCAACGTGTACATCAACAAATGTCGGACTCTTCACCTTGTTTGAAGTTACAGGATGGCCTTGGTTTAACCTTTGGATCTCAACATCATTGTCTAATTCAGACATGAAATCTGTTGTGAAACCGATATGCCTGCACCTACTGTATCTCATCGTTGGAGCATGCAGTCAGGTCGCTCATTATTCATACCAATCCACGTCAATGGCATAAATGCAATATTTCCAATGCCAAATTGCAAGTGTGTAAATGCCCGTGTGGCCTCACCCATGATACGCCGTAATGAAAGCGGGTGCAATTTATTGAAGGACCATTGCACAAATCCCGATAAGAGATGGAGCAGTAATAATTGTTCAGCTTTTCTGTTGTTGTTGTTGTTGTATTTGATCAAATTTTTACAATGGCACTTATCCTTTGCCAAACTGAGGTGTTTGTAAGCCATTTCTAAAAGATTAACAATTGTGCGAGTCATTTTATCAATTTGAGGGTCTCTTTCCTTAAAATTTATTGGCAACAGAATGCACTGTTTGAGTATTGCTCTGGTTAAAAAAAAGCATCACAGCTGCTCCATCAGATAAAATGTCAATGGTTTACGTTTATTGGTATTGTGGGGGTGGTCATTTTTATTTCTGAATACGTGTGTGTTGGTGAGGACGTGTGTGTTGGTGAGGACGTTGTACAAAAGTGGCATTTTTAACGTGTACTTCTTGGAACCTTTCCGTCAACCACTGCTTCATTTAATGAAGTGTGGGTGAATGCAGGAAAGTATGCATTCATCTGTGAACAAATGGGAGTTGGTCTAAAAGACCCAGTGCCCTTGCTGAAAGTCTATTATTTCCTATGCATGCCAAATTAGAACAATAATTATGCATCAATGAACGTGTAGTCATGAGGACTGGCCAAGACAATTTGAGCAGTGTTGGCCTTCCATGTAATATTTTAGTCCTGTTGGCAGGTGTGTGTAGAGCAGCAATTGGACATGTTGTCTTTCGAGGTAGGCCTACTTACACCTGATACGGGATATATGTTGTGTAACTTTACAGTTGTAATCATTGAATATCTTCTCTAAGTTGAGAAAGTGTCAAATTAACATTGGAAAAGAATGAATCTACATGTAGCATACATGTATCAGTACATGTAGGTTGTTACAATAAATGAATGCATAGTGCACTGTCTGCAACTAAAGTTGCCCCAAATGTTTTATATTCCCAACCTTTGGACTTTGGACTTTTGCCACATGTACAGAGTGCTACTGAGTTAAGTTTTGACCTGCACTGCACTAATCTAGAACTCTGAAGAATAGGGTGACCAAACTTTACAAGTATGCATATGCACAATTTTATAAACGGTAAATAAAATGCACTTGACGTCCAGTGTTCCATCTCTACACCTCTTTAGTATGCAGAATGATAATGTACAATTTGTATAAGCACAACAGAATCCGCAATTTCCCTCTTGGTCCTTGTCAAATCCTTGTGATGTGGCAGTGATGTGGGAGAATGGTGGGATTTGGGCTTGGTGAGTGGGAGGTTATAGGTCAGCACTGTTCATTGAATTTGTCCATCACAGACAATAGGGATTCTAGGAACTACACGTAGATGTATTTAGCTTTCAACTTCAAGGCATGTGGAGGTGTCGTGCAGGCATATGTTGCAATTTGATTGATAGGATTGAGGGAGTTGTGACCTTTGGAGAATACTGTACACTGGGTATTTATTGAATTGGGTGGGTGGTCGGGGGATACGCTGTGTGGGTGTGATGCCCACTTTCTGGTGATGAGAGAGGTCAATAACTCAATGGTCCATATACTCTGCATTCTTGACAGATTCTCATTTTCTGTGTTGGTATAGGTGTATACGTAAAAGCTTCCTTTAGAAATGCTTATGGTTAGAATCTTAGATGCCAGTACATGTGCTTTGACTGTGATATTTGAGAAAAATCATGTGTGCATAATACCATTTCTATAGAACACTGTTGTCACCCACAACTCATATTTAGTACCAGTTAATACAACAAACCATTTAAAATTAGTTTGTTTATATTTGCCTCAAATGAAAATGATTCAGTAAATTTGTTTATTCTACATTTACTTTGATCTATCAAAATCAAAGTGTAAATGTGTATTGTAAACATTGTGCTTTCTAATTGATGTATCACATGTGGTATTTACATGTGTACAGTTGTACATGCATGCACATGTGGGTTGTGATGAATGACATTTAAAACTTATACATCGTACATGGCAATATCAGTATAATTCTCAACAAGAATTGTTGGTACTTTCAGAAAATACCACCCAAGAAAGGCGTCATCAGGGGTTACTCATATCTGACTGGCTACCTTGTACGACCAAGAGGAGCCAATGCCTGCGAGATAACCTATGTAACAAAATCAGATCCCAAAGGTACGATCATGAATGCAGCGGTTCTTGTTTCATTATTTGTTGGTTGTTGGAGTGATCACTGCTTCTATTAGAATATGTTGGAAATTAGCGTTCAATTCAATTAGTATTAGCCTCTGTGATTACTTGAATAATTAATGATATGGCAAATTTGCAAAGTTGAAGGGCACATCTCCACAAAGAAAAGTTCACAGTACCTTCAAAATGCTAATTAAAGTTACTGAACATCGTGATGCAAATGCATGGACAGTGTTGACCCATGAATACTAATGAAAGTCTTTGTCGGTGATTACATGCTGTCTATTTGCTAGTACTAAGACTGCCAGATGCTTTCATTTTATACTAATTTGATTGTTTGTGTAGTCTTGATGCCACTAAATACACGTGTCACTAGCTCCACAATGGCTTTTCCACTCAGTCTTGACTCTCCCTTCTTCCTCTCTCAAGTTTCAAGCAATCTGTTTTGTCCAACCCACTTTCACGGTGAGGAAAAAGTACTAAGGCAGTTGCTCTGTGCAAGTTGCAGTGATTTCAGATGCCAAATTATGTACATCAGTTCCTGAAGCAGAGCCAAACAAGTGTCAGAATGTTAGAAACTGGTTGAATGCAGTGTGCGTCTGTGGCATGTAGAGGATGAAAAATTGATTTGTTCTTTTCATTTTGTTGTTTTTGTCAGGTTCTATCCCAACATGGGCTATCAATAAATTAGCTCACATTTTGGCTCCAAAGGTAGGTACATTTTAACAATCATTTGCAGTGGATCTGTTTGAGTGAAACGATTGCGGTTACACCATGGATGAATCTCTTTCTTGAGCATGTGTGGTTCCCCGGCTCTTCTCAGAACCACACATACTCAAGAAAGAGATTGATCCATGGTGTAACCGCAGTCGTTTTACGCATATACATGTAGTTCTCTTTCACCATGAAAACCTTCAAGTCTTATCAGTGGATCTGTTCTTGTCAAGCCTGAATGTGCCTTTTTACACCTGTGTTGTACATTCAATGAAATCTCAAGGTATACTGCAGGTGTTGCAATAGTTGCCTTAGACAAGTGCTCTCTCTATAACAAAGAGAAAAGTATGGTATGCACTAGAATACTAATGCCTGGGTAAAGGATAGACTTAATTATGCTCATTCAGATGAAAAGTTGTTCCACCAGTCATGTGAGCAAACCGGAACGCACACGCATTATGTTACACGTATTTGAGCTGGTGGGAGTGTTCATGTTGGTGTGATCGATGGTCTGTGTAATGGCTTGATCATGCTGTGCTGTCAGCTCGTGTTGTACTGCACCTGCTAGTCCTGTCACAATCAGTTGGTCATTTTTTATTCTGATTCGTTTTCATTGTTGCAGAAGATTGTTGTGATAAGAGAAGTTAAGTCAGAGATTTTGTCCAGGACTGACTAAGTGCAGTGCAATAGAGAAATAGTGCATATCTACCAATCACACCAGCTATCACAATAACTGGCCGTTACTCTCCAAGGAGTTCAGAACCCTTCACTGGTCAATTGATCCTGATTGCATCCTCAAAAGGGACCATGCAGTTCCTGTACCGTATGTTCTGTTTTGATGAGATACAATATATATTGTTGTTTGTTGTCAAGACTTTGTAAGTTTGTTCGAGTACATTTACCCACCTCCATGAATTATTTTTGGTTTCTGTGCTCAGTGGTCAAGTGTACACAACACGTTCAGTTGACACAATCTATGTCAGTAAGACAGTTTGATCAGGATGCGCTTGACTGTTTAAATATTCTGGTCACGTATTAACTTGCAGGTTATTGATAGACTTCACCAGGCTTGTCGAGACTACCCCAAGTGGAAGAGCAAACATGATCCCCGGTACAAGCCCTGGCTCTACCCAGAACAGATGTCCCTGCCTCCCCTGGACCCCAACGACTTGCTGAGCAAGGAAGAGTGCATTTCGGACAATTCACTAGATGAGAGTGACCTCAAAGAGGAGGACTTTAAAGATGATGATTTGCAAGATGGAGACTTTTGATGCTGTCACAGAGAAGCTTTTTACTGATCCCAGGCAATCCAAATTTGAACCAAAAAAGGGGAGCGAGTGTCTTCAATTTAGTGGGGTATTTTTATACTTAAAAGGTAACTTAACGTCCTGTTGCAGAGGAATTCTGAGAGAAGTAATGAATGAATTAATTAATTTTAAATTGCCAATTAATAAGGCTTCCAATCAGTAGCTATGTGGAAATTTATAATGAGTAAATTATGTGTAGTTGTCAGTAGCTTGTATTTTATGTGTAGCCAGGCCCGTGCCTAGAATATCAAGTGGGATGAAAGGAGATGTTGGCTTAAGACACATGATGCTCATAGATGTATTAGCCAAGCTACTTGATGAGCAGAATGCTTAAGGGCCTTACCGGTCGAGATTTTTTCATTTCAAGTCTGTTGGCTAAACCTAACTGTCACTGGTACTCCGCATTGACCCCCCAAATGCAAACCGATAGCCACTATGTATATACACAAGGACAACTGTACTTACCTTTGTTGCAAGGTCACATGTTCACAGTACCATCGCCAGTGTGCGCATGAAGTTAGCCAGCGTTCTTGTTTAGGCTTGTATAGAGGGTACGCGTAGGTGTACAGGAATCTGACCAATTAAGTTGGTGCTCTCAAAAGTATCCGCCTTGAGCAGAAGTGCACCCCCAATTGGCAAAAAGAAAGACAGGTGGTTACAAGCAGGTTCTTGCAGGCATTCTGCGTGTACACAAAGACCATACATGCCGGAATAAATTAGTTACACGTACTCAGCGTGCTCTGGGTCAAATGTGCATAGACTTGCGCACCTCATGGAGGGCCTATGCAGTGAGTACCAAAAAACATGCCCTCTTTTGTTCCACACGGAGCGGATTGCAGTTTATTGTTATCCACGTAACCATTTCAGAAAAATGGTTACTGGCCAGTTACAAGTATATGATGTAGTGCCTTAAGCACCAGTCCCAATGGATACATACACTATTTTACTATAATTCTTGAACTCGGGAATGCATTCATGTGTACGTGTGATATGTTTTAGCACGTGACATACATGTATTGCAACATTTCCTTTATATGTTGGATGATTGAAAATTCTAGGATAAGAAAGGAATCAACTTTTTTGGAAACTGTGGATTTATGTGTAGCTCTGGCTTTTTTTTAGAACCTTGAAATAGCTTTACGTCATCCACAGTGATATTGCACAAGATGTGGTGTTCATCCGTTTAGTAGTTGGACCAAACTTGACCAAGAAGAGTCTAGACATTTTTGTGCGAAACATGTGAAAATGCTTCATTGAAAGTACACAAAAGATGGAGAGTATTTTGGTAAGTTCCTTTCAGGGGTTCAGGCATAGCATCAAGGCATAACCTGAAACCACAAATTTGTTGAGGGGCTACGGCGCATGCCATTTTGTGTCTCAGTACAGCCTGGATTTTCTGTTCATTTGTGTACTCTGAAAACTCAATCACACTACTTAAATTGGAACCTTTCCTTTGAAAACGTTCCTCATCTGTAATAGGATACCTCATTCAATTCACCTGCTGGCGTAGGGGTATGTGTACAGTGCGTAGCTTTGGACAAAGGAAATCTGTGACAGACTTCTGAACTGGTACAGGACGCCTGAGAAGCTTTAGACGCTGCATTTCAATTCAAGATTGTGGGAACCTGTTGAAATGGGATGAATGTTGGATTTAGAACTTGTCGTGAACATCGAAAAGGGATGAATGTTGGATTCAGAACTTGTCATGAACAGTATGTTTTCTTTTGTTGAAAAAAGTTCAGAACTCTCAGGCAGTCATGGTCATGCTGACTAAGAATTTAAAATAAACTCCATGAAAGTAAATGTAGATGTATCGTGTTTGTGGCTTTCAATATCTCCCCAGAATACCTTGGGAAATCATCAAAATTACTCATTAACCTGTTACCTTGAATTATCAAGGTAGGTCTATAAAGATGTATATAGGTCATTTGATTGGAACACAAGTTCAAGTGTCCTTGAGCCAAATGTACAGTATCATGATAAACAGGATTGTGAAAGGTGAACAGACCAAGCAATAATGAATATGGAAACCATTTATTTTGTGCAAAAAGTGTTTTCAAGCGTGGGTTCTTGAGAGTGGTATTAAGTGTGTTGGATCAAATTCATACAAGATGAACGTTGGACCATCATGCAGTACCTGCAAGTACCAGTACATGTAATTTTTATTTTCATACTTATTTATTAGATTAACGTCCTGAACAGTTCTTGCTTTGAACATTCCCAAATCAATCGAGTCCAGCTCTCTGTGGCAGTCATGTATCGTCACGTTTCATGAAGAGACACACTGATGATATACATAACACGTAATACATAAAAGACCTTGTTTGTACATGTACTTAAAATATGAACATAGATTGTACATGAACTAGGCACTGGATGTTGGAGGAAAGGAGCAGGTGGGTGGGAAGACCATTTTGTATGTCAGTTCAATTATCATTAGCTGAAGATGGTTCCTAGAGGATTTCAGTGTAGGTTTAATAAAGTGATGGTCACACCGTAGTAAGTTTGTTAAAAAAAAAAAAACACCAAGATTGACTGTCGGAATTGGATTTTGCTGTATTTATATGAATAACTCTGTGACAGGGATACATATGTGCATATTCGTGTAAGGCATTATGGAAAGTTGAAAAGCAACTTGGGTGGATTTCATTTCGATTTAATCCACAAGGTATATATAATATTCTCTTGAGAAAATGATACAGTTGCATCACATACAACAAAATATTACTGCTGTGTGACGTCACACATTAGGCACGAATTTAATTCACTATTTGAATGCGAGTTCAACTAAAGGATTGTTACTGAACTTGACATACAACAATTCTGCTCATCATCTGCCTTTTTTTATTGCAGAGTGATCATGTACATGTGCAGCTAATCAGAGAATTGATAAACTTGGGAAGTTTGAATTGCACGTGATTGAGACAGGCGAAATATTTGAGGCCGTGTGGATGATTCCACCTGTAAAAGTTTGAATACGTAAGATTACAGTGGGCCTGCAAACACCAGTACATGAGACATTAGCAATTTTTTCTTTTGGGCTGCTGCTTGACAAAATAAACCTGTTTGTTCAGAATATTGTTTTTGTTGTTAACTTTGTAAAAAAAAGTACACATTCCAGAAGCCATTCCAAGATGGTTATTTACATTCAGCACTAACACTACGGTTCGTTAGTAAACTAACTTTTAATTTTGTTTATTATTTTTTTTTTGCATTAATAGGTTTCAAGGCTTTCAACATGATTGAAATTTCACCACGTTAACCTCAAGATGTATATAATCACATAAGGAAATTTGTGAGGTTACCGTTCAGAGTAAGGTTGTGATTTTTAGAGTATTTGAGGGACCAAAACATTTATTTCCATAAGGTAATTTTCTCTTCCTACTTATCACTTATTTTTAACTGAATGCATGTTGTTCAAATGCAGCTTGCTTGGTATGAATGATTGGTTTTATACTTCTGTTATTAGAACCGTTGCATTGTCAACCGTCTTGGAGGATTTTCCTATCAAAGAAGGTGCCTCCAAAATGGCTGCTGTGCCAGTGATCAGTTGGTGTTCTGTTTTCATGAAGAGGAAAAGTCACCAAACTGTGGCTTTCCCCTTGTTTGGGGTGTGTTTCACTACTCTGTTCATTGAAATTTTTGACAAGTCCTCCTTCAGTTCAGAAAATAGCACGTGAATGATTTTAACTCTAGTTTGAGGCGCGTAATTCCTGTTTTTTAATGAATCATTGTCAAGTGAATTATTCTGTTGTACAAAACATGCACATAGCTATGTGCTGACACAACTTGACATGTGTTTAGCTGTGAAATTGTCTCAACACCATTAGACAAACCTACTCACAATGTCATTTACGAGGGAGATGACTTACAAGGCAGTCACACCCGGATAGTATCAAGACAAATTAAGTGGTATCACTAATGAAAGTGCAATATTTGCCTTCACATCCAGATCAGTTACATTAGCTAATATAAAACTTGAGCTGAGTGCTTGGTAGTGCATATCCAGTCATCAGTGTGCCAGGACTGATCGAGGCAGTAATGAACTGCCATGAGCACTCAGCCATGTCAGATGAAGGGATGGCTGCTAAAACATGTTTGGATAATTTTATGAACATGTTTGGCATGCAAGGCTGCACTACAGAATCCAGTTATCATATATACTTTTATGCTATACTTAAAATAGAGTAATACAGTACGCTAATGACTTTGCAAGAGAAAATCATCTTTTTCATTCAGATAATTCAGTTTGACATCTGAAACTTAACAGTGTGTTTTTTTTTAATCTGACCCCTCCTATATTATTGACATGTGACCAGCTCTAGGAAAATGGGTAATAAATCGCCAGGTTCAGGTTATCAGTTTTTGATATGGCTGGATTGAGTACATCAAAAGCTACAATTTGATACATGAATGACCCCTGTAGTGCACTGCGTTCAAGAGATGTTTTGACATTTGTATATTCAGATTCAATAAAAGCACTTTTTGAGAAAAAGCTCAGAAAGTGTAGCACTTGGAAACACAATGCTATGTAGGATTTCCTACTGAATAATCAATTTTCATCTTTATTCATCAGTATCCATGTTTGTTGTCACAAATTCTGGAAACATAAATGTTAAACAAGCTGATAGAGGAAAAAACACAAAATCACATTTTTGAAGACATTTTGCCCTCTCCAAATAGAACAGGCCATAACATATTTTGGAATTGCGGGACTTATTACCCTTTTTTGCAGAGCGGGTCATATATTAATTGTTAAGAGCCTGCATAATTTGAGTATTTTCTTCCGTGTCTCTTCCTTATCAAGTACTTTCTGTGGTATTGAAGTATGAATTTCCAGGTGGTAAGCTTATCAGAAAACACACGGTCTACTGTCTAAGCTAAACTTTATCTTAAATTGTTCATGGGATGGGTGCCCTTTTATTCATTATTTCACGCCCTAGCATTAGTATTTAAAGTAGAATAATTTCCACCGTATATGCTTTACAATTTAAGCATCGTTTTCCTTACTCCTGCGATGCTATCACATCTGGTAAAACTGTTGTCTATTGTAACTACGCTTTGAATACGCCATCTGCCATACATGTAATAACTAGCATTTCAATCTGCCTGGATTTACATGTTTGTTGCAGTACGATATCGTTTCTGTGCCTTCTGTATGCAATGATATGCACAAGGCCTTGATTCTCATACAAATAGATACTGTACATGTGGCAAGAAGTGTAGATAGTATGTGATATTTATGAGCAAGGTATCGTTGTAATTTTGTAAAGAGTGAACCATGATGGACTTTGATAGACTCAAATTATTCCAAGTAGTTTGGTTGAGCGTTACACCTTCAGTGTGCATGTTGCCGTGACAACCATGTTTTGCTGTACAAGGTTACACATAATGTATTCTGGGATGGCCTTGTGCCAGGTGATTGCACAGGGCACAGGATATTGTTTGGAAATGGTTCCTTATCATTAAAAAACAATCACAAAAGATGACATTTTTACCATCAGTATTCAAGAAAAGTTAAAATGCTAATTCAAGTGCCTGAGAGAAGTATCCCCCCCCAAAAAAATAACCTACAAAAATTATGTTTCTGTTGCATCTATATAACCTCACTTGTAACAAAGTAATTTGTGTGCAACACTTTAGGATGGTACTGAGTTATTCAGATCAAAGCAAATGTGTATTCTGCACCCAAATTAAGCAATAATTATAATTATAAGCATTCAGTTCATTGAGAGATGGTTCATCATGGTTCACTGTTAATTTCTTTCCCATTTTCTATTATGCAAATTCAATTTTTCCTCATATATTCTGCAAACTGTTGAACTTTGTATAAAATGATGAAAGAAAAAAAATAAAATTTATCAATTTTTGCAAAAACCTCATGTAGTGACTCTCAATACTTTTTAAAAGCATTTCGTTGAACAAACATTTCATATGTATTTTTGTTTGTTGTGTGACTAGGAGTTTTTAAATGTCATGCATTTGATTTTCATTGTTGTTCTTCAGGAAATGCTTTAAAAATCAAAAAAGTACTAAAGAAACATGTTACGAAACTGCTATTTATTTTAAAGTTTCTAGAAAAAGGCACAGGTAGGTTTTTGTGAATCCTGACTTACTCTGTTTACCCCGGAGGCTACCAGTATAGCAACCTTACACCCTAACCTCCCTCATTCTGTTTTTCTGTATACCGGTAGCATCATTGATGACTATATGTAACACTCAGTGTGGTGTTTCCGTCATCAGTTGTGCATGTACGTACGTCATCTATGCATTCCCCTGCTCTGCAGATGACGTCACATTCGCACCTCCATGCAGCTCCCTTGTTTTCAATTTGTGAGTTGTTGCTATTTTGGGGAGGCATGGTTGCCACATTGGGACGTTAACACTGTGTTCCGGATGAGTTATTTTTGTATATAGAGAGTTCATAACCTCCTTGAGAGGATGACTGGTATTTATGCTCTGTCACCCTGAGTGTGGCTGTTTGTTTCCTGTCTGAAGACTACAAACCTTTATAATGCTTTATAGGTGTGTATTTGTTTAGACTTGTGTATTCTGTGTCCCATGTGTGACAGATGGACCTCCAGCTCTGACTGTGGCACATGGTTTCATGCTTTGATTGACAGTTTTCCTTGATGATGTCATTGGACATGTTTGTTTGTTTTTGTGTAGTTTCTGTTCCTGCAGTGTTATGTGGTTTCAAGTGACATGAGAAAAATAACTCTGAGAAAATAATATGATATTGTCTTTTAAATTATATCTCCTTTAAGGGGAAGTGTGAAAGCACCAAGGTCAGTTTACATTATAGTACAGGATCTCAATTTTTTTTTGTCTCACTAATCTCCAAGCCGGTGTACTGGCCATTTTAAAGTATTATGCTTATCAACAGCATAAAAATATGTCAAAGTATATGTTTTGCTACATTGATTCAACTAAGAATCCCCCTTCCTTGAAAAGAGTCCTTGAAAACCATTCCATTGAAGGGTGTCACACCAGGTACAAACCATTTGCCACCTTGAGTCCTTTCTCTTTCAGCAACTGTCACAGAATAACAGTGTTTACCGTAGAAACACACCAATCTAAACCGGAGAACAGAATCAATAGGTTCACAGTTTATGGGTAATGGCCTGGGTTACCTCATTTGCATAATTGATTTGAGCTGGCTAAAGAATTGTAAAATGATACGCATGGCCAGCTGTTCCCTGGCAAGGGGGTTAACTTTCAATCAGATATTAATTGCGATTGCCACGCTCCCAGTACTGGAAGCTCTTCGTTTGTTTTGCATTTCATTAGTAGTTATGTAATATGCCTTGCAGATAGGGGTACAAGCATTTTTTTTATGTCTCTAGACCAATTATAAATTTCAGAATCATCCACATTGAAGTTGACAAACTGGATAAATTTGATGTTTATTCCATGTGAACCTTTGTTCTGATCAACAAAGCTTAAAAATATTAAAATTGCTGAAGAACGAAATGATAATCAGTATACAGACAAGAATTATAATCACTAAAGAAATTGTGGGAGCAAAGTACAACTTGATTTAGAACAACACTTAGATGCTACAAAGATAAATGGCAAGCAGATCCTTCTAGGCAAAACACCCAGCACCGTTGACATTTGAATAGTGGGGAACAAAAACAAGTTGGAAGTCAAAAACAGAAGACAAAGTATGAAAAACAGTAAGATTTCCATTAAGATGCAGGAGGGAATAACAAATGAATTATCAATGATGACAGCCACTAGCGAATGTGTGGGTGGGAGGACTGCCTGTGTGCAAGGTGCATTTGTCCAAAACACCTCAGCAATTTATCTCTTACCCTTGTTTTCTTCTGCATTTGTGACATTTTTTCCCATTTACAGCCCACAATATGCATGTCACGTTTTACACTCCCAAATAGCCAAATGGGATCATACAGTCATACATGCCTGTTATTTTTTTTAGTCCATTGTCTTGCTGTCATTGCTGTGGCAACAGCTGTCTTCGTGTGTCCCTTCTGCTTGTGATAATGGCTTAATACCAAGATGTTTTATAATGTCCTATACCACAATCTTTTTCAGCTGAGTAATAGTCTTACCCAATGTGCCCCCACTCATAGAACAAATACCTGTTTGGTTTTCTCCCAATCTCATTTGGTGAGTATCTTCAGACGTTCTTTCTCATTACACCCTCCCCAGCAAAAAGCATGAGCAGGATGTGTAAATCTTGACAGAACCCCTATCACTGATGGCACATGTGCCATTGTAACAATCCCACAGTTCCTCCATCAAGAACCTGCCCCCTTTCGTCAGTTCTCTCCATTCCTTTAACCTGTTCTCTGAGTGGGAAGCAAACAGCGGTTGTAGTTTTCCTGGTCAAAGTTGATACAGTTATAGACTAAACCGCCTCAATTCATTGTTCTTGATCGACTGCATCCAACCTCAGTGCTTCATAGAGAGCACTTCATGCAACCCATTGTTAGAAAAAAGAAAAACATGGATGCGACAAAAGAATTTCCTGTCCACTTGTGTCACATCCCAGGGGCAGGCACTTAAATGCTGATAATTTGTTATCTACGTGTATTTGCTGACATCAAAATCATCTTACTGTAGGCTTTTATATGGAGATCCCACGGATGATACCTAGAAGATAATACATATTATCCAACTTATGTCTTTAGCAGCCACTGATGTCAAATAATTGAAATGAACAAGCATTTTGTGTACAAAAATAATGTTTATTTCAGATTAACTCACAAATGCTTAACCACACCATTGAGTTTAACAGTGGAAATGGTAACCACAGGTCAAGTGTAATTCAGTGTCTTTGAGTAGGATAAAAAAAATATTGTCAGCTCTAATCCTGATTTCAGTTGCTTCCCCAAGGGGACATGGTGAAGGGGGGGGGCTCTTGGGCTGCTTGTACACTCGCAGCCAAGATCACCACCTAAGCTGGCATTTAGAACAAGTGCCCAACTTCACATCACTGACGTGTTAACTGCATACGTTATTCATAGGCAGTTTCTGTTTTTAGGTCCCCTTGGCAATTAGGTCCAGCTTTACTTGAATCACAGGAATTCATCACTGCTGTGTAAATACAACAACATTTGGACTGTAGGTATCTTCGACCTTGGCTACAACTCCTTTTTGTATACTCCACAAGGCTTTGTGCCACTAAATGTGCTACCTGGCATTGAAATAATCTGTCTACTTAATTTGTTCATGCAGCAATTCAACACAACAATACACTCAGTACCTTTTTAGCTAACTGCATTATGCACTGGGATCTTTTTTTTGGGGGGGGGGCAAATCTTAAGCCTCCTACAAAGTGTGAAATATTGTCGAGACCTTTTTCTCCTTTTTGTGACTCGCACTGAAACATATGCATTGAGCTTTCAGAGTTTTCCAGTATTTACAAGTGACACTACACCGCCAACTAAGTACATCCCAAGCGGAAGCTGTCATACCAAAGGGTTCTCATGTTCTTATGTTAAGTTTTAGAGAGTTCAATTTGTGGGAGCGGAACTTTCTTTGCCTGTCATCTATAGAAACCCTGGTTCCAATTGCACTTGGTTTACCCATAGAGCTACTATGGTTTACCATTTGGATTAGCGTTTCATATTGACATTTCCAGTATCCTCACCACTCTTGGAATTACTGCCCTATTGTAATACTGGGATTTTGCTGTGAATTTACTTTTTCAGTGGCTTTTGCCCAGTTGCTGTAGTGTAAGTTGACAACCAGAATTACTGTGGTGGTGTTACGCTCATGGGCTCATTGCCACAAGTACCCACCCGTGTAAAGCTTAAGAATTTGTGAGTGACAGCTGTGCCACTTTAGTTTGGGCATCTCTTCGCATTAGTCTATAGATCTAAGTACACAAACCATGAGAGTTGTACCAAAGATGGACTTCAAAATTATTCAAACCAATGATGATAAACTTTTAGGGTGTACAATTTAAATTACAGTGCTCAGTTGAGAAAACCAAACTAAAACTATAAGGAAAAAAAAGCAGGCTTAAAGTAACATGTCTGTATTCACTGCATATGCTTTGCATTTTTGAAGTGAAATTAAAGTACATTTTCCCTCGTAAAAAAAATTCTTAAAATTTTTGGCAGCTTGTCAATAGTAACAAAAGAATACAACTTTTTTCTCGTTGGCAGAAAGACTTTACTTTGAGTACAAAACAATTATAGAATATTGGAGAGAGGAATATTAAAATTAGTATTCTCCCAAAACATCCCTACTGTTCCATTAATTTAATAAACACACACAATCAAAAGGGCCATTATAAATGGTGAAAGACTGAATACATTGCTAAGTAGAAACTTTTCAGCACTTACTGACAAACTTTTAGATACGAATACACAGCATAAAGGCTAAGGTCAAGGTAAAAACAAGTAATGCACTAAGTACTGTACGGAGAAAAACACCTGTTCACTTTCAGCCTGGCTTGCACCTGTAATGTAGGTAGGCCTATAGTTCAGATAAGGGCCAAGCTACAGAACTGACACAAGACAGAAATGAAACAGACTCATAGAAACTAAACTCAAATTGCCACCAAACATCACACTTGCTTCTCTGTTAAGTGGATTTTAGAACAGAACTGCTTGTACATTGCATAAAACAAGTGTACTTCTAAATTCAAATTGCTTCCACACATTAATTACGCTTGCCTTTCTAAGCAGATTTTAGAACAAAACTACTTTCATGTTGCATAAAAACAAGCCACCCATGCCTGCATTGAACTGACAGTTCTTTACCAATTTCAGTTATTCATAATCATAAAATTACTCTGCAGTGGTATTGTCACCATTTACATAAACAATCGTGCAGGTGCTGTTTGGGTACAATTTGTGCAAACCATGCAATGGCTTCACAAACTGACATGAAGGTATGCACATCGCACACTGAAACATAATGTTAAGAGTTGAGTTTTTACCAATTAGCACACCAGTATTCTGCCGGCATGCAATTTGAAGACCACTGTATTGAAGTAAACCTAGTGTTGAAGTGAAAAAAAGCCTTGGGAATTGAGAAACTGTCGAGTCTATGTCACTTTTTGAGAGTGAAAATTATGCCAGAAACTGTGAATTGTCCATGCACACATAAGTGCATGAAGTTGGTGGCAATATTTTCCTGAATATACAGCTTTTATCAACTTAAATGGACATTCAAAATGGCAGACTAAACATCCTTCACTTTTTTTAGTTTGTGGGACAAACTGTGAGCAAAAATGGACATTTCTTGGCAAACAATTTCATAGTGTTGTTATATAATGCCCTTGATTCACTCACGACAGCTTGTCTGGGTGAGAAGTTTGTAATAAAGAGTCTAGATCTGTTCAGTGATCTGGAGATGATAAACACGCAGGGATTTCCCAAGTTGTAACATGGAGGATATTTTACAAGTGCATTCTGTGGAATTCTGTATGTAGTGTCGTGACATCTACACTCGTTCCCACACTGGAGTGATCCTCATTGAGTGTGCACACACACATACGGACTCAAACGAGTCCATGAAGGTTTAACATGTGAGGAGCCCTCAAACTGCTGTGGGCCATTGAGGGTCACTGTGTAAAATATCGCTTTTGTCTTAAGGTTTCTTATGATGCAGTTAGAAATGTCGCAAACATATTGAACAAATGACCACCACAGATCAGCATCTGTAAAATTCAACATCATAAAGGACTCTGGTTGTGGCATTTGAGACCACAAATAAGAGTGTGCATGGGACAAGTTCGTCATGGAAAAAACCATCAACAAGTGGTTAAGAAAGTTGTACTTACACAAAGTCACGAATCACTACAGGGTACAAAACTTCTAATGTAGTGTCAGACAGTACAAGGTCATGCAGGGTATGAAACAATTCATACAAATATGTTATATGTGTATCATTTCTCTGGATCTGTACACCTTATTCAGATGTTCCAGTGATAAACCTACTACCATACCAAACACCACATTAGTAGACACCGGCTTACTACAAAATTCAAACACTAGGAAATGCTAGGAAATGAGCAATATTTGCCTGTTAAGTTAAAAATTCATCAATAAAGAACAATGAGCGTTGAAGAAAAGCGTTGAGTAACCCCTTATGTATTTCAAGTTTGCGTTCAAGGAGTATTTCACCATCTGGCAGGCATTGGAATCACCTTTCATTGTAAGGATGATGCTGAGGGCTCTCCACTCTCTCATATGTTTTATTGTAGCCTACGATTACAAAGAAAGACAACACAGAATTTATCAAGAATGATTACCTATCAAATTAAGGGGAGTTGCCCCAAATTTCACGTGGGCATGTTTCTTTTTTAGGGTGTGGCATTCTGAGAAGTTTTAAACTGAATTCTTCATACGAAAAAAAAAAACAAGCAATGGTCCATCAAAAGTCACTGAATAAAACATTTTCTCAGCAGAATTAACACTTAACAGTCCCAAATCCAGCAGCGGTGACAGGATTCATGACTATTTTTTGTTCATGAAAAGAAATCTTTCCTCACAGTGCATACAAACTCTAGGAATGATTGTGAGGTTGGACAGTATTGGTCACAAAAACTATGTTGCTACTGATAAAAAGATATGAGCAAAAATGAAATTAAAATTGGGGATACAGGAGGAATAATGTCAAGACAAAACTTACCAAAAGGGCTGTATTTCAGCTTAATCTCAATCTCTTTGACAGATTTCAGTATCTTGACAGCCTGTCATAAACAAACCGAAACGTTTGAATGAATGTTTTGTAGGCACCAGGCACGAGGATTTCAACTAGACCTTTTTATTTTTACAAGAATGACACACTGAAAGGCACGCCAACTGATGACAGTTTTACCATCTGGGACCTAGGGTATGATCTGGAGGCAGATCAGGGATTGATCAGTGGGCAAAATGAGTAAGAATGGTAAGGTGTTTGCTGTCCCCAAATGGTAATTATAAAAAATGTTGTATGACCTTCATTGTGAGTGATATATTTGAGGAGCTGGCACACTGATGGCAGAACTTTTTAGAAATGAAAATGGAAGGGGGGAAGTAAGTTACATACACTTCTGTTGAAGGGTCCAGTGATGGGGAGGGGGCTACAAGGGGTTAAACAGCCATGGCATGCAGCAGCTGCTGATGCAGGCCTAAAATTTCATCTTTTCTTAGGACACTGCCATTTGACATTGGTGGACTGGCTGAAATAAAGGGCACTAATGCCAAACGTGAGGGCATTAAATGCCATCAGCGTACCAAAGTTCCGGGCATTAATACCATCCCAATGTTTTTTTGAAAGTGTACTTTCGAAGGTATATCGATGTTGCATGAAAATCACTATTCATTCAGGCCTAAGAAAAAGTAGGATGCGCATTATACCAGAACATATCCGTGATTAGTGTCAAACCAGCAGCCGAGTGTTGAAAGGCTTCGGCCCGTTTTGACTGCAGTCGTTTTTTTCTCGGCATTTGGCCTACCACAAAAACTGGCCAGGCCAATCAACTGACCGATTTTGCACACAACGTGATAATCAGGGTAGTCCCATTGATGTAGTGTATGTACAGTTGGGATCGTGCACGGTACATAGCACTAAACTATAAACACTAAATTGCAGTGTTAGTTAAAATACTGCCACGTCCATGTAATTGTCCTGTGTGCATGAAAAACGTGGAGCTCTTGATATACCGTTAACGCGTACACGTTGATGAGCACTTAGTTTTAGACCAACATTATTGCATAGTAAATTAAAATACTTGGCTTGGGCATGCGCTGTTTTATGCAGGCCAGGTCGGGCTGGGCCGCCGGTGTGCGGCAGGCTGAGTGTGCGATATCCCCACAAACACACAGTGCACATATGCCCTGCATATGCATGCATGCCATGCATTTGCGCGGCGCGATGTTCCAGTCGAATGTGAACTATCATGGAAGGATGTATATGTTGCTTTCCATGCCGCTTTCGTGTACCTTGCTGAACAAGGACAGTAGATATGCACGTGTAGGGCACTACGGCCAAGAGAAAAAACATGCACTGCCGTCTTGGCTGTGTAACACGATCACGTTTTGAAGGCACCATGGCCAAATCGGCCATGGCCGTCGTGACCATCAGGAAATTTGAGGCCTGCTGATGGGTATCTTGTGGCTATAAGAAGACAAAAAGAATGAATGTTCCTCTCTGCTCTCCTTCTCAGTTAAGCCTGGTCTAGCTGAACTGAGAGGAACAGCTGGTACATGAAAGGGGGAAGTCACAACCTTCTTTCTTCTGGGAGCCAAAGGACCAACCCTTCCTCCACATTTCAGTTCTTTGAAACATATTATTACAATTTCAACAATTTTACCTCATCATGGGTAATGTTTGTGAAGTCGGTGCCGTTGACACTCAGGACTAAATCTCCTCGCTTCATGCCTACTCTGAAAGCACTGGATTCAGGAATGACCTAGGAAGTAAGCATGTTGAAATATATACCCAAAATATCAAGTTTCAGGGAAACTTTGCTTTCAGTGATTCATATCTTAAGGTCAGTAGTGCACTAACCATGCACCAGTCAGTTGAATACATCTGATATACTGATTAGAGTTGTAATGATCTTGTCAGAAGTCTGTTAAAAGTGATGAAAAATCATTACAAATCAAACACAGATCAGTCACAGGTCAATCGTAAGTCAATCACAAGTCATCTCATACCAGTAATATGCCAGTAACAAGTCATGACTCAAGCCATCACAAATTACTCGCATAAACTGTGACACACACATGTATACGCATTCCTCTGTGATCATTCATCCAGAGTCACGTCAACACTTGAAAGGTGACTTGACAAGTGACATGGCCTGTACACTGACTTGTAATTAACTTACAATTTGACTTACTATTAATGGAAACTCTGTGATCTGATTTATAAATCCAAGTTGGTCATATTTATTTGGAACATTACTTTCCTGAACTAACACTCTATTACAGTAGAGGCATAGACAAAAACTGTGTGCATTCAATTTCAACACTAAACACGACCATACTTTGATGATATCATGTATTCTGACCAAGAATGTAGCTTATAATTGTTGCTAATTTAAAAGAGCACAAATGGAAATGTCTTGTTCATAGAAGCCAAACAAATTCCAATCCTGAGCAAATTCTACAAAACACACTATCAATATGTGAATCATTCCTAGTTTATGTCAAAATGTTCAGGACCAAGATTGGTACACCCAAGATTGGTACACCCAAGATTGGTACACCCTTCAGTAATTATACTCACCCTGGAAACATAGATTCCACATCGATGTTCCTTACCTCCGCGAATGTTGAAACCAAGCTGAAATTCACAAACATAACTTCAGTTTTAAAATAGATCAGCTTCTCCTGTTTTTATTTCTAAAAAGAAATTGAAACCCAAACTAGACAGACCTGAAATGGGGAGGTTTATATTGTCAGGTTACCCATGACAGATGTATATAGTTTTGATTTCATACTAAAATATTATCATCGGGAAAACAAAACATGAAACCAAAGACAAAAGCAAAACTAGGCAGTTTCCTCATGCTGTCATCAGAATAAAAGATATGCCAATCAACAAAACATGACATAAACCATGCTTTTCTTTTCACTTGGAATTAAAAAAGGGCAACAGCTTATGATGTGCTCTACATTATGTTATGTCCCAACTTGGTCCACTGCCCCAACTTTGTCCACGACACTGTTGGGGCATGCCCCACTTTGATTGGAAAGCAGCACGTTGTGAGAAAAAGGACACGGACAAATGATAGGTGTGGTGAAATTGTGTTGATTAAAAGCACAGAAAAGGAACAATGTAAGTGAAAATGACCGATTCCATCAATCCAAATGAGCAGAGGAGGAGATGGGAGAGAGCTCAATCAGTGGAAGGAAGTGATGCCAGCTATACACAAAACAGCAATTTAGTCACCCTAACCACAACCTAAAAATGTGCATTAACCCTAACCCTCCTCAATCCTTCACCTGTTGGAGGATTGAGGAGGGTTAGGGTTAACAAACCCTGTAAAAGCTGGTTACAGCCCAGTTCTTGCGATTTTGTTCAATTATGCTAGATTACCAAACTTAGGCATACCCAGGTTTACTGACATAGTTGGGCATGCCCCAAATGAGTTATGAAAACAGTCAGGGCAGTGGCAAAGTTAGGGTGTATCATATCATTGTAAGTACCTGAAACCAGAGAGAAACACTGGCACTGTGAACAATATGGGCTTGAGCCATTTTTCACCTCTACTTTTTCATTACTTATGACCTTGTTGGTGCAATGCGCCAAATATGACGACACAATGACAACTAATGCAGCATGTACCTGTCCTGTGTGTCTGTTTCTTGTGAAGCGCACAGATCGCAGGAGAAACTGTGTCAGGTTGTTGTCGTAGTCAGCGTGCCCAATCCTCTGGGGGGGGGAAACATGAAGCAAGAAAATCAGCACTTTATCTGATCTGAGCCTCATTTAGAGAAGTAACAAGGTCAATCAAGTGTTTTTGCTCATTTGCCAAGAAGATTTCTTCCATTAATAATTATTTAATTCATCAAGAACATTGCACTGCCATCAGGTTTTGCATGTTAAAACCCACTGGAAAATTCACATTTAAAAAAATGACTTAAATAGAAAATGCCTCCAACAGGCCTATGTACTCATTGTACTGATGATTTCTGACTTGTTTTAATGAAGCTTGAATTCGTCCTCTTCACCCGGATCATCAGTACATCAAGGCCACCTTTATCTTTTCAGCCTCACATGTTAACATGAAATCCCATCATTCTTTATTTACTCCCAGATAAAATCCAGTCATGAGACTGTCCGAATGGCAGCAAAGCCTCCCTACCTCTTCAGGCGGAACCCACTGCGGTGGATAGTCATATGCTGGAAGCTCAACAGGAATCTGATGTCTCTTCATTGTGAAAGACTAAACGCAGGCAAGTCACTGAGGACAAATTCAACAAAATCTGGGCGATAACATGGTTGATGAAACTGATCAATGTCCTTCGCATTTTAGATGTGTGTTCCCCATGAAAATTTCTCAGTAAAATAGAGACAGCTTCATCCCAACAAATGAAGCTGTAGACAGTGTCAAAAACTGGGCGCACTGTATGAAAAGATTAATCCTAACAGTCCTCAATCCTTCACCTGTTGGAGGACTGAGGACTGTTAGGGTTAATCAGCCTACATTTAAATAGGGACAAATTTCATGGTCTTCGTATCAGGTAAAGTTGCTTGATTTGCTTTGGCAATATTTTTGGCAGACAGATGAACTTCATTCAAATTTGCATGGCTTTCCTCTTTTTTTTATTCCCATGATTACATTACAATGTAAGTAAATTGTTATTACTTTATGTTATAAATTCACTTGTATTTGTTCCTCCATTTCCATCAAATGCACTTCAAAGCTGACAGTTTTGCCAGTGCAATCTGTATATGTATGTCACAGTAACAAGTGCGGCCAAGCTCGCATAACTGTCATTTAAGGCTAATGTAGTTTATTTCATTTATTTCGTGTTATTTTACCAGGGTAGCCCTCGCCCCCACCCCCATTTCTTGGGGTAGGTAGCCCCATCAGTTGTCAAAATAAAATGATTGATTTGAGGGCAAGGGTGATCGGACAATCATGTCCAGATGTTAATGAAGCGATTTTATTCGGCAATTTTCACTGTTAGACCTACTCGTTAGAATATTAGAATCGTTAGGAAATTGTACCGATACCAACTGTATAACCATAACTGTATAACACCTCCTCTTAATAACTAGTGCAGTGTACTTAAGCATCAATTGGCAGATCGTGTGAGATCAAGACTGTGATAAACTCCGGGTGTAGGCCTACGTTGCCCGAGTAATAGAGTGTAGGCTAGTTCAGCACAGTGCGTGTGCATCACTGCACTTTCGTAACAGGCTCCCACTGAACAGATCGACTGCTAATATTGTTTTATCAACGCTAACTGTTGCACTGATTACTTTAATGTATCCAGTTTCAAAATAACGGCTAAATACGCCGCAAAAACATCTGTAGTTGTATGTCTTACCAAGTACATGTAGGCCTACATCGCACGCTATCATCGACGGTCGATCAAGCAGCGCATATCCGGCCCACGCTGACTATAGAGATCAGTGCTAGTGATCCGGCCGGCCAAGTTAAAATCGTCTCGAGTGGTCAATAGAGGGCGCCGCACATAAACGTTCTCTTTCATCCCACGGCCCAAACATGGCAGTCGGAAAGAATAAACGACTGACTAAAGGAGGAAAAAAGGGTACCAAGAAGAAGGTGTAAGTGAAAAATATACACGAAGTTACAATCTCTAGTAGTTGAAATTTGCTATTTTGGTCGTTCCGTTAAACTTTATGTAACGATTACTAGGATATGTCTGGGTCGAGCTCAGTGTTATTTCGTATATCATGTGTATAGATGTACTTGTACTGTATTTGATTATGCACGGTAAACCGGTCGTGCTGGATCGTGCAGAAAATGAGATCGGGGCGCTTTGCACGTACAGCCTCTGTGGTAGACACTTATCTGGTCACTATTCCTGACAAAATTTTTTATGTGACTTAGGACATCTAGTTGTCCAGTAGTGGCAGTAATTTCAGTCTCAAGCCTGGCATGCCCAGTATAAGTTTGAAGTTGAACCAGCCAATAACCAGCCATGCAAATTTCTAGCTTTCTTGTCTTGTCTTTATTACCAGACATAGGCCTAGATAACCAAGGCTTGACAGAAAATGACCGTGATTGTGGCCATATTCTGTGAGAGCTCATGCATCATAGGCCTAGTTGATACTTTGACTAGGCCCTTATGGACTTGCAGTTTGCATGAACTGAATATGCGTCAACTTTGTCAGAGTGCTCTACTTGGCTTAGGAGGGAAGAACTTCTTACCAGTTACAGTGTTTGAGTATTATAAACAAGTTTGCTGTACTTAACCCTAACAGCCCTGAATCCTCCAATTTTAATATGATTTTATGCACACTTCCTAGGGAGTTAGTTAATGAACATTTTACACCTGTCCCCTTTTACTTTTGGCATAGGTCCTACAATAATTTACAGTTAATCTCTTTCAGACTTCGTTAGTGGTATTTGTGACTAAACAGTTGCATTGACCAGTTGACAAATAAGATACAGATTTTTTCCTAGAGTTTATTAAAATTCACTGAAAATCAACTTTCAAGAGTTCCTTATCAGTTTGACAATTAGATTTCCTACTGTAAATTGTAATTGTCCCTAAATAGTAAATGGGCCTGAGTTACAAATTCAGCAATAATCCTGAGGAGTTTGGGGAAAAAATTGTACAGTATGCAGAAGAAGCATTTGGCTGTAAAATGTACATTCAGCTGTAAATCCTTGGCAGTAATTTAACTGAAATTTGCTAGTAAGAACCATTGATGAGTCCATTTGGTTGAACTCATTGGTACACTACACATACTAAGTTTGCAGTGAAACCTTTTCATTGTAGCGTGGACCCTTTCACCAAGAAGGAATGGTACGACGTGAAGGCACCGGCCATGTTCAATGTCCGAAACATTGGCAAGACACTCTGTACCAGGACGCAGGGAACAAGTGAGTGTGGTGTCCTAGTCAACCTAAGATACTTGCAGACATAGTCTGAGCTGCTTCTTGTTTTTTAATGAATCCAAGAAAAGACATCTCAGCTGAAAGTGAAATCTCACCAGTTGCCTTTTGTTACTTGAATAAATAGTTAAGTACTTTGCTTCTTATATGTTAAATATGCTAAAAACAGGTTAAATAGAGCCAGTGATTTTCCGTTTCAAAAATGGGTATTTTCTGTTTTGCCAAATCTTGAATTTCACTTCAGAAATTCAAATTCCGTTTCATACCTTAGTAAGCATGAAATACGAGAGCAAGTTTTAAACAATGCATGGAAACCATTTACCCAACCATACTCAACCCCCCCCCCCAAAAAGACGGAAAAAGAAGAGACAAATATTGTTTGGAAATACTCTGCAATGTTTCCAACTTTTGTAGTAATTTTCTGTAATGAAAATTTTAAAATCCAAACAATAAATACGGCATCCCCCACCGCTTGATTACCCACCAGCGCGTTCATCAAAAAAGTTGCTACGATTAATCAATGGACAATTCATGTGTCACTCCTCACGTATAAAATCAAATAACACTTTTATACATGTACAGTGAAGTCATAGAGTAGGTCTTGCATGCAGCAGTCGTTGATCACAATGTTGGACAATGACCCACCATTTTATTTGGCAGTGGCGCTACAAAATTCAGAAAGTTAACATTAAATCTGAGCCTTAAAATGCATATTTGTGTCTGAAAACTTTACTTTTCATCAGACACTCCCGATGGCCCATTCAGCTATGGTACACCAAGCTTACTTCATTTCATTTAATTGAATAAATATGTAACTAGCCTTTGGCTTTGTTGCTGCAGTTTCATCGTTTTACCATGCGGTACTAGCCTTGTCTCATGGAGTCTGTGCAGATTTACAGACTGAATTTCCTGTGTGTGTGTGTGCAATAATCATGTGTGAGTGTGAACTTGTTTGTGCCTTGATTTCATTGCTAGTATGGTGCACGTGTGAACGGCCAGTGTGTGTGTACCGTATTGTGCGGCTGCGCTGTGCCAGCTGCCGCTGCACGCTTAGGTCTCACGCGCACCATAACACTTGCAAATATCAGTGCCAGCATGGACGATGCAATCATGCGGTGGAATGATGCAATTTAGCATGTTTCCAGCATAATTCGTTCACTAAAAGCAAGTATTTTAAAAGGGTTTTTATTTTGGTAGACATTTATTTATAGTACCTTGCGGAAAGCTTTGTTACTTTTTAAGCCATTCTCCATCCGTTTTCCACTATCGCAGGGAATCATTGGCTCTACAAGTAAGTGCTTGTAATCTAGATAACAATGTAAATTTGAACAATGATCAAATTTAGTGTCTTTAAAAAAGTTACTGGGCAGGTTTTATAAGAATTTAAGTTGCCCATGGTGTCACTACATTATTCTGGTATCTGTACTCTTATTTTAGGGATTGCGTCTGACGCCCTGAAGGGTCGCGTCTTTGAGGTCTCGCTTGCTGATCTCCAGAATGACGAAGTTGCCTTCCGCAAGTTCCGCCTGATGGTGGAGGAGGTACAGGGCAAGAACTGTCTGACCAACTTCCATGGCATGAACCTAACCAGGGACAAGTACTGCTCCATGGTCAAGAAGTGGCAGGTATGGCTCAGTCACACACTGAGAGTGGGCTTGAATGCTGCTTTGCTGCCTGATAGCAGACAAAAGATTTATGTGAATGAGAGACGAGTGCAAGAAATATTTCAGGTAGCGAGAGAAGAAATTGTCCAATCCACAAGGCAAAGCCAACAAGAAACATTTCTCTCCAGTTATCAAAAGAAATTACTCTTGCACAAATTTGAAACATTCATTGTTTGATATAATGCTCGAATAAACCCTGAGAAATTCCTACATCATTCAAATAATCAAATAAACCCTGAATAAATGCCCCCATATACCCTCAAGTTGAGAGATTTCTTGTGATGGCAGAATACACCTTCCGTTGAACGTGGAATAGAAGTTCTCTTTGGGGGATGTGGTTGTACCTTGTGTTGGGAGAAGTGATTCAGTAGCATAATCAACAGCCTGATGATGTTCATTTTTCAGGCACTGCGTAATAGTGCATAACCGTAGAAATGCTTGCAAATTGTCTTGTATTGAATTGGAATTTCAAAGCTAATGAAGGTACTCAGTATAATTGACTGCAGTCATGGATTTTATTGGTTAACATCTCCTGAATAAGCCTTTAACACTAACCTTCCCTAACCACACAGAATTCAACACCAGTGAAGTGTGTGAGTTTGTGGCATTGGGTACTGGTAGCTTACCATTTGGTGTTTAATTTTGTGTTGAATTTTGACTGAATGGGTACTGTAGCCCTCTCACTTTATCCCAGCAGTTGGGGATGGATATGCAGCATGATGGTGTGTGAGTTTGTTTGAATAGGTACTGCCTGTCCATACTCTTTGTACTGTGCAGTGGGCCTGCTGTACCCAATCAAACACAATTACACGGGTAAAGACCTGTTGGAACTTGTCGGATTAGGTACTCTTGCAACAGGAGTACTGTTGAAGTCTCTGGGATTGGGTACTGTGAGGTAAGAGTGTTTTTCCAAGGTGTTGAAGCATGTGTGATTGGGGAGAGTTAGGTCCAGCAACCCTTGGGTGGTCAGGGTTAAAGATTCTTTTGCTTATTTGTTTGTGCTCTGCATTGTGAAGCACAGTAGATTGCCGTTATAGCACTCCCTGATATAATGCTCTTACTGATACAAAGCTCTATTTTCATTTCCCCAACTGCACGCCCATTCACTGTGCACATATTTCTGTGGTTATAGCACTCCCGTTTGCAACACTTTTTAGGATACAACGCTCACGATTTTTGGCTCCGAGAACCATATGAATGATTTCGGTCACAGCGCTCTTTACCTTGGAAAATCAGATTCTTTGAAAATCAACGCATATGAAACCACATCGCAAGGCCGCCGCGATTGACCGGCCATCCTGGACACCAGTAGTGAAGCGATCACACAGAGTGCAGACATGCACTGGGATGCCCCATGCAGTGCGAGCACGTGCTCACCACGGTGAGCCGTGCCTATGTGGCTTTGCTGAGGTGACATTGTAGTCATTATTTCCCACTTTTTATTTAGTCTCATGGTGTAGTTTAGGACACAACTAATCAACATTTAGACACTCCATGTAGTATTTTGTTACCTAAAGATTTCTTTCTACAGATAATTAAAATTACCTGCTTAAACTGTACGTGTATCTTCGCGTTGCAAATCTTATCTTTTCGCCGATTGTGTCCGGCGGGACATGTCGGTTCTGTTTTCACTTGGGTTTTCTAATGACATATCACTTTCTGTGGTCAAATGGTTATTAAGAGCAGTAGCAGTCAGGATGTCGCGGTGGGTGTAGATGCAGAGCGTGTGCCGCGATGCAGCATGCACAAGGTCCTGTGGCAGTTTTTGAAGAGATTTGGTGTGTGTTTTTTTATCGGTGTCACAAAAACGTTGAGATAAATGGATACAGGGCATGTACTCCAAAAATTAAGGTGCACACATCTGCCAATACATGTACATGAAAACGAAATTCACATACACGGCATACATGTACATGTAGATACATGCATCTATACCAGTCGGTTATAGCTCTGTGCAGTTATAATGCTCAATACTGTCAGGTCCCCTTGAGAGCGCTATAACGGGAATCTACTGTACAAAAAAGTACCATCTCACGTCAGTACCATGGTTGCATAATGAGACTTGCCACCTGTTGCCCCTGCACAGACCATGATCAACGCCAACATTGACGTGCGCACCACCGACGGCTACCTCCTTCGCCTGTTCTGTGTGGGCTTCACCAAGCGTCGTCAGCACCAGATCAAGAAGACCGCCTACGCCCAGTCCACACAGGTGCGTGCCATCCGCAAGAAGATGGTGGAGATCATGCAGCGGGAATGCAGCTCTAGCGACCTCAAGGATGTCGTCAACAAGTTGTGAGTGTCAAATGGCAGATAGGGGTCAAAGTCCACATTGCATGTAGCTTACGATTACAAACTTAAGTTATGACGTGCTGCAAACTTGTGAAATCTCAACATACTGCTTGAAAGTTCAACTGAATTCAGTATGTGGCATTTTGCATTCAAGTAATGGAGTTTGAAACAGCTGTATATGTGGATTTATCTCCTCTTATGTTTATCTCCATCTTATCTAGATGTAATACAATTTGTGGCATTGTGGCAAATATCACCTGGTGACATTATCTTAGAATTTTAAAGCAAAAAAAAAATTGGATGTGGTAATGCATGTCACACAAATCTTGAACAAATGACTACAAGGGCCAGTATTTGTGAAGTCCAGCTTTATGAAGGACTGTGTTTGTATCAAGAAGTCGGCATTTTGGTCAAAAAATGTACCACGCGCCATAGAAAAGTGCAACATGGAACAGTACCTTAGTCAAGTGGTTATCGAGATCAGAGTCTCATTCTGGCATGCATTTTTTTCAATTGTTCTTAGGATTCCAGACAGCATCAGCAAGGAGATTGAAAAGTACTGCCAGGGTATCTACCCCCTGCATGAGGTCCACGTCCGCAAGGTCAAAGTGCTCAAGAAACCCAAGTTTGACAGTAAGTCATCTTACTTAGCAGAAGGGCATTGTTGGCATTTTTTTTTCAACTCACATTGCAACAGCTGGTTCAATTATGTCTTTCTGCCAGGCAGCAATCAAAGTCCTAAATATCTTGATATATACACTACATGCATTTATTTAGAAGTACAAAAAAAGTTTGAAAAGAAATGTCTTGACTTTGTAGGTGATTAGATTGGAGGGCAACACGGTGCGGTGATGTTAAGCTGTCTTGTCCATCTTTGTTGGCATGACTAATTTAGATAATGACCAGTGGAAAACTGTGGAGTTGGCTTGCGTTCAGCGTTGAAAAAAATGTTTTGTGTCCTGTCATTTACAGTCAGCAAGCTGATGGAGCTGCATGGCGAGGGCAAGAATGCGGCTGCACCAGCTGCACCAAAACCAGGAGCAGATGGGACTACAGTAGAGAGACCAGATGGCTATGAACCACCAGTGGTTGATAGTGTGTAAACATCAACACCGGCATTGCTACAGCAGCGAAACAACAATGGAAAATTCCCAAAACACCTGACCAAAGGCTTTTTAACAAACTTCTTTTTTGATTTGCACCACAATCCTGAATCATAAACTCAGAAAAAAATAACCAGGAAAAGGAAATGCAAAACTTTAAACGGTTAAACTCTCTGCCCTTGGTACATTGGTCAGATGCTAAAATCTCCGAAATCATCCCAATTCCCTGGAAGGGCTACTTTGGATATGCTGGTATTAAGACATCAAGCTTGTATATTATTGTGGAACTGGGATGAAATAAACCAAGAAAGTCTATCTACTGATTTTAAGTCTGCAGGTTTTTTTTGTTTGTGTGTTTGTTGTTCATGTCGGTTACAAATCACTGCCCCTCACTGGTCATCAATCATATTTGGACAAGTTCAGGCAACTAGAATTCGTCTCTTTTGGCTGGTATCCAGTACACAGGTCACCAGGGACACTCGAGCATCAGTCTGCAATTGGTCATCACTCCAACTTGCCCCATTAGGACAACACAAGAGTGGGTGTCCAGTCACGATACTGGCTCCATCCACACCCTAGTAAGTAGAGGCTGGACCAATTGAACCAGCTGCCACTCCATACATCCCTCTTTATGTTGAGAAAGTTGGGACCGAGTTGTGTGGACAAAATATATCCCTATAACTTTTTGGGCCTCATAACATCTATACATGTATTCATTTGAATGTCTAAAAATCGCTTTTATTGTGCAGATTGTCATTAATGGAAGATGTGATGTACCATGGTCTATTGTATTGGATTGTGAAGAATTGATCATGTGTTTTTAATGTCACAGTATGGTTATGATACTCTGGAGTACCTGAATTGACTGCACTTCAATTGAGAATTCATTATTCACAAAATTATTTGTTTTAATGTGAAGGCAAAAAAGTGTCCTTCCAAGGTACTTATATCAGAAAATCAAGGTAATGTGTTGGTGCCATTGTAGGTTTGCAAATTATAAAGAAATGCGGACATCCCCTGAACAATGAACGATACAATCTCAGTTTAAATGATATAAACCTGAACATGTAGAAATAAAATGTACATACTTTTGGAGAACCACTATATACACACAAATAGGTCTAAAATGAAAGAAAAAGTTACAACAGACAATCCCAGCACACTAAGAATCTTCCTCACATAAAAATGATACAAAAATATATGTTCGTAACGGAACATTATAAAAACCAATCCCTATGGATAGTTTCGGGTGGAAAAAAATTGACCACAAGAACGATGTTCATCACATTCGATCAGTTGGTAATAACCTACATCTTGCTGTATGACTTTTCAAACAACACATCTCACACAACTGTATCTTCTTATCAAAAATATTTACTATTATGTAAGCCAAACGATTTGAATAATCTTGGAACGATTTGAATAATCTTATTTTTATTTACAAAGTGATTGCAAGCACTTGATACAAAATGATATGAAAAGGAAGAGCAAATACTTCAAATTTGGACGGATCATTCATCAATCTGAAATAAAAGGGAATGGAAGGAACTAATTGGATAGACTGTAGTGAAACAAACGAACACTCCATTATAAAAAAATAATTTTACATAGGTACAGACTATGGAAAAAAATTTAAATATTCTATAGCATTCTATTTATACATGCGTCAAGCTTTGGCTTGCATTTTGTGTTAATGAACTATTTTCAAGTACAAAGGCATTGCTTCTCTGTTGGACACAAATTACCTCTTGCATTGCTGTTTTATAATTACTTGTTTCCTCAGAAGCTAACGGGTTCGAATCCGTCGATTTAATTGTCATAATCCATCCCACTCAGGGTTAAGGGAATTTAAATGATATTACATATGCATATGCAACTTAGGTTCCTCAACCATCTAAAAAAATGGAACTGTGAGTAGCTTACAACTTTCATGTTGTTCTATGTAAAGTTTGTTGTGACAGGCTCCACTCGACCCTCCCCTTTGTTAACCTTTCAAGAGGACTACTGAACAATCTAAGTTTTGGTTCTATTTCATTTACTGCCAACAATTCCTTTGCGGCCCACGAGGCTTCAAAGAATTTATTGCCCACAAGACGGTTTCAGGTATTTGGGTCCGGATGAAACACTCCTTTCCCACCGACATGTGTGGTCCTTAGCTAATTGATACAAGGCCTTGCTGCCTATTTAGGCAGAACCGCAGAGCAAGGTTGGCCACTTTTGTCTGAGCAATTTAGTCCGAGGGTTTTCATAGCAGTTCTCATGACCGTTTGGAGGAATTTCATTCTGTATGCCGTCATAGGCCTGAGGCATGTTCATTGATTTAAGTTAAACTTGGCAACATTAGTTATCCCCATGAATGATTCATTTATAAAGGAAGAAATTCATGCCAGGATCCAATCTTTTACATGGAAAGCTTGTTTAATAGGTGGTTTGGGGACGTCATAATACAATAACATATAATTGGCTTTGTTCTGATGTTTCGCGGATCGCATCGACCGGGAACAGACTAGGCCCTGCTTGGACGTCTGATTTGCAACTACATGTAATCGTTGATGTAAGCCTTCACGGCTCGCAGTGACCAGAAGGGAAGTTACACATGTATAAAATAGAGCTGTACCATGTTTCGCGGATCCCAACGACCGGAGACAAATTGAGCAATTTTGTGAAGCATGATTTGGAAACACACACATTGATTTTAGCCTTTGCGGATCGCAGTGACCGGAAGGCGAGTTAAGAATGGAACACATTTATGTTTCGTGGATCGCAGCAACCGGAAACAAGTATGAATCTGGAGTTGTTGTCGAACGCTGTTTATTTCGCGGATCGCAGCGACCGGAAATGATTTGTGAAATTGTAGCAATGTGGGAAGGTTTCGTGGATCGCAGTGACAGGAAACCATGCATCTTCTGCTAAAAACCTTTCGCGGATCGCGGCGACCAGAAACGTAGTCTGAACCAAATTGACAAGTTCGAAGATAGATATGTGATTATAATTGGCAGTTGCAAAAAAGCAAATAAGTTTTCGCGGAGTCACTACAACCGGAAAACAATCATGGGTGTGAGAATTTTCGGACAATAAACTGCTCTGGCTGTACATGAACCAAATAAATGTTGTCTATGCCGAAATTCTTTGCTGTCTTGTCGCATAGGGTAAAAAACAGGAGTAGAACCTAAATCTAGTTCAGAACCTAAATCTAGTTTAGAACTTTGATGTATTTGCAGTGTTTGTGCTAGGAGTACCCACAAGTAACACCAGTCCAGTAAATCCCGCCTTGTTCAGTTTTTACAAGACTTTGAACTCAGAACTGCTACAGTATACCAACGTTTAGGTACGGACAGATGCAGCGGAGGTAGGTCGACTTCTTCCACGGCTCCCGCCCATCATGGAGAGTTTGTCCTTGTATTCAGCAATCTCTGTCAAACAAAACAATTGAGGCAGACTGGGAAGTTAGTGATCAGCGCCCAAATCTATACATGTAAATACTGCACACCAAACGTTATCACAAAACACAAGAAAAATTATACAGATGCAAGTAACAAGCAATACACATTGCATTTTGGCTGGCAACCAGCTTTGAGCAGTGTTAATCTGCAATCAACTTCCAGACATGTCTTCCATGTGATATTTGAATATAATTTCAGTGAGGAATCTTCATCCTTCTAAGGTTCTATTCTCCATTCATGGCAACTACTTCAGGCTCAAGTGTGCTGAATTATTTAAATAAATTATTAACGATGTAACACCAGAGTACACAATTTGACAGTTTAGAAACTAACAGCAAATGCATGTGTAAGTGCATTTCTTTCTTGAATGATAGCTGAATTGTGCTTAGATTGAAAGGTAATCACACATATGAACACTACCCTTTTTGTGAAGTCTATATCTGAAATGCAGACATTTATAGGCAATCTGTAAGGTTTGAAATGATAAGAAAAGTCAACTTGTGTTACACCATCACTTCACACATACAAAGTGCTTCTTGTGGTTAACGCTATGTTCCCGGCAACTGTACCTTTCTCAACTGTCTCTCTAACCCTTAATGCCTACCTTGTTTGAGTGCCTGGTTCTCCTGTTCCAGCTCTGAGTTGCGACTGGAAAGGAAGACAGCATCCTGGATGGCATCCTCCAGCAGACTGCGGTAACGCTGCTCTAGAGATGCCTTCTGCTCTTCAAACACTTCACGGTAGTTGCGGAAAGTCTGAGGAAGGAATTAATTATACATGACAAATCCTCTCAAATGAAGCATCAGTGCGAAATGGTCAACTCATGTGAATGACAACAAATTCTCCAGGCATGAAATTAGCCAATTTTAAGTGCACATGCTAACAGGATTCTACCTGAAGTAGGTAAACATGGGAGTCGGTACCATAGAATTTACCAATCCAAAAAGCCCTCTCTTATTAGCTGCATTCAATTGTGTTACTCACGTTAGTGAGAGTACACTTTTAAATACATGAGCAGGAGTATGGCCAGCAGGTGAGGTCAGGATCAGACCGGAAGTATACTCGGGTACCACACAGTTTTTTCACAATTGCAGAAAGAAATGTTTTTCATCCATGTGATGATGTGACCTGAGAGTAATGTGCATGGAATATTTTTCAGCACCTCCACCACCAAGTATGGAGAGTATAAACACAAACCACTGCAGCCACTGTGTCTACTCTACTTTAACCTGTCCCACATGAGACTCTTTGCCAGCAAAAAAGCTATGATATTTTTAATAACTTCAGAACTTTTTCTCTCTAGCAGGAGTCTTTTAATGAAATAGCTACAATGCAGAAGTAGCATACACGCTTCCTTTAGCCAAGTCGATGCATTTACATTGATTAGTTAGAATCCAACTGTAATCTCCTAACTTGAAGCATTAACCATGTACAGTTAACCATCTATTTGAAGATGATGATATTTTGGTCTAGCCTCCTCTCTTCTCCTCCCTCACTATGCTCTGTATTGATCCATTTCAGTACACCTGTCACTCGTACTAAGACTTATGGATATCGTTCATTCAAGTATGCATCACCATCGCTGTGGAACTCTCTCCCACACCATATCAGAACTGTCAAAAATGAAAACGAATTTAAGTCGCTACTTACAACTCACCTGTTTCATTAATTGCTTTATTTCATAATATTACTGTGAAGCGCATCGAGATGTGCTATGTGATGCGCTATATAAGAAATGTGTTATTATTATTATCATTATTTCTTTCACAGTCAGTCTGAAGTGGAACACGGCGCCCACCTGGAAGTGCTGTAATTGCTGTATCTCCATTTCCTGCCTGTGCCTGGTGTAGGCCTCGTTGAGCTCCTGGCTCAGCATCCCCTTGATCTCATCTAAGGCCTGGAGCTGCATGGTCACCACACGACGCTCCTCTTTCTCCTTGACCAACTCCATCTCCAGCTCAATGGATTCCTCCTTGGTGTAAGTGTAGCCTTCAGCGGCTTTCAACTGGTCAAGCAAATGAACAGATGAGGTAAAGTTAGGAAACTTTCAGTAATGGACTTGTTTCAGTTTTAAAATGTTACTCCTTTTTTGGTGAAGAATACATTCTGAAAACCTTTGTAACAAAATCGGTTTTGAATGATGTGAATGAAAACATGTAGTAATCTCCAAAAACATCATTCACGTACAAGTTACACCGTAATCTTGTAACTTAATAATTTACTGGGTATGACCTGACATCACAACATTTCATGTCTGATCAAAACCTATTTATTTCCACATGGTTCTCATGACCAATAAACCTATTACATAATGAAGTCACATTTCAGTGAGACACAATCCATCAAGCCCCTCAGGAATGCACACATGCAAGCAAAGCATGATGTTAAAAATTCAAGTTTGATTTGGAAACAAATTTAGTAAAATGGCACAACTTAATAGATTTACTATAATTTCCTTCAGAGTATTCAAGCTGAATTTCCTATCTATCCAATATCTTCAGACGGTTTCATTCATTCTACAATAACATCCAAACGTGTCCACTGGGGATTTGAACCCAAGACCAAGCATTGCCCAACTGCGTGGACTGACCTGTATCTCTGCTTTCTGGTGGTCCACTTCCATCCTCATCCTCTCCAGTTCTTCCTCCAGCATGTGGACATTTTCTGCCTCCTTGCGTTTCCTGTCCTCAGCCTTGGCCATACGCCACAGCTCAGTGTTAGTCTGCAGGTCAGAGTGCTGGCTACGCATATCCTGTCCCATCAAGACAAATTGACTTTGATGACTTGACTATGGCCAATCACATAATTGCCTATGAAATCCATGTCACACAACTTCAAGGTTGTTTCTCTACAATTCAATAATCAACCTCAACTTGTGCTTCACAGGACTTCAGATAGAGTTCTCTGTTGGATTACGTTCTTCACATTGGTTCTTCAGTACCCCTTATTAGTAACTCAACTTCCTTCAAATAGCCCCTTCACATGCACAAATTACACAACAGATGGGTTTAAGCATTTTTGTTTGGTAGTACACTTATAACCAATTCAGCATATTTACATTAACATGAATTCGTGTAAACACAACTGGTAATTCAAGCATTCTTCATGCAGTTGTATATTAACTGTCCACTAATAAACAATGCTTTTAGAACCGTCAATCAACATAACAACAAACAAACCAAGGAGGGTCCTGTGTGATTATACTTTCTAGTTACCAACCTCTTTTTCTCTCTTCTGTCGATCCTGCAGCTCCTTCAGCCCTCGCTTGACTTCCTTGAGATTCTCACTCTCCTTCTTGACCTCCTCTTTGAGTTCATGAATGGCCGTTACCCGGGCCTTGGTCTCTGCTTCAGTTGCTTTGCCTGCCAAAAGGCAGTGTTCAGGATAACAATGTGAAGAAGGCCAAGGCAAATAAACAAACTGAAAGTGTTGCAGATGTCTGTCCAAAACTTTATTAATGCAGCTATTTGACTCCAACTCTGAACGCTTTGTGCTCCATGTAAATTCTCTGGTACTTCTGAATCACAGCTTGGCCTGAAACTTCATTCTGAGATTCAAACTCACAAAGTGACAATCTCTCGATAACGAAATCATAGGTTGCTTCAAGCTCAAAATTTCTGCTGTCGCCAATAATCACATTCAGTGGTCATCACCTTACCTGGTGCAAAACGCGCACTTTCAGTCTACATTCAATTATTTACCACTCTTTTTTCTGTTGTAGTCTATCTCCTACACAAATCTTACCGCTTTCAGCCATCTTGGTATAGTCTATGATCTTAAGCTGCAGTTGATCTTTCAGGTTATCCACTAGTTTACGCCTCTCTTTGTACTGATGTTGGAGCTGTGAATGGATTAGGACAGCGCCATTTGTATCAACATTAAACCTAAATTCAATGGTCATCTGGTAGAAGTTTATTTTCAGCCTATTCGAGTAACTTTGCATACACGTGCCGACTGCAAGTAATGCTGTAACTCAATTCAATGGACAAAGTACCCACAAATCCCTGAAATTTTGTGACACATTTCAGACTTGCAATGAACGGTCAAGAAATTGGTGCTGCATAGCAGTCCACTTGCAATCACAATGCTGACAGCAGAGATTCTCAGAGCGCACTGCTCATGAAAACCTCGAGTATGCACTCAAGAAATGAAATAACAATTACCACATTTGTTAAGACATTGGAAAGTAGATGTACCTGATCTTTTTCTTTTTGCATGAAAACCACTCTCTCCTGGATCTCTTTATTTCCCTTCCTCAAGCTGTCTGCCATCACCCACTGCAGAATACCCTGTTCAGAGAAAAAGAACGCGATGCATCCTTGAAAAATTCAGGGTAAGCTGCTGGTAAAAACATTTCGGTCAGCAAATTTGGTTTAGAATATGACCACGGAGAAAGATAGCTATCTGAAAATCAAGATGAGCCGATAGATTGGGTGTTGGGAAACGTCCTTTTCTAAATGGGTTTACTTTTAAAAACTGGCCACTGAACCTATTTCCATTATGAAGAAAACTGTGAAAGACGTTTAAAATCGTGTGTTTTGAGATGGATGCACAATGGGACCTGTTATTCTGAAATGAAACCCCACTGATTTATTCCCTTTTAAATTAAGCTTAACCAGGGCAGTAAAGATTTCAAAAAAAGTCGAGCATAACTTGTAAACTTGAACATTACTTACAAGTGACATTTTCCTTCACTGTGCATGTGAACTTAGGTTGTATTTGACTGGACTCACCTTCTTGGCTAGGTTGAGCTTCCTGTCCTCCTCATACTGAGTAGAAAGCTTCTCCTTCCCTTCCCAGGTCTGGTTCTTGGCTATCTGGAGATCCTTGATCAATTCCTATAACCAAACCAAAAAGAAAATTTCGCGGCCATGAGACTGCAAAAAAGTTTTGATCCTCACCCACTTACAATCAGGAGAAGTTCCAGAATAAAGTCTAATTGGACAGGTTGATTTTAATACCTGCATGCGTAGCACGTCATCCTTGCTTGACGTTTCAGTTAAGCCGCTGCCCGTTAACTTCCCCCGAAGACGTGAGATCTCTTCCCGAAGTTCATTCATCAAACGCTCACTGTCATCCTTTGACGGAAAAAATCCAATGTGAGTGCACAGCCAGTTGCATTTTGAGGGTAACTTTTGTTTAGAAGATGCTGAATTTGTCAAAAACAAAATCCTTCAAAAACTTTCAGCCCAAAAAAAATAAATAATTAAAAATTAAAAATCAAACCCAAAGCAATTCTTACAATGTTTTTCTTGACTGAGTTGGATATGTTTTTGCAGAACTGTGCATACTGCAATGTAGCCAGCGTGTCCTCATAGTTTGAGTCGGCAGGAGAAGCCAGGGCAAACATCACAGTGAAGGAATTCCCGCCAATGGCATCCTATTCACAAATGAATGGAACCAGTAAAAACACCACAGCATGTTACATTTTGTTGATAGTTGAGAGAGAATGGCTAAGTCCTTCCCATGGCACCCAAACTGCAGGTGTATCCTTTTATTATATATGCAAGGCCCTTTGTGCATCCTTTTATTATATATGCAAGGCCCTTTGTGCATTTAGTGTTGCTGAATTAAAACAATGAAAATACCTTTATGATGGCTGCCCCGAGAAAACACTCAATATTGACTCTGTTTACTGGCTTTAAAAAGTAAAAATGAGAGTATCACTTCCCATACTTGTTACTAGTGTAGCATGAGCTCAGACAAGAAAGAGCATCTGATTCCATTTCAGAAATGCTGTTCATTCAGCTCTGCTTTTTCAAGTATGCTAAACCATTCACTGTCTCTGAACATATCACTGTGATGAACATGAGATAAACTGAGAGCAAATGAAAATTCAGGTATGTTGCTTAGCATGTTAAACGTCTGATTCACAGCCATGCGTTAATCATCCAAAGTCTCTCTATGTATGGAAACTCACCTGCAGGAGTCTGGTGACCTTTGACTCCCTGTATGGCACATGACCTCCCTTCTTCTTGGGGTCACCAAGTGCAGAGATCACATTGGTTAGAGCAATAAGACTGCACAAAAACAATGAAAAGTGATTAGCATTTCCAAAAAGATAACACAATCCAATAGGGTTGCTTCTCAGGAAGAGATGCAATCACAACATAATTAACAAACTGAATACTGATCAATCCTTCAAGTGATCCTAGATCCTTTTGTTACCAGTGAAACACTGTCACAGGCACCCTGTGTGCAGGCGTGGCATACGTAGAGTGGACCTCTGCACAAAAGAAGTCCACATAATGTAAGGTGCGATGGCATTGTGTGGACTTGCACACGTCTACACAATGTTTCCACCTCCCTCAAAAACAGTTTTAGAGGCATTTTGGGGTCAAGGTTATCTGTGGCAAAATGAAGAGGAACAGTCCAGGAAATCATCAAAAATCCAGCTCAAAGGAGTTATCCTAGTGGGAGAAAAAGGAGCATTTTCCTCAAGTTTTAACCACAGGAAAATAAAGGAATGTCCACACTTTGTATGTATAACAAGTATGTGTGTGTTGCACTGGTATATAACGGTGCTACAACCACTAAGACATCTTGCTACATTGTTGTGCACTCAGTACTTTCAATGCCAGGAATATTTATTTTCTACAAACTGTTTTTCATAAATCACATCTACCTTCTATCTTGACTCTCTATATCCTCAGATCCTAGAAAAAAATACAAGAACATGTCAAAAATGGTTGAGTATCTTCTTTCAAAAGTTTCCAAAGACTTTTACACAAACCTCTGGAATAGATGTGACAAACATAATTTCTATTTCTGTTAGCATGCAAGAGTTGTTCACACAATTTGATTAATGAAATAACTGTTAAAATATATCAACATCCTAATGTAAATGACGCAGTATTTTGGACAGCCAGAAGTGTTGTAGTTGAGCCCATCACAAGTCCAGTCTAAAGTATAGCCACAAGTCCTTTAACAAGACTTGTCATAAG
>NW_019091411.1:1652256-1687417 GCF_001949145.1 Acanthaster planci
CAGAAGGCTTAACAATGACCAAAGGAATTATTTGTTTCACGTTTTACTTGAACAGCTTGTGACTTAGCTTGAGACTGGATAACTTGAGATGGATTCAACTACAGCACTGTAGGTCAATGGGTACTTTCCAGATTCTTACCTGCTACATCCACCACTGCTATCTTGCTCCTTACACAGTGACCTCCATCTGCTTCTTTGTGCTCTACAGTGACAGTGAAGATAGAGTGGGCCCTGTGGGGCAAGCAGTTATCATGCACACAGTCATCATTGTCAAGGAATTTCAGTCTCATTGTGAAATAACAAGACCTCTTTTCTACACTAAAGAGTACGATTGGGTAAGAATTGGAACTTAACATTTGAAGAAGTTACCACATGGAGGCTTGAAGCATTTTTTTCTAAAACATCTATAGACCTTTTTCCTGTGATGTCACAATTCTGCTGGACCGTGATATGTTGTGATGGTAATGAGTGCATAGTGTTGTGATGGTAATCTACTTATTCAAGATAAACAAGTCAAGCATGCAGTGTTCAGACGTGGTTGAAGCTGCCCGTAGGAAGACATGCGATCCCCGTAGCCACAACGGTCCACACATGGTGGCATTGTTTACATTTAGCGCAATTCAGTCACGTGGGTGAAAAAGGTCTATATGTACTTCAAGATATAAACTAGTTTTCATTATCACCTGCGTCCAGCTTAACCCTAACAGTCCTCAGTCCTCCAGCAGGTGAAGGATTGAGGACTGTTAGGGTTAATGAGATGCTGTCGTGGTATTTTAATACTGGTCTTATTCACATTCAAGTGATACACCTTTTAAAGAGATCTTTTTTTTTTTATACATCTATCACTAATTTCCTTAGTCCCTTTCAGGGAGTACTGAATTCTTATTAAACAATGTGTCAACCAAAACATAAGACAACTATTATCAGCTTCGTGTTCAGTGGGTATTTGCAAGCTTGAAGAAGGATTTACAAGTCATCCTAACTGTCTCACAAAGCACTGAATGGGCTAACCTTTCCCTGTGTGCCTTGACATCAGATGATCCCATCCTCCGAGCCCTGTTTCCTTGATCATAGAACTTGGCAATATCATCCCCATTCTTGCAAACCAGCTCAGACAGGCCATCCACAAACCTGTACCAACAAATAAAATGTTGTTTTAACCACTACCAGCCGGGGACTCCGAAATCGGAGCCGTATGGTTTATATGTGTGGCCAGGGTCTCCGAACTCGGACAAAGAAAACAGGGCCCTGTAACAAAAGACCGTACTCCGAACAAAAGACAAGGCTGCTGGNTAGAAGGCTTAACAATGACTAAATGAATTATTTGTTTCACGTTTTACTTGAACAGCTTGTGACTTAGCTTGAGACTGGATAACTTGAGATGGATTCAACTACAGCACTGTAGGTCAATGGGTACTTTCCAGATTCTTACCTGCTACATCCACCACTGCTATCTTGCTCCTTACGCAGTGACCTCCATCTGCTTCTTTGTGCTCTACAGTGACAGTGAAGATAGAGTGGGCCCTGTGGGGCAAGCAGTTATCATGCACACAGTCATCATTGTCAAGGAATTTCAGTCTCATTGTGAAATAACAAGACCTCTTTTCTACACTAAAGAGTACGACTGGGTAAGAATTGGAACTTAACATTTGAAGAAGTTACCACATGGAGGCTTGAAGCATTTTTTTCTAAAACATCTATAGACCTTTTTCCTGTGATGTCACAATTGTGCTGGACCGCGATATGTTGTGATGGTAATGAGTGCATAGTGTTGTGATGGTAATCTACTTATTCAAGATAAACAAGTCAAGCATGCAGTGTTCAGACGTGGTTGAAGCTGCCCGTAGGAAGACATGCGATCCCCGTAGCCACAGCGGTCCACACGTGGTGGCATTGTTTACATTTAGCGCAATTCAGTCACGTGGGTGAAAAAGGTCTATATGTACTTCAAGATATAAACTAGTTTTCATTATCACCTGCGTCCAGCTTAACCCTAACAGTCCTCAGTCCTCCAGCAGGTGAAGGATTGAGGACTGTTAGGGTTAATGAGATGTTGTCATGGTATTTTAATACTGGTCTTATTCACGTTCAAGTGATACACCTCTTAAAGAGATCTTTTTTTTTATAAATCTATCACTAATTTCCTTAGTCCCTTTCAGGGAGTACTGAATTCTTATTAAACAATGTGTCAACCAAAACATAAGACAACTATTATCAGCTTCGTGTTCAGTGGGTATTTGCAAGCTTGAAGAAGGATTTACAAGTCATCCTAATGGGCTAACCTTTCCCTGTGTGCCTTGACATCAGATGATCCCATCCTCCGAGCCCTGTTTCCTTGGTCATAGAACTTGGCAATATCATCCCCATTCTTGCAAACCAGCTCAGACAGGCCATCCACAAACCTGTACCAACAAATAAAATGCTGTTTTAAAAACATATAGATACAAGAACAAATGATTGATCATCACTGCACAGATACTACAGAAATGCACCTAGTTTTGACAAACTATTATTTTATCATGTTTCTGACAAGTAGCTGAAAATATCATACTCAGTTACAAGGAGTACCTTAGATTTTGAGTGATTATTAAACTGTGCTTGTAAGTTTCAAATGTTTACTCACGTTCCAGCTTGTGGGTGCTGCCTGAGTTTCATTGGATTACTGTGCGGGTTCAATAAATCCATGAAGTTCTCATCCACAATCTACAGATAGCAAAAATCTTATGGTTTTAATAACTTGAGGGACATTTTTGACACTGGTTGCTAAGATTTATGACCATGGCTGACACATGGATCACATTTTCTTTTTATCAAAGTAATTTTGAAGAAAGAATACATACATAAACGTTTTACATTTAAAAGTTACTTTCTGGATAGGTATGTTCCAGTCTACCTTGAACTTCTTGTGAGCAAGAATGAACTCTTGTAATAGTTGAAGGTCACAAATGTACCTTCCAAACTTGTAAACGAACTTCCATCATTAATGGCAAAAGATATCTTAACAAGTACATTAAACACATACCTCCACAAAAGACACAGAGACAAAGAAAAGCTTGGATGATTCATCAATGTGCTTGAAGAGGCTACGATTCAACTGTAAAGGGAACATTTCGTGAAAAGTTTAATCTGGAGAAAATGACATGCCGAAAGAAGGAGTTTCCACTTTCCTGCATACATTTCTTAAAAGCAGTCTTCAAAAGAGTGTAAATTTACCATCAAACCATGAACTGATCTTGACAATGCTGTGAGAGTATTCAAGACATTGTAATAGCAATGCATAGGATACAGTCACAAATTAATTGGTTCACTGAATGCACTGTCTTGACGATGTCTTACCATGCTAACAATGCCAGGATCTTCCACTGTCCCTGACAACAAATGGGTCTTTCCACTTCCAGTTTGCCCAAAAGCCATCAGGGTCACGTTGTAACCATCCAGTGACTTCTTCAGGAGGGGTTCAACCTGTTCCTTGTAGATTTGGCTCTGAAATACAAACAAAATCAAATGGCTTTAGAATTGTATTGAGATTTTCTCATTACAGCAAATCAGTTGTTTATTGCTAATGCCCACAAATCCTTCAAAACCCAACAGGACGTTCTGGGGGATTTTGAAGGATTTACGTAGGAATGCAGAACCAACTATCACTTTCCAACAGATGATTTTAAGTAATTTTAAGTGATTTTAAGTACAAAAGTGTGCCATTTGATGGACTTGTGGAAGGTTTTCCACGAATATCCTGAGGTGTTAGTATGAAAGTAGACAGCAGAAGTGAGAACTGGTCAATCTCTTTAGCTAACAAAGTCAGGGGATATTCTTCACATCAACTAAGCAATCATTACCGTTCAGTCATTACCAAATAAACAACTGGAGCACGTGGATGAATTCAAAATCACAAGGGATTCAATTAACCTCACCAAATATGGAGACATAGATTTTTCTCAGAATCATAAAATCTCTTTATCTTTAGACTTTTTACAGTTATGAAATTTTGTCAACTTACAGCTCGTACATCCCAGAAATAGCTTGCATCAAAAGTAAATGCACTCTCCTGTAAGACAGAAATCAAGAATTTGAATCAAGAACTGACACTGCAATATTCCAGGTACCAACCTAACACAGGTATATGCTCAACCTACAAAAATGTGACAAACTTTTTTTCAATTTCTAAGAAGTCCTCCAAATATTAGTTGGGCCTACATGTTACCTGTTGAACAATCTTTTTATTACAAAAACAGGCCAAATTGAAACATTACTTTTCCAGTTCCTCCTTGCTGGGGGCTCTGGATTGTTGTCTTGTCTCCCGTCATCTTCACAATCCTTGTTGCTCCCTTGCTTTGTTCTGATTCTACAAAGGGGCGACATCGAGCCACCACCTTTATACCAACCTTCTCTGAAGACTACACAGAGAAAAGAAATAATTTTACCTCAGTGCAACATACCAAGGCTACCATTTACATAAATCAAGTTACAGGTTTTGTTTTCAATTATGGTGTTAAGGCAAAATGTTAAGAGCATTCATATAATCCACTTCTTTGTCTGTGAAAAGTAAGGAAGACGAGGAAAGAATTATTCAGCTGACCATTACAATTCCTGAAAGTTATAAACAACTACAAGTTGATCCATCCATACATTTTAAATCTATTCCCCAAGGAAAAAACCCATATTACTCACTACCCTTAAACCCTCTTAAACCAACAGGTGCCCCTTTTAAATCTTACTGGTGTTCATACCACTTGCAAACTTTTATCTGTTTCCATATTTGTACATACTCCAATTCCAGCCATGCTCTTTTCACAAGTGTTGCATTGCAGATTTGGGATAAAGATATTCACAAAATTCAAATTTTAAAACCTTAAAAGACAATTTGGGGTATCCCATTTAAGAAAATTTGCTTTTGTTTTGGACTAACACTGTGAATGTTAATGTAATGAGCCACTATTGGCCAATTAGAATAAGCACTCAAAGCTTATTCATGCCACATTGACCAATCACATTCATTTTTCAATGTCAAGTGACTGCTACCTTTAAAAAAAAGGCAACGAGGGAAAGTACTTTTTCTTCCTCCAAACAATTTCCTTGTTGTGTTGAAAAGGTTTTGGATATTATGCATGCATCCATGACTTGAAGAACAGGTTCTTATGAAATATTCAGAAGAAAATTATAAATTCATTTTTGACGAACTTTTTGGACATCCAATCTCAAGATCCAATGAGAATGTTAAAAAGGTTAATTTGTAATGCTTCTGAAGCTCACAAACTTGCGTTTCCTTGGAATTTATTGGAAAGTTGAGAAAAACATTTTTCAGGAACACCTGTCGACTTGAATTCTACTACCCTCCCCGGTGTATGAACTGAAACTCCTCACAAAATAGCGTCCGAATATCGGGCTACGTTAGCTTCAAACCTCATTCATGAGGTATCTGAATTGTAAATTGCTTAGAGATTAGGCTTAGCATGAAAAAACACCAATATCTCAGTTTATATCTCACCATTTCAAGCAATCTTCTAACTTCAACTGAATTTTGTCGATTTTACTTGCTACTTTCAAGTGACGAAACAGGACCAGGCAGGTGGTTTACACTAGAACCTGGCAACTTGTGACGTCAATTCGCCAATTAAATATGTCTCGTACAAAATGTTAAAAATAACAATTATGATTTAAAACCCAAATCACAAAATTTTACCACCAATACTGTAAGAAAAATATTTTACGGAAAATATTAATTTTTATTTATTTTAGACTTAGAAAATCTATTTTAAAATGTTTTACCGAACACGAACTTTATTCAATAAAAATAATTATGGAAAACAAAATGGCGACCCACACAAGTGTTTTTTTGTAAAAATGTGCGAGCAGTTGTCGAATTTCGGCTGTTTTCAAGACTTAACTTGCATTTTAACTCGATTTTGTTTATAATTTTACCTAGAAACTGAAGCAACATGGAGGTAGGTTGCTATTTTGTGTTCAAAGAGCTTTATTCTGTAGTTTACCCCCTGAACTGTCACTGACTGTGCTGTGTTATTCCGAATTCGTCCTCGGGATCACTGTGGTCCGCCATGACCATGATGATGACTGTCCGCCGCGCTCCCTCGTGGGACCGCAGACGACGACCCCCAAAATTCTGGGGGTAGTTTAAGTTTTAGCAGTGGATTACTTGCAGAAATCGAAGCCAGTACTCCGTGTGACTTGAATCCATGTTGATTAGGCTAACCCCAGAACATGCAGAACTGTGGGCAGGTGGGGTCCGTTCGTGGGAGAGGAGCGCGAGCGGACGTCGGACCCACAGTTCTGGGGTAATTGTTGATTAGGCCTCCATGGGGTCGTATTCGTAACGCGTATTGCAAGTTAGCCTAGGCCATGACATGTCATGCATGTGCATGATGTGGGGTTGTGTGTGTAGGCCAAGGCAACTCCCAGAATTATGAGGCACTGTCTGTGTGCCTCACACTATTCTACATTTTCATTGCTTGGAAAGCAAAGTCTTATAGGTTTGTGCACCAGGCATTAACCCTAACACTCCTCAGTCCTCCAACAGGTGAAGGATTGAGTAGGGATAGGGTAAATTGTTGTCCATATCTGGAACTCTTTACCATTGCCTTGTAATGCTATGGGATTCTGAATGTGTCCGTTTATTTGGTTGAAAAACTGCACTTTTTCAATCGAATCCCCCCCCCAAAAAAAGCTGTCCACACTAAATAATATCTCATTAACAAAATAACAGGCAATCATGATGATATTTAGACCATCTACGGGTTATTTTTGGCAAAATTCATACCATCTACTTACGATCTTGCCTCTCTTCAACAAACAATCTGCACATTTGAGCTGCATACTACGGTGCATGTCGGTTGAACGAAAGACTGGTTTCCGTCCTGTCCCCACCATCCAAACGTGTATTATAGGGAGAGCAACCAGTTCATTGACTTACGATGACTGCATCGCCTCATTGGGAACCTCGACTCCATGGGTCGTGTGTGCATTCCTTCACAGAGAACTAACATTGTGGGGCAAGATCATACCCATGGAAATGACATTGCATTATTGGACTGGTCGCTGTCCCTATTATGTTCAGAGGACGGGATGGGAATCAGTCTTCTATTCAATGGACATAGTACGCAGCTTATTATTTAGTGGGGACAGCTTTTTTGGGGGAAGATTTGATTGAAAAGTGCAGTTTTAGACAGAAAAAAACAGGCACATTCAGAATCCCTTAGCATCACAAAGCAATGAAAATCTGGAACTGTCCATGTGCCTCACTAATTTGGGGCTATGTGTTTTTTGAATCAAATTTTTGCAGTAAATGATTGGGTAACACAAAGTCCACTTTTTCAATCAAGTTTTCCCCTGCGAGCAACTGTAGGGTACCTATAGCTCTTGTACGGTAGTTTCAGACCATGAAACCAATTTTTTTTTGGAAAATCTGACATTTTAATCTCTTGTTGCCACCCTCTTGTTTTGGCCGTGTTTGTTTCACACAAATCTGGATCACAATCAGTGATCCGTTGTTGATTTACAGACACCAAAACTTGCCTGATGCATTAGGATTACTGCTCCAGATTCAGACCCATGTGAAACAAACAGTCCCTAAGGCTAAGGGTTCACTCGTACTGGTAGTTTGGTGCAGGCTGTATAAAAAATGATATGTGACCGGTTCACAACAAAATGTACTCTTTACAAATATTTGGTTTTGAGAAATATGTTCCTACTGAGATTTATTGTTTGCTGATACTGTTATGTGCCAAACTCTTAATGACGAATATATACATGTATAATGTAATACATGCATTTTCATGCATAAATGTATTACACCTCTTGATGAAATCATTTTCGTCTTGTTTTTCCGCTCAGGAAGTAACAAAGCATTCTGTGCACACACTGGTGTTTAGATCCTTGAAGCGGTCTCATGATATGTTCATCTCAGACAATATTCATCCACCACCTGTTGATGAGAAAAGGTCAGTTAGTGAACAAGTCTCCTTTGACACACCCGCAGAGAGTGGTTTGTATAAGGTGAAATCGGTCGCAGAAATTGCTAACAAATAGCTGGCTGGTTGTTAAATGTCATCAGTTTCAGGTCTTATCGCAAAAGCCTTGAAAATCACCAGATTACATTTTATCACTGTGATTTTATGCCTTGAAATGCATTATGGTTCCAGCTTGAGAGAGGCATAATATTAGTCCTATACTGAATCATGCCGTCCCATCCCCTCCCCCCCCATTCACAGTGAGAGAATCAAGATTGCTTGCAAAATTCAAGACGAGTATGGAATGGTACAGCATCTCCAACCACCACGGGAAGGCAGGCAGCCTACCTCCATACAACATAACAATGTCAGTCATATCCCACAGGACAGCCGTCAAGGTAAGCAGCTGCCAGTTATCCTGTTTCCCTCCCATCTCATCAGCCTTTCTTCAGAAATGATGGATGCAAAAGGGGTCACTGTGCCCTGGCTAGCACCACATTGAGGGGGCAGTCTTTGTTAGGAAATTTTGGACCAGACATGCGGGATGTCTGTATGTCTCTAAGATGACTTTGGTCCCATGATTATTTGATAACTATCTTTCAACAGGTGGGTAGACCCCACAACTACAGACAAAGGATTTGAAGATACATTTATTTAAAACATTGACCACAAAGGGTATACCCAAATCAGAAAGTACCATCAAATTGTAACTTCCATATCCCTCTTCCACCCCCTCCCCCAAAAAGTGAGATGCTGAAAAGATTTATCACATGAACCCTTTGTCATATTGTGTAAGAAGCAAGTGTAAGAATGTGACTGCCAAAAGGATGAGGTGGAAACTTCTCAGTATTGAAGTGCTCTTCCTTTCTGGTTAAAATGCATTAAAATCTGAGGGGTTAAAGCAACTAGTCAATGCACACACCAAAACCGAAAAAGTAAAAACATTAAGTTAAAAACATCTTACAGCAAGTTTGCTTTCTTTTACCCAAATAAGGAATAAGTATTGACTGTGTAAATTTAGCCGCTCTGATCTCTTACTAGTTGTGTAAAAATTGTCTTCATTAACAGTTTTAACAGTTGCTCCATGTCAGTGTATTTTCAGGTTTTTTGTGAAAAGTTTATTAAATTTATTAAATGTGCTGTCAAGGGAAGTGTGACTTTTTGCTAGGTTCTGTGCTCATGCAGGTGTAACATTTAATTTAGTGTAGGTTTTTGCTACATTTACTCTGAAAATTATTTCCCCATTTGTTTTTATAGATTTTGCTGACATTCATACACAAGTAACAACAGGTTTCCAGTATCCAAATGCACCCGGTAAGCTAATCATATCAATTAGCACAATCCTGTAAGTGACAGATTTGCTAGGATGAAAGCGTCGGACCCTCTTAACTTTGTATTTAAATTCAGATACATGTATTACATGTATCTGATTGTCCATTTTTATCTCATTGATGCAGCTCACTCCATGAATTCAAGGTTGTAAATTCATTGGTACCCTTTCTCTCTTGAACGTTTTCTGCTGTGATTGCCATTCTCCACTGTTTCTTGTTTTCACAACAGGTGTTCCTCTGTCAGCGGAGACGGCTGCCCAGCAACATCCACTCAGTCAAGGGGCTGTTCAGGGTGTGCTAGCTGATCTACCACCATCACAGTCATGGTGAGTCCAGTGAAACATGTCTACACGTTAGACACCAGTTCTTGGTTTAACAGAACTGAATGTATATGGTTGAAGTGGTGTAGTAATCATTACAAAAACTGGTTGCCCTGAAATGCTGAAGCAATAGAAGCTTTAACGGTATTGAAGAATAAAACTAATAAAAATCTGTTGAGTTCATAATTTCGGATTCATTGTGGATTTTTTCATGGATTAATGCCCAAAAATACAAGGTCCAACAGTATTGTCTGAGATTCCTTCATTTGTGTTTATTTATTGTTGATGTATAAACTGTTCTTTTGTAGGATTGACCGTGAAAAGACGGCAGCAAGTGTGGAGGATATCGAAAGGCATGCTGGGATACCAGAGAGGGCGGGTCCACCAGGGTCAAGGGTAATTTGTGTGACCGAAGAATTTGATTTATCTCCTCATGTACCACCTGCTCTTCTTCAAACATTGCTATCCTATCTCGTTTTAAGAGTTTTAAAATTTCTTCATGTTAAAAGTACATGTACATATACTGAGTAATACAGAAATTGTTCTGTGCTTACCTTTGCTGAAGACTGAGTGTTAACCTTGAAATTTAAAATGCCTGTGAGCACATCCTGGCAACTTTTACCCTCAATCAAAAATCATTTATAACCTTCTGCATTCAGATCAGCATACTGGGTCAACTTTGCAAAATACATATACACCTGTTGAAAGGGAATCTGGTTGCCAACTGGAGATTAACCTCGTGGTTTGAAAAACCAAATGCTTGTTTCACAGTACTTACGTGTGAATTAAATTCTCCATTCAGGCGCTCGTTGCAGTCCCCAGCGGAGGCAAACAGTCAGGTGCCATTGTGCCCAGAAAGGCACCCACAATGCCCAAACCGCAGTGGAGACCACCATGGAAGCTATACCGGGTAATCAGCGGCCATATCGGATGGGTTCGTAGCATTGCTGTAGAGCCCGGTAACCAGTGGTTTGTGACAGGGTCCAACGACAGAGTCATCAAGATATGGGATTTGGTAAGCTGTTCCCCTGACGAGATGCTGGTTGTCTTGAATCTGTTTCAAAACATTTTTATAGCTGAGGTCTTACTTTATCTGAGCCTCTTTGTAGCTTAGCAGTAGATTTTGAACTTTGGTTTTAGGGCATTGCCAGTGGTACTTTTCAATATACCTTTATAGGAATGGTTCAATTCTTGGACTTTTCTTCTACGATTAGGGATCAGCTTGACCTGTAGTGAGAGAAGTAGTAAGTTAGTAGTAGTACTACAGTGGAACGCCGCTATACCGAACACCGCTATACCGAACACCGCTATACCGAACACTGCTATACCGAACACCGCTATACCGAACGCTGCTATACCAAACACCGCTATACGGAACACCACTATACCGAACACTGCTATACCGAACACTGCTATACCAAACACCGCTATACCGAACACTGGTATACCGAACACCGCTATACCGAACACTGCTATACCGAACACTGCTATGCCGAACACCGCTATACGGAACACCGCTATACCGAACATTCGGCTGTACTGAACATTGTCCTTGGCTCCCAATAATCTGTGCACAGAACCTACCGAACACTATTCAGTTGCCGTTTGTAATTCCCGAACGTCAACAGGATAAAACAGTCAGTGTTTTTTTATGTGGGAAAGTGACAAGTACCCGTTATTTCCCCAAGGATTTGAAGGGAAAGCCACTACCTGTCAGTGGTATTGAATAGACACTGGTTTTGCGACTCCACATGATCGGGTGTGGAAGAAAACCGCACATACGCGCACGGTGACATTGCACTAACAATCGTCTAAAGAGGGTGCCGCTGATAACAAAAATCAACCATGATTCACCACAGCATGCATCAGAGATCGATCCTGAGCGGTAGTTTCACAACTTTTAGAATAAGCTTGATATCAATTTTTTGACTCAAGTTTAAATAAGAAACAAAAATAATTAACAGATACATTTCTAGAAACCTTAAACTTGAATGCAACGGCAAAACATCATGAAAAAAGCGAGCCAAGGTATCACAAGAGGGTGCACTTTGGTTAGACAAGAGAGGGCGCTATTCAACATGGCAACAAAACGTTCGGCAGTTAAATTCGCTATACCGAACAACCGCTGTACTGAACATTTAGCGTGGACCCCGTCTTGTTTGTTACAGCGGCGTTCCACTGTAGTAAGTAGCAGTCTAGTAGTGAGAGTTTATGTGATATCATAGAGTTCATAAAGAGCCGTCCGTTCATGTACAACGCTGCTGCTGTCAACTGATTGTAAATCAATTTGATGTTCAAACATCTGACCTTTAAAAGAGTTTGGATCAGAAGCACCATAGTTGCATGCAGTATTTCTCAGATTCCAAACATCCAGACTCACTGGTTCCCTGTCATTGTCTCCTCCCCCTTCAGGCAAGTGGCAAGTTGAAACTCTCCTTGACTGGTCACATCAGTGCTGTACGTGGTCTGGCAGTCAGCAAACGCCAGCCCTATTTATTCTCATGCTCAGAAGACAAACAGGTCAAATGCTGGGACTTGGAACAAAATAAGGTAAGGAACCTAGGCTTCCATCAGTACCCAGATGAGATGGTGTGTGATGCTGGATTCAAGCATAATAGTTGCAAAATTAAAGTTAATACAGTCAGCAAGTGTTAAAGCAAAACATATCTTTTCAGTGCCAAGAGTATTTGTTTCTCGTATTTGACAGTCACTGCAGTTACTGAATTATTCGAGAATTTTCAAGTTTATTCTGCAATGCGGGTGATTCACAATAGTGCGCCACCAAGAGTGTGTAACGCGTTGGCCAATCATAACGCGTGAAATTTGTCGACCCTTTCCAAACGTGCATTGGGTCGACAAATTTCGCGCATTGTGATTGGCCAATGCGTTGCAAACTCTTGGTGGCGCGCTATTGTGAAACGGCTGTATTACTGTGCCAGTCATATGTAAATTATATTTGTTTAGCTGTATTGGAAGAGATTGTAAGAATTTTTATCTCTTAACTTTGTGTTTTGCGTAAGGGGCAAGTGTTTCCATGATTTTGAGGGGTGTGGAACCCAGGGAACTGATCACTTGTTACTTTTTGGTGTAACTGACAAGTTTGAGGTGTGTTGCAGCCTTCTGTTAGTGCTGTTAACAGAGTTCTGTTGTGCAGCTCTTACTACACACAACAAAACATTCTCGGACCATTTTCTGACAGGTCATCAGACACTATCATGGCCATCTGAGTGCAGTCTATGCTCTTGACCTTCATCCAACCATTGACATCCTGGCTACCTGTGGCCGCGACTCCACCGTGCGTATCTGGGACATGAGAACTAAGGCTTGCATCCACACACTGAGCGGTCACACCAATACAGTCGCCACGGTCAAGTGTCAGGCAGCGGAGCCACAGGTGGGCATGACTTGTCTTAACCTTGATTTATCTGTCCCAAGTCAAATCAAATTGGAACTCGGCCAAATAAATTTTCCCTTTGCGCCAAAGTTAGTTTGGACAAAGAACTGTGTTCATTTTTCAAATGTAAATGTAATTTAAACCCACCAATACATAGGCCGTTTTCCAATACTCAACTTCGTTTCCGTCTCAGGCTTCATTCCCAAATCAATCCCCGATTGTGGGCCTGAAGCTTTTAAATTACATTGGATTACTATAATTTTGGGCTTTCTTGCATCTTATTTGATGTCCTGTGGCACTATTAGACCGATTACTGCGCTTACAGCTTCAAAGTCAGCTAGTAAAAAAACTATTGAAGCCTGAGACGGAGCCAAAGTTGAGTATTGGAAAACGGCCATAATTTGGTATCACAGACTGAAGTTGTTTGGTTATTTTTCATTTTTAGCCACCCCTTTCTAAAGTGATTTCAGTTTCATATTTAAGAAACTTTTTTTTTGCAGAGTATTCTGGAATTCATATTTTCCAGTCTTTGTTTTCATTTTAGACACTTGAAAGGACCCGTTTTTTTGTACAGAAAAAAGTATATTTAATCTTTATGGGTTTGGTTTATAGTATTTGCATCTCACTTTCAAGTATTAAGCGCACTGCAGTGATTTACAGTATTCACAATATTCCATTTTTTGATATTTCCTTTCAAATTTTTGCATTCAAAAGAACAAGTTGAAAATGCTTGTGTGATGCTTGGACAAGTTGATGTTCGTTAGCTTTCATTGCCAGCAGAATTTATGGTGTCCTTTTTTGTTCCAGGTGGTGAGCGGCGGTCATGATTCGACAGTGCGTCTGTGGGATCTTGCAGGTGGTAAAAGCCGTGCGACGTTAACCAACCACAAGAAGAGTGTGCGATCGTTGGTCATCCATCCCAAACTGTGAGTACCAAATTGGATAACCATGCTGACATCTTAGGGCAAGTCCATTCACAGGTTGTTGTCAACCCTAGTTAAACTGACTTTGGTGTTACGAACAAGTACAGGATCGACAGTGAATACAGAATCAGGCAATTTGGTGATTTATCATTCAGATAGACCTCATTCCTCATTTCACTTGCAAACTCTCCGAAATGCAGGCTCAAGGATTACATTACTCAAACAATGGCTTGCTTAAAACCATTTATTGTTATTCAGACTTTCCAAAAAAATCTGATTCCTTGAGATGACAGAAAACTATTCAACTACAGCAGTTGTTTAATTTACTTTGAATTCTCTCCTCTTTACCATCAGGCATATGATGGCCTCAGCGTCTCCAGACAACATAAAGCAATGGAAGTTCCCTGATGGTAACTTCATACAGAACCTAAGTGGTCACAATGCCATTATCAATTGCTTGGCCATCAATTCAGATGGTGTCCTGGTTTCTGGAGGTGCGTCCAAAACTAGTCAAGCTCTTTTCACTCTTATGCAATTATCTGGATGTATTTTAGTGCTTGGCGGTCACTTTTGAGTATTAGCCACCTGCTGCCGGGGGACCCGTTTTCGAGCACATAGGCTTTATACACGAAGCCGGGGAGCCTTATACCGGGACAAAAGAGCTGGGCCTTGTAACAAAAGACCTTGCTCGGCACAAAAGACTCAGCTGCTGGGCATTACCGACAGTTTTTCACTCTCAATAGTGGAGATAATCCAGACATGTTTTGAAACAGTACATCACGGTTTGGGGTATTTAGTGCAAGCAGATTACCAAGCGGGGACAAAAGCACTCCACCACTGCAGCGGTGAGCCACACAGTACCGCTGCACGCTATTCTGGCCCTTATTGAAAAGAGGTCAGTGCGCGCTGTGCCAGGTTCGTTAACAAAAGAAGATAACACCCCACAATCTGGGCTCTTTTTACAAGGCTGCAGGCCTGGCTGAAATACTCAGGCGTTAGATTTTGTCTGTCAGGCTACAGTGGCCACCAGGCAGTAATTCATGTGGGTGTAAAAGTCCATTAATTGAAATGATGAATTTTTGAAGATTTCTGAAAACTGAAAATCTTGAAATTCGTCCGTATGTGTGCACTGCATTTTTCAAACCACCCGGCAGCATGCGGTTAAGTTGATGTCCTATTTAGCGCAAAGAAGTGCAGTTCTGTTCTGTATAGGATTTATGTAAGTGGGGATTAGTTTTTTCCTGGCTTAATGCCATGTGGAGGGTATTTATTTTTAGAATTAAATAAAAGACAAGCCTCCGCTAAATTCTGTACAGGTTTCTTGGTTTTCTCAGTTTAAAGTGAAGAGATACTTCAGGCATTTTCTACTTGTTGGATATGCAATTTGGATTTGCAGGAATGACGTGCGCTACTTGTTTTCATTTTATTTGACTACTCAGTTCAAATCAGTTCAATATAACAAAGTAGGACAGCTGGGTAATTTCAGAGCAGTTGAACCTATTACACAGTGTTGCCAGTCATTTGATATCTTCATTTTATTACCACAGAGAAGTCCAAACCTTTTCAAAGGTATCATGTTGAACGTTGATGATATGGCAACCTTCACTCTCACCCATGTATGCTTTTGTCCTCAGGCGACAATGGTTCCCTGCATTTCTGGGACTGGCGGACTGGCTACAATTTCCAGCGCACCCAGGCCCCAATCCAGCCAGGCTCAATCGACAGTGAGGCAGGGATCTTTGCTTGCCTGTTTGACAACAGCCAGAGTCGACTCATCACTGCCGAGGCCGACAAGACCATCAAGATATACAAAGAAGACGAGGAAGCCGTAAGGATAATCAGCTTATTTGGGATTTCTTTTCTCTTTTCTTGTTCACTTGTCCTGAGAGATGTTGCCACAGCCAATTCACAGCATTTCAACTGAAGTCAACTTGACCACAGCTGTGTGGTTCTACTTGATGGATTCCGTATTTGATCAACAAGGTCAAACCTCATGAAGTAGCATTGCAGCTCAGCCACATTTATACATTAACCCTGACCTTACCGAATTGTGTGAATCAGAAAGACTTTATTCTAATTGATGGATTCTTAACATTTAGCAAGTTTACGTTTTTCAAGTCTTCCCTTTTTCAATTGGATGGTTGGAGGCAGTTGCCATTTTCTGTGTTGTTTTGAGGTTGTCAGTTTTGTTACTTAAATATAATTACCGTACATGATACATCTCAGACGCCAACATTGCCAGGTTAACCCTTTGAGTACTTACTCGTATCACAGTAGTGCATTTGCGTCACTCTGTCAAATATAATAACGTAAGAACCGAGGAGCTGTTTCTTTTTGGCCTTACAATTTGTTTCTGTGTGTTCTTATTCACAGACGGAAGAGACCCATCCAATCAACTGGAAGCCAGAAATCATGAAGAAGAAAAAATATTAGGACAGCAGGTACTGATGAACATTCCAAAGAATCCTGCAAAGATATTTGCACAGAGTTATAGAATGCTTCCGCTCATGTACGACACAGATTCGTATTTTTCACATTCAAACAAGAACAGAAGTCTTGCTCATGTACGAAGAAAAGATTTTAAATTTTTACCTCAAAAAAGGCAAGCGTGTGTTTTGAGGAGATGTCATTTACAAACATCATGAATTTAATGTTGTTGTTTTTTCAACATTTTGAAATGTCCCCAGTTTGCAGTTGCTAACAATGTTATATGCACTTGGAGAGCCCCACCACAAATTGAAAATGGACAAAGTGTTGACTGTATGTTGTGTTTGTAATTTTCTGTTCCTTTTTTTAGTTGCCAGTTTCTGTTGTGAAGTGTCTTTATCAATCCCATGCTTTGGTATAAGTCACTTCAACAATTGCACCTAAACAGTTATGCATCTATAAAAATTGGGAATTTGGTGAAAATTAAAATGCGTTACCTTTTTAGTTTTCACAAATCATTTATAAGAGCTGTTCTTGAATAGGTTTTATGTTTATGAAAAAAAAGCTCAATCCTAGTTATTTCCACGCAGAATTCCAACACATTGCACATTTCATTTAATCGTTTCTTGGTGTTTTGTGTTTTAATTTGTTTTTTTTCCAAACTGATTATTGTTCCTCTGCTCGTTTACTTCTTTAAAAACAACAGAAATTTGCCAGTCTAAGATGGCAGATTAGATACCTCCCCAGTACTTTTGTGAGTAACTTTGGAGGAAATAAACGTGAATAAAAACTGTTCGCTATGGCAGGATGAATGGATACCTTTGAAATTGGTTTCAATGTAATTAACAAGTTGTTTAACCCGGGCTAAAGAACATCAACAACCTTGTTACAAAATGAGGAGGCAAACTGTTCATGCTGACAAATGACTGAACAGTGAAGTTGGTATTTTATTACTGACCTGATAAAGAGTCCGTTCTTCATCATTTTTAAAGCCTTTGGTGAACAGTTTCCTTCCCCTTTTGGGATAGGAGAGACCCCCCCAAAAAAACTTGGCCCATGACTTTAGGGACATACAACAACTGTTTACTTCGTACTATTCCTACTTTGTTACGCCCCATTTCTCCATTGCCCTGCACCTAGACAGACTGTGGTCGCAACTAAAGACTAACATTGCCAAGCTGTCCTCATGGGTGTTGGCAGGATTTTTTCCGGGGGGGGGGCAGTAGAAATAAACAGCGGTAGGGAATAAATTATAAATTTTTAAGGCAAACGAATGCCGATTTCAAACCTGTTTGATTTTTTCTCGCACTCCCCCCCTTCGGCATAAATCCCTCCCACTTTTTGATGTGAGGGCATGGACTCACCCCCCCACACACACACTTTTTCATGGTCAGAAAAGAAAAGAAGATTTTGAAGACTTTTTCAGGCTTCCCAATAACCAAAATGTATTCCATAGGACTTTTGAAATTTTAAGATTACCAGGCTCTGACACAAAAAAAAGGGTAAATATGGGGAAAATAATAATAAAAAAAAAATAACTGAAGTAAGTTCACCAATACATGTACCATTGTAAACAATGTATGTCATGGTTTGTGTTTCGTCATCGTTTCCACTAGTTTGCAAAAATGAGACATTAAACAGATCTCTGGCCTGACCGCCCCCCCGGAAATATTTGTGGATCCGCCCCTGATCACAGATGTACATCTGTATCATGAACATCACCCCCATACAGTGCTGCATGGTGTCATCACCCCCTCTCCTCCCACAAATTTTCGTGGCCAGGCAAGTTATCCCCCACCACAATTCCCTATCCCCTAATTTTTCAGCACAAAGTCAGCAATTTCCCACCTTTTCTCTCCCCCTTTAGTTTATTTTTCGCATTTCTTCCGGGCTTGCTCTCTCCCCTGCGACGCCCATGACTGTCCTACCTATTACGGCTTCGAGTAATTTTGACCCCATAAATCGCCTATCACCCTTATCCAAATGTTTAAAATGGCGGTTTGTAGGATCCAAGTTATTCATACTACCTGTGATTACAGATTGAACCTTTTTTTTTTTTAGGGCAAAATCCCAGCCTTTTGAATTTTCCATTGTTATTCAATCAAACCCTTCTAATATTATAGGCATAATTAAGGAAGAAAGCATAAGATTTGGGAAATACAGAGCAAGATATATAATTTGAATTTTATCAATTATAAAACACATTCAGGCATTTATTTTTTCAAATGTGCGCGCCGTCACACTCGGCCCAAATTGTCCCCCACCTAAATCACGTTAAAATACGACTTTTCACGCAGCAGGCGCTCCGCAGAGAGAGAGAGTTCACAGTCCCTGGTAACCATTGAATGAACTTTGTACTGCAATTCTGATCCAATTTAGTCGTGGGTACCAGTTGATTCAAAATCACACGTGGTTGGAACTCCGGACAGAATTTCCTAAAAAAGCGACCAGGAAATTTCGGTTAGGCACGCAGTTGAGACTTGAAAAATTCATCTGCTGATGCGTGAGATGGTGAGTAAAATCTGAAGTTTTCATAGCTGTGTTTAAATATTTTTAAAGTATAAAGAATATCTAAACGCAGTAGCCCAGTTTCTGGACAAACTTAAACCGCTTCCATGTGTTGAAACGTCTAATGAGGCTTGCAGTGGCATGAGTAGAGGCCCATTATGTGGTGCATCCTGTAAAAATAATGTAGCACGTTTTAATTTGTCTTCAATCATTAAGACAGTGTCATGGTTTAAGTTCAAACTGCACAGAAAAAAATTGAAAATATGCATCCATAATTGCCCTGAGTGGAGTTACAATGCATGACACTAATCGAGGTGACTCGTTTCAAAATGAGAAATAACAATTTTAGTCAGGTTTTTAGACTTGGTAAAATCGTACATCAGATTAAAGCTCTTGATATGAGCAATGTAGGAGTAAAAAAAAAGTTGAAATTTGTGCTCCATTCAGACTTCGGAGGTAGCATCTTAATTTATGCCCAGTGAATGGAACTGTTCTGATGAAGTTCTTGGGCTTCTGATGCATTTTGGTGTTTCTTTTTTACCTTAAGCATCCTGTTGCTAATGAGGAAACAAAATTTATTTTCACAAAACAACTCACTGAGATAAGTTGGGGAGTTGATGTCCTCTTTCATATCAGACAGATCATGTTTGTGAAAAGATTGTACAGCTTTGATCTTTCGGGGAAGTAATGGTGTAAACGACCATATACATGTACATATATTTTAGTATTTAATTAAACAGTTGCAAATGACACATTTTGCTCAGTGTTCCTGTATGATAACCCTTCAAAGGTAATGATTCCAAATAACCCTAACATTCCCAAATCCTCCCATTTCAATATGATTTCACATACACCCTAGGGAATTAGGGTAAAAAAAAACTTTGTGCATGTTACTAAAGAAAGTGCAATTTAGGCCCAGAAGATGAAATGCCTAGTCTGTGATGATGTTGCGAATTAAGTGGAGGAAAAACGTTTTTTCCAACCCAGTTATTACAAACCCAATTGTACCATGTGAACCTTCTTATACAAAAAAAATTTTATGAAAGCAATGTTCCCATAGTTGAAATAAATTCCTCAGGTGCAGGCACCATGTTGTACTCAACCATTCAACTCCAGTTTTAAGGTCTGCCTATTGACTAGACATGAAAACAGATTGCATCCCTTTATTTCTTTGGTCGAGGCCGAGCTTAGCCTTATGTACCAAACTCTTACATCCTTTTCCAACCATTAGAAATGATTGGACATGATGTTGCATCTGTTTCCTACAACTCGTATTCTATTTTTCTTTGCTCCAGACCAAGGCCTTATGTACCAAACTCTTGTGTCCCTTTCCAACCATTGGAAATGATTGGACGTGATATTGCATCTTTTTCTTACAACTCGTATTCTATTTTTCTTTGGTCCATACCAAGGCCTAACTGTGTGAACCAAACTCGTGCATCCCTTTCCAACCACTGGCATCCTTTTTTTCCTGTGCCTATCTTGCATATGCGATGGCCTATGTACATTGTACCTTCATTCTCATAACCGTTTTCTCAACTCACAGTCCTTTTTCTTGGACCTTCTTGCATATATTATGTACTAAAATAAGCCATTTGCGAGTTAAATTTGAATAAAATCTTGTGCACTTACATGTAGTTATCTGACTGCACATAAACATAATGATTTGAATTCCCCAGACCAAAGACACTGTTGCTATCCATGTACCTCATGATTCAGGGCAAGCTTTTGCATAGCGACCACCAACTCTGGAATGGACTGGTTCCTTTGTACCCTTCTTATCCATTAAGAACCGTGTATTGCAAGGTGTCTCTTATGTAACTAAGCAAAAGCTTGCCCCGAATCACGAGGTATGGCAACAGTGGTTGAAGTAAGGAGAATTCAAGTTGTTATGTTCACGTAGATTTAAAGAACTCAGTGTACCAGATTTGGGTCAAAGTTAACTTGCAAAAGACTTATTTCTGCATCCCTTGTTGATGACTCATGATCGCATCTCTTTTTCTGAATTTTTTTCTATATACACATCTTCAGCCAATGTTGTTCCACCACTGGGAAAAGGCCTCTCCCAAACTGTGCCAAGTACTTCTGTTCTGTGTATACATGTACATCTTTGCCAGGTTGTTGATCCCAGGTGGCAAACCTTCTGATATTCCTATCTTTCTCAAGGTCTGCCACTTTTTTTTAAAGAGAGAAGTTGTCATTCTGAATTGTGATTTTGCCTCATCTTTCATCTTTTATTCTGCCTTGGTGTACAGCCTATTTCTATTGTAGCCTTTTTGCTGATACTAATTCGTCATTGATTTTGTTTTAATTCCCAAACATGTATGTGTTTGGCATCTCCTCTTGCATCCAAGTATCATCTGTTCATGCTTCTTTGGCTGTTAAATTTTTTCTGTGCTTTTCTTTTCTCAGATATCATGTTTTGCTTCCACATGCCATGGATGGCAAAACACACTGGTGGAACAGTTTCCTTTTTAAACAGTTTAAACGGTATATATGTACATGCTGAAGGCTGCCGACCTCACTTTCATTCTCCTTTTGATTTCTTGGTTCTAGTTACCATCTGGCCAAATGTCTCTTCCAAGATACCTTCCTACCTTCCATACGCTATTTAAACATTCTCGCTTTTCTTCTCTCTTTTTTTTTTTTTAGGTAACATGCCCTTTTTCTTGGGCCTGCCATTTCATATACTATGAACTGAATTTTTGCATTATTGCATCCCTTTTTGACAGTTTGCATCCCTTTCTTGGGCCTACCCTGTATGTACTCTCCACTAAATTCTTAATTCTTTTATTTGCTTTGTTTTTTCTTTTGCCCACCTTGCGTAGGCTGCATTTTAAATTCCTGTATCTTTTTGGCAACTTCTATTCTTTTTTTCCTGACCTTGTATGTACAATTAACTTAATTCTTCCATAACTTGTTCTTGGGCCTCCTTTGCATAAACCTCCCACATGTACTAGGCCTAAGTACCTGCATCCCTTTTTTATGACTGCCATCCTACTTTTCTTGGGCCTACCTTGCATTATTCATAATTTCCAACTTGTGCCTTTCTTATGTGTAGTCTCTATTAAATTCTTGTATCCCTTTTTGATGATTAACATCTTTGTTTTTTCCCCACTTTACGTTCTGTATTCAAAATTCCCTCACCACTCCTAGGACAACTTGCATTCCATTTTCCACTTTCATTTGTTTTTTGGAGGGGGCCTAAATATACTGTCATGCTATATTTTTACTAGCCCCCTTACGATTTCCATCTCTTTTTTCTTGGACCTACCTTGCATACATGTATACCTCATACTTAACTCTCACAACTCATACCCCCTTTTCTTGCAATTGCCTGGCATATACTCGGCCCTAAGTTCTCTTTCCCATTTTTGACTCACATCCTTATTTCTTGGGTCAGCCTGGCAAACACTCTGTCCTGAATCCGAGCATCCCTTTTTTGACTCAGATCCCTTTTTCTTAGGTCTGCCTGGTGTATACTCTGTCCTAAATTCTTGCATCCCTTCTTGACTCGCATTCTCATTTCTTGGGTCTGCCTGGCATGTACTCTGTCCTGAATCCAAACATCCCTTTTTTGACTCGCATCCCATGTTTTTTAGGTCTGCCTGGCATATACTATATCCTAAATTCTTGTATCCCTTTTTGACTCACATTCTCATTTCTTGGGTCTGCCTGGCATATACTCTGTCCTGAATCCAGACATCCCTTTTTTGATTCACATTCTCATTTCTTGGGTCTGCCTGGCATATACTCTGTCCTAAATTCTTGCATCCCTTCTTGACTCACATTCTCATTTCTTGGGTCTGCCTGGCATATACTATATCCTAAATTCTTGTATCCCTTTTTAACTCACATTCTTATTTCTTGGGTCTGCCTGGCATATACCCTGTCCTGAATCCGAACATCCCTTTTTTGACTCGCATCCCTTTTTCTTAGATCTGCTTGGCATATACTCTCTCCTGAAACCGAACATCTCTTTTTTGACTCACATCCCCTTTTTTTTAGGTCAGCCTGGCATATACTATATCTTAAATTCTTGTAGGCCTATCCCTTTTTAACTCACATTCTTATTTCATGGGTCTGCCTGGCATGTACTCTCTCCTAAATTCTTTGTCCCTTTTTTGACTCACATCCTTATTTCGTGGGTCAGCCTTGCATATACTGTTAACAGAATTCTTCTTTTTTATGACATATCACATCCCTTTTTGTTGGGCCCACGTACCTTGCGTATATACAATGAATGTACACAATTCATTCATTCCCTTCTGGGACACTCATTCCTTTTTCTTGTGCCTGTTCTGTGTATAGTATGCAATAAATTCTGGCACCCCATACATCTGTTTTGGAGCCTACATTGCATAGACTCATATTCTTAACCCTAACCCCCTAGGGACCATTGAAATCCTGCATAACCTTGTTGGGTTCAGCACCGTTAGGGTTAATTCTTGGATCACTTATTGACAGTGTAAATGTATTTTTACAAGAAATATGAGACAACTGGTGTTACTTTGAAAATTGTACTGTTGCCAAATCCACGCAGTAGATAATACAGTGGAATGTCGCTATAACAAACAAGACAAGATCCACACAAAATGTTCGGTATAGCGGTCTTCGGTATCCCTAACTCCCTGGGTTCTTGCGCTAGAAAGCATACTGAACCTAACAAAATCCAACAGATACATGTACTTGTACATGCAGATCACTGTACCAAACCTGATAAACTCCAACAGAATGACTCTGTTGGAGTTTGTATGATATTGGATAGAGTGGTCTATACCATATAGGGTGACTTGCACTGCAGCAGTACCAAACCTGACAGAATCAAGCATGGTCCAACAATTGGTACAGCAAGCCAGACACTGCACACAATGAACCCTGTGTGTTCCTACTCACACAAAATTAGTACCAAACCTGCGAAAACCTGCTGTTGGAGTATGGCAGGTTTGGAGTAATTAGGGATAGCAGTTTTCAGTCATGGCCAAAGGCACCTGTTCTGAATTCCAACCCATAGTTCACACGTGTATCGGTTCACCCCACAAAAGGCTTCAGAATGTGGATTTAAACACAAAATCTAAACTCAAAATACATGTAGGTAAATAAATGAAAAAGAAAGAAAAAAACCCTTTTTTTATGATGTTTACAACTCAATAGTTGTTGTTGTAGTGGTAGAATGGCACATGTGGTGCATGTGATGAGCCCTTTGTGCCACGAACATCAAATTATGCATCAATTAGTCGGAATCAGGGTTGAATATATTACATGTACATATATGTGCATAAAAACAGACTTAAGTGCAACTCCAGGGCTATTACTCTACTGTGGGTAGGCAAGAATTCAAGGGATCGATACTTGAACATATCCATTAAAAAGGATGGGGAAACAGGTAACGGCCGGGAAGAGGGAAGAGAAGATGATATGCCAAACACAGGGTGTCAAAAGTGCCCTGTAGGCCGGGCCATGTCCCCTGCAATTTAAGGGCCCGAGCCCCGCCAGTAGATTCACAGACCTGTACCACCTGTAGGTGATGACGGCTAACACCATGTCCCGCCAACTACCCATGCAACCCCTCCCCAACAGCATATGCAATACCATGTAAACCAAGTGAAGTACGTCAAAGCATGGACTTAAATATCAGTGTTACAGTTGCTGACATACTTGATAACGTGATGACAGAATTGTTTATTCCCAAGAAGTTGGGTGAAATTTATTTGTGCTTCTGAGAGTCCAGTAGATTTTTGGAGAATTTTTCTTTGGGTGTCATATTTATGGCATTTCAGGAGAAAATGTTCCACATTGTCAGTGCATTTGCAGACATCACAAACACCATTTGGATGTTACCCTATCTTATGAAGAAAGTTATTGAAGCCTCCAGAGATGCCATTTTTCCGATTTTAATCAGAAGTCCGACTTTTTGGTATTTTTTCCCCCAAAACTGATTTTTTTTACATTTCTCCCTTCAATGTTTTTAACATTGACAGAATTAAATGAAGAAGAAAAGACTGGAAGCAAATCTATGATGCGCACGTATCCTGTGCCACGCGACTAGGTACTTAATCTTAAGCATAGTCGTCAGTATAGAGTGCTTACATCAGTCATATTGTGGCACAAAATATGAAGGACAGCGTTGAGTGGTGTCGTCAGTGACTGGAAATACGTTGAAATATTGACCTTTAACGCGTACTAGCTCGATGCATGCTCATGCCTCACGTGCGATGCATGAACTTACACAACAAACGTACATTGTACTGTGCGTTGGATGATCAACACGTGGATCGACTTTATATTCGAGGGCCGACAAAATGCAGCATCTAATTGTCACCAGAATTGAGGATCTTCATGATATTGAAAGAGAAGTCAAGGACAAATTTCAGTGGAAATGGCTCGAAGAAAAGGATAACAATCAGAGTGTGAAATTGCGGTCGCACATTGGACATTTTCCGACTCCGAGCACTTATTGTGTTTGTTCGAACAAAATAAAAAATGCTCAGACAAATTGTCCGACCAACATATCAATAACAGCTCTTAAAATATCAACACAATATTTGGGATTATGGCGTGCGATTTATTATTAGTTTTGTGTTAGAATTACGCCACGACATTAATCAGGGCTGATCGCTCATCACCGGCCCATGTCACCTAGCGCCATGCACAGACATGAAATTGCCCTTACAATCCTTTGCGTGCTGTTACAGTGATGAAAACATGTGCGCAAAACTCTATGCATTAAAGGTAGCTGCTCTGGTTCCCGCCGTACTGCACCCATGAAAAAGAATGCGTCATGTACAATGTAAATGCAGCAATCAGTACCAGTCTGTACTGTACGTGTACTGAATGTACTGTACATAATCACTCTTAATCAGCCGTACACGTCAGGCCGGAAAGACATCGATTGCTATGTTGCAAGAAGTTTTCTGCAAATTAATTCACAGAACTTGGTCTCTTATTTATGTATGTAATTTCTGTGTTAATGAGAAATTTGAGGTTGTTCTGCAACTTCTGCTCATTTTAGCGCCAGCTGGTCTAGATGCATCATGCATGCTTACCACGCAATACACCGACATTGTTGGCCAATTTGCCATTATGGTTGCCGTCGTGATTGCCTGAATTGTTCATAATTTTCTTGTGAAATTTTTACATAGATTAAGACACTTTTTGAGATATTTTTGGAAGCTTTCACAACATTGCCCCCAAACAAAAAAAAATGTTCCGACCAACCGATCCAATTTTTGAGAGGTATGCACAGCACAACTACAACTACATGTATTTTTTGGCCTAATAAAAGACTGCATGATGTATGCAGTAGGCAACAGTTAAATAAATGTTAGCAAGCGTTGATTGATCAAGCAAATTTATGACATGGCCTGCCTGATCGGGCAAACTAAAAAAAAGTTTGTATCTTTTTGAGTGAAAAACAGCAGGCTGGCCTACATGTAGGCTGCATTTCATTTCTGTGATTGACCAGCGATGATCAAGAAAGAACTTTTTGGTTTTTATTGGCGACTACACAATGAAGATGCACGTTGTGTACATGTACATGCACGCAGACCCATGCGAAGCGCTGTGGATATGTTGATTTTCAAATTTTTTTGGCATAGGCTAGTGGCATCTCTGAGCCTCTGTGTTTAACCAAAGCCTGTGCATGATCACTTCATGAGCCTATGTCATCATTCCCCAGTTTATGAAGGAGAAGGAAACCTTATTGTACGTATTATTCTCAGTGGTATTAGGTTAGGAATAGTTTTAGCCTATCTTTGTTTAAGTTGTTCTTTTAGAGTATGATTAATTTCATTGACCAACAGAGGAATGGAGTGATTGATATTGTTTGTATGACTAACATGTTTTGCAGTCTGGTTGGCCTTTTTATTCCCAGGAATACCGCAATATGGCTGGGGATCCATTCAAATTTGACAATATTTCCTTGGTTATGAATATTGATCATGATGTGGCGTATATCACAGTCAATTTTATGTTCCGGGAATGGTTTGGAGATCACTTGCAGAGCACGGAGGCAATCACTAAAAAATACAGGTTTATAAAGTTTGACGTCTTCTGTCCATTCCAGTGCTAAAAGTATGGCAAAGATCTCGGCAATGAAAACAGAAGGCCCATTATTAAGGCAGTATTTTTTTAGAGTAATTGAGCTGAGCAATGCAGATCCCACAGCCGACCGCATCTTTGGTATAGTCACGTGAACCATCAGTGTATATCTGTAGGGAGTTACTCCTTGTGCCATGAATAATTTTGTAACAAATATTTCTTTTATTGTGAGTGTTGTCATTATCAGCTACACAAGAGAAAATTTCTGTAGAGACGGGAGCTTTATCACAACACCAGAAAGGAAAAGGATTATTTGGGGGAAAGTAGTAAATTGGTGCTGAGATATTCTAGCTTCGTATGGGGTTCTATGTTGTAAGTCCGACCATTTCTTTTCAAAATAATGCTTTTGCCAGATATCAAGATTGATGTGATTATTGGGGTGGTTGAGATGGGCGTTTATCTTAGTTGTATACAAGTTGCTGAGAAGCTGTTGCCGGAGGGATAAAAGAGGTTCTCCACATTCGATTTGTAATTCATAGAGCAGCGTACTCTGCATGGCTCCTGTACAAATCTTCTGGGCTTGGTATTGGACACTGTCAAGCTTTTGTTTAAATGTGGACGAGGCCGAATCAAAGGCTTACTGCCATATTCCAAGATGGGTTTTATGAGTGCAGAGTATAACAGATGGAGTATTTTGCAATGAGCACCCTAGGAGTTACCGCGGACACATCCAAGGATGTTCAGTCTTTCATAATTCTGCCGTAAATGCCCAAAGATTGAAGTTTGATCACGATGCCTTTGCGCCATTACATATCATAGGCTTTTTTGATGTCCAAAAAGACAGCAAAAGGTACTTCCTTTGTTCATGGCACGGGCTTTGTTGGTAGATGATTCCAAGTTAATAATGTGGTCCTTTGTACTTCTTCCCTTCCGAAAACCACTTTGACAGTTATTTAGGAGATTCCAGGTTTCCAGGTACCATAAGAGAGGGTTGTTAACCATGCGCTCCATGATTTTACACAAAGTGGATGTAAGTGCAATGGGTCTGTAGGAAAGTGGATTTGAGGGTATTTTTCCAGGTTTAAATAGGGGAATCAGAATGGTGTCTTTCCATTGTTTTGGATATCGAGATGTGTGCCAGATCATATTACAGAAAATATAAGGAGGTTTTTGCGTATTTTAGTGGGAAACTGTTTGATGACTGTATTACTAATTCCATCTTTTCCTGGAGAAGTACATTTAGGTCTCAACAGGTCTCTTCCGCTTCCCTCTGACAAATACTTTGTTCCGAATTTTTTTAGTGTTGAAGTTGATTTCATTACAGAAGTTTTCCCAGTCTTTTCTTTTGGCTTTATCAATAATTCTTTTGGCAATGATACTGGCCTTTTTGTAAGCTATGAGGTCTGATGATAATCGAGATTTTCTAAGGTTTTTCAGGGCTTTTTATTTGCAATAGCTTCTTTGCAATCCTTGTCCCACCATGAGGCAGGGGTTTTACAGGGGTTAGGGTTAGTTTGGGGGATTGATTTACTCATGGCATTATCAAGTTGTTGAATAAAACTATCATAAATATTCTCAATATTATCAGAAGTACTGGGTTCAGAAATATATTGATTACAAGCAATACAGAATTTGTTCCAGTTGGCTTTTTTATAGGACCACCTGGGGACGAAGTTAGCTGGGTTCTTACAATGGAGTAGTTAATTTCCGTAATGACAGGGCAATGATCACTTCCCCACGTGTCATTGGTGACTCCTCAGTTGCACTTTGGAGCTAATTCAGGTGATACAAAGGTGACATCTAAGCAGGAAAGAGTGCCTTTAGAAGAATTATCTCTAGTCCCTTTTCCAGAGTTTATGCAAACTAAACCAAAGTCAGCTAGGACGTCGTCCAGGATCTGGCCATTACGATCTAGTGTAGAACTCCCCCACAGAGGGTTATGACTGTTAAGATCTCCACACACTATATACATGTAAGTGGGTTTATATACATGTACTTGAAGATCTCTCTAAACAGATTAGCATCAAGTCTATTTCAAGGGTTGTATATGCTGATCACATTGATTTTATTACGATATTTATCGTAAAGTTCACCAATTTAGTGCTCTGTAGGGCCATTGGATCCTAATAAGTATTTAAGGGCTAGACCATATTTAACGAGGAAGGCGCAACCTCCCCCTCCTTTTATAGAGTCAGTGTTCTTGCTGTCATTGCGGTAAATATCATAGCCAGATAAAGTAAAAGTCTTTTCTTCCTTGAACCAAGTTATCTGGATACAAATGAGATTAGGCCATAGATTAATGTTTTTTTTTAATTCTTTATTATAGGCTGAATCGTGCATTCCACTGCAAAATGAGAAAAAATGAGGATGTCTTATTTGGTTTTCCATGGGGTGTCTGATGGGAGGTGGAGTTTTCAACTGAATGATTGACATTGGTTGGGGTCATGGTGTTAGCCTTGGCTTTGTTATGGGATGATCTATTACCTGATGAATTCAGTCCTGGTTCTTGCCGGGGATGCAAGCCGTGAATTTGTTGCTTGCTTTTTTTGTTTGGCCTTAGAAGCATTCACAAGTTGAGTAATGTGGCTAACGAGTTCCTCAACAGCTGACATTCTTTCTTCCTTGTTTTTAACGGTATCCCAGATTTGCATGGCACCAGTGAGTAGTTCCGTCACGTATTCCTTGCAAATACATCGTTCCTGTTCTGTTTACGCTTCTGTGGTTTTGTCAGTTTAAGTACTAGATTACTTAAATGTTTTTACCGATTTTTGGGCTGAGACGACCTTGGTGATGTTGTATTTGATAGCTCAATGGTTAGAAGCGCTGATAGCAGGTCGTTGAGTCGGGTTGTTTTCATTAACTAGGTGTGGGCTGTGTGATTGAGTCAGGTCTGATGGAGATGTCCGTTTTTATTGTTTTTGCCGCTTCAGCGTAAGAAATGTTGTAGGATTCCCTGAAGCCTTGGAGTTTCTTCTCCTACCAGATTGTGTTGCAACCTGCATAGGCTGATGAGTGGCTTTCCCCGCATCTGCAGCATTTGACATTATCCCTTTGTTTACAGTCCTCAAAAGTATGGGGTTCCCCGCACCAGACAACCTACTAGTGACACTGACTATACTGCTTGTGGCAAGCAGGGCACTAGTCTGCCGTATGTGCCATTAATCTACAACACCACCAGACACATCGTGTTGAGCTTCTATAGTTTTGGGCAGTGTGGCCTAATCTTTGACAGTTGAAACAGCGGATGACTGGTGGGGTGTATTGCTTAACTGAGAAGTATTCGTACCCTGAGTTTGTACTTTAGTTTGCATATTTGGAGTACTGAACGTTAGGAAGACTGACAACTTTTTTCTAGTTTTTCATCTCTTCACATGAGTCTTTTGGCTTCAGTGACCCCTTGTATTTTGCATGCTAATATTATTTCTTCTTCGGGTATTTCTGTACTAATCCCTGTTATAACTCCCTTACTCTGAGTTTCCGATTTGGTGTATTCAGTTTGAACTGTCCATTGATCGAGCTGGGTTGAGGTTTTCAGTTTTCTTGTTGTGCTGGTGTATGGCAACGAACTGTTATTCCACCTTGGCTGTTTTTGACACGCTCTGAATGTAGTCTTTTCCTTCCTTATTTAGGACAAGTTTTACATCTGGAGAGTTAATTATAATTAGTGTAGGTTGAGTCTTTGTTGACTTTGGTTCTTGGTTCTGTATATCGCCGTTTCGAAGGAATTTCATTTGGAGTATCATACTCCAAATCCAAGTAGACATCACTGTAACTTATGCTTGCTTTTGAGTGCTTTCTGTTCAGTTTTGGTATCGACGAAATGTCAGGCAAGCATAGTTGAAAACGATTGAAGCGTAAGATATTTATCAAAGATCTCTTTGAGTCAAGTAACAAGTGTTAGTGTTAGCTGTGGGCATAGATTCCTGTTTTGGTGGTTTTTAAAGCTCAAATCTTCCTGCTTTAGGCCTATAGTGATTACCGTGCAAGATTTTCTCACAGTGTCCAGAGTCGCTAGTATTACATAGAATACATGCATACAGTTCTGGGCCAGTCTACATGTCCTCCTGTGGATGTGACACACGCACATTACATGTGATGCACACAACCCACTAACGTTGCAGACTGCACCGGGTGTTGGCCGTTGTTCTGTTGTGAGTGCGATTTTCCCCAGCGTTGAGTTATTTATCAGTGAATTTTAAATAGGTTTCTTATATTTAAAACAAATTGTAATGTTTGGTTAAAATGCACAGAAAAATAGGGAGCCAAGGGGGATGTTCGGTATTTCCAAATGTTCGGTGTAGTGGTGTTCATTATAGACCTTTTTCCTGTGATTTTGCAATCATGCTGGACCGTGATATGTTGTGATGTAATGAGTGCATAGTGTTGTGATGGTAATCTACTCATTCAAGATAAACTGGTCAAGCATGCAGCGTTCGCACGTGCACTTGTATGTGGATGAAGCTGCCGGTAGGAATATACATGTAGGCGATCACCATGGCCACAGCGGTTCCCACTTGGTGGTATTGTTTACATTTAGCACAATCCAGTCACATGGGTGAAAATGGTCTATAGCGATGTTCCACTGTACGTGTATTGACAACAAACTCTTGGCCACTCTTGATGAAGAGCACCAGTTGGTGATTTTGGCTTTCCAAGGCCAAATTTCTTGCAAAATCAATTGCTTCCTCCACACTGTCTGACATTATGCACGTTGTATAAACATAGAGGCACAGGTAGGGGTAAAATTGCATGTTGTACACGTACATACAGAAACTATGGGTAGCGCGCAGAGTTGTTTCCACCCCCCCCCAAGTCAAATCAGGCAGAGGAATTGTTTTGTACTGTTCCGTGGATGGCAAGGTATATATGTATGTTGAAATCACATGACAAACATGAACTTTCTCTCACACTGGTTGCTACTGCTATGCTAAATTGCAAGAATTGTAATGGATTATAGCAGAAATGCCAACTTGTACGATTTAGGCGTAATTTTGACGATTTGTTTAGTCCATTTACGACCTGGCCAATCATTGGCCAGGTTTGGCCAGGAGCCAATCGTCAGCACAGAAACCACAGTGGATACAATCAACCATAATTTTCCAACTTTTTTTATTTAAAAGAAGAGAGTAATGTTACTTGGAATTGTAATTTGCATTCAACCATCCTTGTACTGTTTACATACACTTACATGTGAATTTTCATGTACTGTTATGCACACAATATTCTGACATTAGCCTTTTGTGACCATCAGTCTGACTGTATGTAATGCCCTCAGATTTGCTTAGGAAACTCAAGGCCAACTGGTCTTGCCACTCAAAAAGTTAACATTTTGGTCCGGTAGTGATATTCCCATGGGACTTGAAAGTAAATCTCAGTTTCTTTAGAATTTTAGGGACTGCTCTGACACATGTACAAGTACACCACTACACGTAAAACGAATTACGTACATGTCATCAGGAACCTGTCAAATTCTACCCTGATCCACTATAATTTCTCTATCCATTTGACCCAAGTGTACCATGTTGTTCGTGCAAGTTTGTCATACAGTGGTTTGTTATATAAACAAGTTTTGAATGAAATGGCTTACTGCTGAAATTGCCAACAATTTATGTGCCCTAATTTTCATTTTACATCTAACTCTCTGATCCTATCAGTTTTTATCAGCAAGTTGAAAAAGTTTTATTTTCTTATTAACAGTGCATAGGAGGGTTAAAAAAAGACTTTCTTTTCTGTCTTTATCCAAACCTTAGCATCCTTTCTCCTACATGAATTTCTCCCACCCATGTTTATTTGTTGGCCTTCTGACGGTCACTCTTTCCAGGAAAGGAATCTCCAATTTTTTCAAGATATAGTTACATAACAAAACTCAGTTAGCTATGTTGGAGGTGCATACATCATGCAGCAGTGTTTTACTGGTTACCACTGTACACCAAAAGTCCCAAAGTTATCGTAGAATGACAGGAACCAGTGTCTGTTCTGTATTTGACTAGTTTCAACAGGTCAAGTTTGACATTAAAAAATATACTGAATATTAGTTAGAGAAAGAAAAATCTTTTCTGAGAGGTGTTTTTCAATTTCAGGTATTTATTTTGAGGTTTTACATGTACTATATTTGCTTGAAGCAGCACAGCATACAGTACATGAAGCATGCTTGTGCAAGATTTTCTCCCACATAATGTGTTCATTTCATTGAAGGCTCGTATTGCGATAGCCCACTTCTTCAATCCACATAGAAAATTGAGCAAGATTTAAGAAAAACATTTAAGCTACATGTACAGGGTGTATTTTTTAAAGGCAGGAGCCACTTAATTTTTCTGAAGAATGAAACAATACCGTCAACCCTAACTTATGAAGTACATGTATGTGTAAATGAACTGTAACATGCAATATTCTTTTTCTGTTTTTTGCTGGGGGGTAGATAAAAGGCATTTTTCCATTTAAGATGATAAAATTGTTGAGAATAGGCTCGGTGTAAGTTGTATGAACTAGTCACCACTCAGCAGACAAAGAGGCTGGGCTGACCCCCTAGCTGCTATTGGCTAAATGTGTGCAGTGCCTTGCACAGACTGTTTGGGTTTGTACACATTCAGAAAAAAAAAACCGGTGTGAGGATTCCACAGCATTTCATGCAAAAACTAGCTCAAATAGGATGCCAGTGGTCAGTATAAAGTGGCCTCTCGTGCGCACACAAGAAAGTTCATGTAAAATTAGCCTTGATGTTCGTAAAATGGTTGTTGACTTCTTGCTTTTCCCATGCTTACAGATTTCACGACACGAGTCAACACAAGTCCACTTGCTACCACTTCAGAGTGGAGAGTTCCATGAAACGAAGACTAGGTCTACATGTGAGTGTACTTCAACATGTAAAGCTGCAGCAATGGCACTAACAGTGGTCAAAGTGCGTTGGAGGACGGATCTTTGGTCAACCCAGTACATCGTACTTGCTGCCGTGATGACTACAAGCAGAGACATCCACACAGCATGCATTGCACCGTGGACAGGCCAAGACTTCAGTTGGCACAACTGACTACCATGCAATATCCACCATCAACAGTTCATGAAAGTTGCTCTATGTATGGACATATACTGTATGGACATATACATGTACATGTATGTGTCTGCTGTGTGTAGCAGCTCATTGATTGCTGAGGAATGAACCACACTTACATAAACATCATTGCAGTCCAGTCCTGTTTCCTTCACACCACAGGGAATAAGGCTTGTTTAATTGCAGGACACCATTGAAATCTTCAGCTGTGCATCAAGTAATTGATGACTTGAGCTATCCAGGAAATCTTCACTCACAGCGCCCCTCATTTGCTATCTGCTGAATGACCCGAGCCGCATCTGTAGTTGGCAGTGCATCAGTCAAACCTCTGAGAGGTTATATGACACATTTACTGCCTAGACATGATTGGAATCCACATCACCTGTGCACCAACTCATTATAATCCCAAAGACTTCAACAGAACATAATTGAGTCATGGGACATCACTGCAATACTGCACTGCAAACTGGAAGCTTGAAGACCCGAGTTTTGTGATCCATCATCCTCTGTTGCATGAGTCCGCCACACCAACAGTGCTTCAAGGAAGTGACCCTTAAGGACTCAAGTGATTAGCCATTCTTCATGTCATGTTTAAAAGGGATCACTAGAGGCCACTGCATCAGCAATGCACGTGCTACTTGACTCCTTATTACACGCTGGAGACCTGATCCCAAGTACCTCGTTCTGAGCTCATGACCTACATTTTGTATTCAGTCGCTGTAAATTTTTTTCCAAGCTACATGTACATGAACCAACTTTCATCCAAGCCATAGCCCGAGACCGACTCATTGGATGTGCATAAACAATTCAAGCCATCATTCCCCAAAGCTATTAAATGAGACTTCAGATACATGTATCATGCATGACTCACAGATTTGCTGAAACGAACATGCACATACATTGTACATACAAAACGTCTGGAATGTATGTGAGGCCGCTGTAGTTGAGTTGACCCATTTGAAAGCCATCTTCCAGCTTGAGACTGCTCACAGTATGCATGACACATCACCACTGGATGTGCCATCAGCCAATCACACCTGATGACATTACATGTACATGTAAATCCATCCACCTTCAACCAAGGATTTCTTTTGTCCAGTTGAGCCTCCCTCAATCATATCAGATGCTACTTTCACCTGTGACTGTTGAGGGGTGCACTGCCTGCCCCCTGGTGGGTCCACCGTGAACTCCTGTACCTGACACCAC
>NW_019091412.1:0-23198 GCF_001949145.1 Acanthaster planci
TGTCCCAACTTTGGAACGTACATAGTTTACACGATATGAAAGACGCAAAGGAGGAAAACCAAAAGAAACACATTGTCCGTCGGAGAGTCACATTACCACATTATTTCCTACAACCATGTACATGTAGTTTGTCAAATGATTTATTAGCGGCATATTAAAGAGGCCTGTGTGGCCATTTGAAGGTACCGGTAGGGGTTTGCTGAGTGGGCAAGTTCATTGTATTCAAAGGGGGACACGTTCCCTGTTGTCCAATCCCAGTTCTTGGAAAGTGTCAATTATGAATCTTGATCATAAAACTGTACATGTACCGGTATATTATCCTCGAGGATAAAAATGTGCACGAAATTATTTGCAGAGAAATTTCCCACGCAGGATTTTTGTCAGTGGTTGGGGGTCCGAGGGCTCCACTAGAGCATATTTACTTGTACTGTTATTTCCTTTTCCCTGTAGCTGTCATGGTCTGTGCTTGCATGGCTTGGTTCCATGAGCACATCACACAACCTGTTAAATACATGCACTATATGGAGGCTGTAGTGTAGTCACCGTACATTTAGAGCTGAGCTGAGCATAACTGTACGCACATTGCACTACCCACTCTGGGTCACCGTCTGTGACATAAAATATGTGTAATTAGCAAAGGGGAGAGCAGAAAAAAGTCTCTGCGTTACAGTGTGTGTGTGTGTGTGTGCGTGCGTCTAGTTTGAGTGACACATGTACACGGTGTACTGACACTAGGCGCTGCTGTCGTCTTGTCCCTCCGTCTTCTGTCTCCCTGACCATGGCCACCACTGCTCCACCTCCGCCAACCCCCTGCAACATGCAGTGCGCTCCCGGCATGGCCGGCCCCGAATTACCCATGTTCAACTCTCTCCCCTTCTACAGGAGGCACACGCCGTTTGTCAGCCAACCGGACTACCGTATTTATGAGCTGAATAAGAGGCTACAGCAGCGAACAGAGGTGAGGAAAGGGGGGGAGGGGGGTTAGTTAAGGGGGGGATGGTCAAATGAACCGTAGTCATTGCTTAGATTTATAAGGAACGGCGGGGAAGGATTTTTTTTATTGGATTCGATATTCGAGTGGTCACAAACCAGTGCGGATTGTGATAAATTTTGTTGTGAGATTCAAGTCGGAAATTGTAGAGTTTTTGTGTTGTTTTTTTCTTATTAATTTGCAATAATTTATGATGATGTCATACTCAGCAATCTGAAGTTGGAGAAAATTTCAGGTCTAACCAAGGCCTCTTTAATTTCAACATTCTGCACTGTCTTTCTTTGGTACATTTGCTAATCCATACACCTACATGTATTATTAGTTTTTTTAGATCAAAAATCAAAAATTTTGTCGATCATGTATGTGGTAAAATGTCATTCATTTCTGTCTTTGTGATGTGTGAAGTCTCCATAGTCGGATACATGTAGTTGCATATTTACTGTGCAGTAAAGGTCACACAAATGTTAATGCCCCATACATGACTGCTCGTTGCTCTTGTGTGGGGTACATGTAGGCTGTGAAGTCAAGCAAGTGAAATTTCACTGCTAGATTATCATGCATTTATGCATAATTTGCGGTATCCTCTGTGTGCTTATTCTTTGAAACTGTTCGCGAAAATTAATTAGTGCATTCTCTGAAAAGGACTGTTCGTTCATCACACATTGTACAGAGAAACAAGGAAGATAGTCCCATTAGTTAAATATACCGGTACATACATCGTACACACATGTACACATACATGTACATGTTCAAGCATATCGGGGCTTTCATTAACTTGTTTGACAAAGGAGTATTGTACTCACTTCTTTTGTAAAAAGGAGTATTTGCAACTCCTGACGTAAGAAATCTGGAAGTATTTCACTCCCTGGAGTTAAAGCAAGGAGTATTTTTATGTCTTCTAGTAAATAATTATGAAATCAAACTCAGTACATGAGATTTGGTTTACATTGTCATCTTAAACATAAAACAAGTTAGGTCGAGCTTGCATGGGCAGCTTCTCAATAAGATCAGCGAGGATGCTCCTTACGACATTGGAAGGCGAGTCATTGTCGATGTCATGGCTAGTTTTGCTGAAGAGCTCCGACAGTTTTGACAACACTAATTCCGCCGCGTGCGCCGCAAGAGGGCTATTTCCGAACCATCGATCACTTTATCAATGCATCGGACAGCGCTGCATGCTGCTCTGGCCTGTGCTACATGCATGGCGTAACAATGTTTTGATCGGTACCAATTTGATGTAATCGAATCCAACGTGCACACCGCGCAGGCGCCATTTACATGAACAGCTGCATTCCATACCGCCGCAGCACACCTTATTGCACATGTACACGTACACACGCGCTGTAGTGAGACATCGTGCACGTCGCCGTGCTTTTTTGCTGAGCGACATCGAGCGAGCGTGAGGACGAAGTACCGGCTTGATTTAGTGGCATGATACGGCTAAACAGTTTCCCTTACAACGTATTTGACTTCCTACAGTAAAAACATTTTAAAGAATCTAGGGTCAAAATGAATGCGATGGGAAGTTATTTTCGTATTCTCCATTTTCATCGCGTAAAATACGCCAATACCCACGCTAACGGAAGCCCTGGCATATGTATATATACAAAAGAGTACCGTTGATATTATTCATGTGTACATGTACATATAGATGTACAGGGAACCGGTACATGTATCAATGTACAATGTATATGTACATGTATGGCTGGTACTGCACACACATATATGCACTGTTTTGGAACAGTCCTCAGTCCTCCAATTTCAATAGGATTCTAATTACATGTACAATGTACATCCAGGGGGAGCAAAGCAGTTTATGCAAAATTTATGCAAATTCATGTGAATGTGCACAAAAGAAGTTCCTTTCTTCACCATAAGTATTATACTGACTGTACTTTCATGTACATTCTGCAGGTTTTGCAGGTATATATTGCAGCTGATGATATTAAAGGTCTTCTGTTTTGTGTGTCTACAAAACTCAAGAAGAAAGCCTCAAATTGGTGACTGATTTATACAAATGAAACAGGTACCGGCACTAAGTATACATGTACTGTACATTGACCTTTGCAATTGCAGTGTCCAGAATCAGACTGATGCCACCAGCTTGCACTCAAACCTATTATCTGGAAGGTGGACAAAATGTGAATAATGTAGACTCGGTTGGTGAATAATTTAACAACTCGTGGGCAGTCAGATGCTCATGAAAAAAGACAAGTCCTTGTTCCGTTGGTACATGTATATGTACCGGTACACATGTATGTACATGTACATGTACAGTATGTATGGACTAATATGAGCCGTTTTACAGGTCAGTACAGGGTTGGCCTTCCCTTGTTCCTGGCATTGTAGGAGACAGTTTCTTTCGTCAGGAAAGTCAAAGCTGCCTTGTGGGGACAAACATTTGTCCCCATAAAGTTGTTGGCCCCCATAATATCCACATCTGTTCCCGTAAACCTAGTACAGTATGTGAACTTATTAATCAGGAAAATCCCTTCGCACAGATTAACCCACTGTACTAATCATTGCATTTGACACAGATAAATTCCAAGAAAATGCTACTAATAGCACAAAAGTAACAGCAAAAATTTACCAGATTAAAAAAAAAATGAGGGAACCAAACCAAAGAGATCAACCAAGCTGGGCATGTTTGGAGGAGAAGCTTGAATGTCTGCGGGCTCCCTTAGGGTTGATAGGAGGTCATTCCACAATCTAGGGGCAGAGAAAGAGAGTGACCTCTCAGCGGCCATTATTTGACCTATGGACTACCGGTACATGTAGACTGAATTCGGAATGTTGAGTCAAACTGGGATGAAACGAATTTTGGTTTCTGATGTTCAATACACATGCATGTTAGTATACATACATATACATGTGTAGAGTAGAGTGCTGAAAAAAAGTACCGTTACACATGTACATGTATACACTTGGTTTGGTAACATGTGCCATGCAGTGCATACACATGTTCATGAACATGTACACTCAGTTTGTACAAACTGTAGAATTACACTGAAGGTTTTACATTATGTCACCGGATACATGTACTAGTGTGTGAAGGCTCCGACTATTCCTACAAGTATCTGGACATGAATTTCAAAGAAAACATTGGCACTTCTCACATTTTTAAAAGTACCAGTACACACCCGTACAGCCGTGTGCAAAATTATGTGGACGTGACATATTTTGTTGGTACATGTACATGTAGGCCTACTTGACTTCCCTGTGATGAAATGGCAATCAAAACAGTCTTTATCCATGAAATGTTTTTATTTTCAACATTACATACATGTAGTGTTTACACACGTGGAAAAGTATTTCAACACTTAACACTCCTGAAGAAATTGATATCCAATCCCTTACACTGCCTGGTTTACATTTGTCACTTGTATTGAATAATAAAACGAAATTGTGAGCATCGCTCACATTAATAGCATACATGTTCTTCCCCCACCATGCTTTACAGTTGGTAACAGGTGTTCAGTCTTGTACATGTACCTGTACCTTTCACCTGTCTGCGTACTTACACTCACCGTTTGGTTCCCAACTGTTCCAACTTACATGTAAGCAGAGTCATGTGATACCCATCCTCCTTTGTCCAATGCTTGTGTTTCTTTACCAAATTCAGATGCTTCACTCTATCGTTCTGAATGTTCTTCCTCAACAATGGCTTGTTAGATGCTACTCTGTTTACAAGTCCTGTTTCTATCAACGTCCAACGCACAGTTGATGAAGAAACTGTAACACCATGAGTCAGCATGGTGTTGATGTCATCTCGAAATTCTCTTTAGTTGTTTTCTCAGGTCTCCAAGACTTAATTATAAGTGATTCACATGTCTCTCCAAAAGTTTCTTCTTCCTTCTTCCTCCGTAGCATTTTTTTGGGGCATGAATCGGTCACCTTAAACCTGTCCAAAGTGTGTTTTGCAAAGCTTGGGCTGCATTTTATGTCCCTGGTTATTGATTGGTAGCTCCATCCAGCACCAGAGAGGGTCTTCATTTTTGCCCTTTGCTCGGATGTAAGTTCCTTCTTTGCTCTTACCATGTTCAAGCTGTGGTGATCTGTGCTCTAGGCTAGTTTCGTTTGCTTTATGTACCCATTCCCCTAAATAGGGGATTTTCATAATGTATTTAAAATTTCATGCCTACTCTCTTGACAAAAGGTTGCCGCTGATGACCACCAAAGCTTGTCAAACCTTGCCAGTCTCCTGACGACGGACAGAGCATACTGTCTGAAACGTTGTGTACTATCCATTCCAAAAGAACTACCGAATAATTGTGAGAGATTAACGGATAGCTGGTAACTAGGGTTATTTGGATAAAATCGAAAATGTCCACAGATTTAAAAACATTGGTCAAATGGCTTAGTTTGACTACAAAGAACTTCATTCAGGTCTCCATGTGCCAAGTGTTCAAATAATTTTGCACACGTGCAAAACATTTGATGGGTACATGTACATTTACATTGATTGACATTACATCACAAACAACAAAAGCACCTATTATATATCAAGTGTTCAAATAAGTTTTCACACCACTGTACATGTACATGTACCTACATGTACATGTAAATAATGTACAATCTTGCTACAAACTTTTTTTCTCAAAATGCATGGAACATAACCTTTTCCTTCCTGCTAGCCCTGTATGGTAAGGGGAATGTTAATTAAATGTGCAGTTTCCTACGTGTATTAAATTTTATCTGTGAGTGTCCCAATGCGTACCGTATCTGTGAAAGTTCATGTACATGTACTGTATATATATATGTACTGGCATGTTCAGTTTGTCACATACATGCAGTGTTATGTACACTTTGTTTACAAACTTACACATGACCTGTGACCTATGATTTTGGTCAAAGTTTACTGAAGCTCGCTGGAGTAGGTTACATGTACCACAGTGCAGTACATAAAGACCATACATGTACCGGTAGGCCTACTAGATGTGCATGTACAGTGAGAAAAGTCAGCAGGTTTCATGGAGGGGCAGCTTCAATGCATGCAGATGACATTACAGAGCCGTTGTATTTGCACATGTGCAATACGATCAGCCACCTGTTTGATTACGAGCCGTTATACAACACCTGGTATGGAACCCCTCCTCCCTCCCTCCTTCCTCGTCCAGCTCAATGCACGAATTAACTCAAGGGTCCTTGACACAGATGCAGTCTGGTTCTAGATTCAGCCGGCCCGGCGTCATTTCACAAATGCATGAGACCGTCTGAAGATGATTCTAGACCTGAGATGTGGCCAAACGCACAGTGTGTTTGCATAAAGTACTTGCGGGCACACAATACGGTCTATTTACATGTAGGTTTCAGGGGTCTCTTCATTTAAAAATTTTTGTTATCCTCATGCATAGAATTTAGTTTTGTTCGACACGTCCCTTTTACATTTTCCAGTGAGAGAGCCTGTGTTCTTTCAGAATGTACGTGTGTGTATACGCGTATATTGTACCTATAAATTTATGTACATGTACACACATGTGCATTTATACATGTAGATAGAAATCGTGCCTATTCGATTCAAAACTGCCTGAAATTCTGGTAAAAGGTCAAGTGACATGTAGCATAACACTAGATCACAATATGTGGGTACCCTGTAGCACGGGCAACTCTTTCCCACAGATGACACTGGTTGAGAGTTGCAGGTAGGCCAGAATGGCTGAAGTATACATGTACATGTACAGAATGATTTCATAAGATACCATCCCCTCCCCAAAGGACCGAACATTTTTGTGGGGGGGGATGGGTTGGGATTTGATGATGTACATCACATCCTTCTAGCAAAGGTGATAGCCCTAACAGTCCCAAATCCTCTAATTTCAATAGGATTCTACATACACCCATGGGGGTTAGGGTTAACCCTAACAGTCCCAAATCCTCTAATTTCAATAGGATTCTACATACACCCATGGGGGTTAGGGTTAACCCTAACAGTCCCAAATCCTCTAATTTCAATAGGATTCTACATACACCCATGGGGGTTAGGTTTAACCCTAACAGTCCCAAATCCTCTAATTTCAATACATTCTGCATACACCCTAGGGCGTTAGGGTTAACCCTAACAGTCCCAAATCCTCTGATTTCAGTACGATTCTACATACACCCTAGGGCATTAGGGTTAACATTAACAGTCCCAAATCCTCTAATTTCAATAGGATGCTACATACACCCATGGGGGTTAGGGTTGTAAAACAATGATTACAAAATCTGATCTGTAAATTTGATCTGTTCATGTAGTGAAATGTGAGATTTTTGTGATTGGTGTAGACAAGAAAAAAAACCAACATAAAGAATTCCCCCTTGGTATCTGTAATCAAAGATATATTTTCATTTCACAACTTTGCCTAAGGGTAATTTAGGTGATGTTAAATCACCCATCCGGCATTGTCAGGAATTTACAATATTCAAGGTTTTTTCCTAACTGTCAGGAATATTTTGGGTAAAATTTACAATGTATGTGCCAAACTCGTTTGACATTCTTTGCACTTGGACTTTCAAGGGGCATCATGGCCCTGGGCTTTACCCTCCTCAATCCTTTAAAATCCTCCCCAACCCCTTAGTTAACTTGTTATGGTCCGGGAAAACTCAAGATTGGTACACCTAATTGAAAGAAGGTTGTGTTCTCGCTGAATTTGTTTTTTTTTTCAACTTGTCGGAGCAGGCTTAGTTACAAGCTGAGTTCTGACAAACTCATATCTGCTGTGACAGTATACAAACCATGGGTAGAGCTGTATTTAATTATTAGAATGTTGAGTTCTCATTTTCCGTACGGACAAAATTCGACGCCGTCCTGGGCACAGACATTTTGAATCCATGTACTTGCTTGCAGAACATTCAAAATCAGAGAGAATGCTTATCGAATTATGTACTCTGACTGCAATGCGCATCAAGTACCAATAAAATCTGATTTAAAAAGTCACAGCAAAATAATCTGAAGCGCATACGCGCGCACGTTTGCATTGTTTGTGCAGAGCAAAATAAAATGCTCGTCTACTGATTTTGCAAATTTGTTTTTTGTGTATTGGCTTTGTTGATGTATTGTTTTAGAATACAGACATACATGTACATGTACATGTACTGTAGATATGCAAAGAGCCATGCAAAAGCCGTACAAAATTTTGAGTTTTCCATAGGTTTGTGCACAAGCATTGATGCGCCAAGCAGGCATCACTTTGTACGTGAGTCAGCGCTCAGCGCTTTTTACTCATTGCACAGCTCACTTGAATCCAACATCTTGTTTCTGGGTAATTCCAGAAATTAGGGGTCCAAAAGTGTGACTTTCTGTGTCCGTTAATCTGACCTTTGTTATCTGACGTGGAAATATTACTGGAATTGATTTCAAACTATTACTATTTGTTTTGCAGGTAATTGGCATTAATGCAGCTCTCTTGGAAATTAGTAAATGTGTTCTAAACTTACAAAAATCATATGTCAGATGTGACAGGGACACGAAAAAAAGTGGACTCCTAATTTCGGGACTTACCCAATCCCCATCCCAGGTATTGATGGATTTCCTATACTGCTTTGGTTTGCCTGGCCGCAGGAAAGCGACAATTTATGGTGGGATGCTTTTGCGACCGAGTTTTTTGAAGATGACGCCAGTCTCACTCTCTCGTTCTGTTTAGAAGATGGTCCCAAGAAATATGGTAAGTTCACTCCACTTCTGGCCAATTTTTGGCAGACGCTTGTCTTAACCGATAATAATGCCTTGTCAGACAGTTCCCATGGTGACCGTACCGTATGGCTTCTTTTTTTTTTAATTTGGTTCCCACTGCAGCCATTGGTAGGACCCTCATCCCGCGGTACTTCCGCACGGTGTTTGAGGGCGGGGTCACCGATCTGTATTACCTCCTCAAGCACCCTAAGGAGTCGTTCCATAACACCACCATAACGCTGGACTGCGATCAGACAACCATGGTGACACACCACGGCAAACCCATGTTCACAAAGGTACATCCCCACAAAGGCTTCAATCCCCACCCCCAAAACCAGTGGATGTAGAGTTTTGCCTAGGTTTGCATTGATTACCCAGGGGCTAATTTTTTTAATCAAAAATTTCGATGTTGGTGCTTGGAAATTTATATATGTACAGTGTACTTGACCGTTAGTATTCACTTTGTTCCTCGGAGTTGCTGAACTTCACAAGTTTTTCCAGCTTTAATAAAAATTCCTCAGAAACACCCTCAGAAAAGGATTTTTCTTGCAGCAAGCCAGTTGGGTATTTTAAAAAGGCAAGGTCACATGGGAATGAAGCTTGCGTGCGAGTTGGTATATGGGTATGGTCAACATTTTCACCTACATAGGACCCATTTTCATCAGTACGCCATATTGAGTAATTATTTTTCTCCATCCGATGCTAAAAAACCCCAAATCTTCTCAGCCAGTGGATTGAAGACTCGTATTGTTGGATTCAGCCACATGTGTGAGAACACATGATCGATGCCGAGTTACATGTACGTACTCGTACCTTGTAAAACATAGCCAACGGAGCACCTCTTTTGCCTTCATTTTATACAGGTGCAGAGTAAGGAAATTCCCCAGATGTTTTCAATGACCCTCAGTGTCAGTTGTTGCGATGTGGACAGCCTGCAGTTTGTTAAAATTGTGTTTTGGGGCCTGCGTAAAAGTGAAATGTAAATGCTTAGGAAAATATGCGGACTTTTAAAGGTTGCCGGTAATGTAATTCTTAGAAGCATCCGCATGGAAAAAATAGATTAAAATACGGACTAATATTTTCTCCCAAAAGAGACAAAAAATTGTCAGATAGGGCTGCCCGCATGTGCTGGCCTGTTTGACCTCTTGAAAGGTTTGCCTAGAAAGAGCCCAAACAAAACAAAAGCAACGAAGGGCCCAAAACGTGTTTCCATGGGTACTTGGAATTAACTAGAATGAGTGGCAGTCACATTTCGGTTAAGAAAAAGCCTATTTTTTTGCGTGGATAAGTCACCGATGCACAGGTAGTTGTAGATACATGGAAAATAAATCTGTAGTCATTGAATTATCCAAACATCAATTGGAACTTTTCAGCAGAGCTTTAGCCATCCTCTCCGCACAGAAACCCTTCGCACTCTTCCAGCTACATGTCTAGCAGTACTGTACAATGCACGTGCATACAATGCAGTATGACATTTGAGTCCATCACAAGTCCTTTCACAAGACTGGGGTGAACAACGACTCAAGGAATTGGCTTGTTACTGAATGTCTTGTGATGGACTCACAGGGACTTGTGATGGACTCGGCTACAACACTGACATTGAATCATTCCAAGCCTGAATTTTGTCATTTGACTTCCTGGAGAAATTTCTTAAAAAATGTAATTCCAGTGAAGTTATCATTTTGTTTTTGACAAATCCTCAGACGGTAGTTCAGGACCGTCACTTAAAGTGATTGGACAGTCAAGATGAGTGGTTTATTATCCCACTTCTTGTGACCAAAAAAAAAGGAAAGGAAAAAAAAAATTAAAATATAGCTGTGGTGCTGAAATGCCTTCCGACGTAATCAGCGTAATGCATGCTTAACTTAATATTTCTTCAATTTCTCTAAATAATCCTGTGGGAAATCTGTGTAATGCTCTGCACATCAGGAGAAAAGAGGTTCCTGGTCGATCCTGAAAGCACGTAATCGGTCATGTCGGTACTCTGTATGGCTGCCCGTTGCGTACGTGCGCAGAAGACATGCCACATAAAAAAGCCAGTATGTACGAAGACCTGATTGGAATGTCACTTTATATGGCTGGGGTGCAGAATCAGTTTTGGAAGCTTGCAGTGTCGGTGTCTTTGCTCAAAAAGGTCAGTAGGAACTTCTTTGGAAAATGGTTTGACAATGTGATGTGTATCTTGCGAGGTTGTCAGTGTTAAAAAGTGAAACCATATGTTCTGAAGATACTTTACATCAACTCAAAAAAAGCGGCATGGAAATTTGTTTCATTTTTTGGCTGAGGTGAGAAAAGTGCTTGTTTTTTACGTGCCAAAAGGTCAAGAACTGTAAAAAAAAAGGATAAATTGTCAGGAGATTTTCACCGGCAGGCCTGTGCAAGCAGTACGCGCTCATCTCCCAGAGTAGGCAAATATGAACAAGCAAGGAAGAACTCGCATTAATCACATTAAATCCCTTGGAGTCCTGTTGAGTTAAGGCCGTGGGGTGGGAGGGTCACCAGAAGAAGTCGACAGCCCTCTGTGTGTAAGGAGCAAAGTTAACAGGTCTTGCAGGAGGAGGGGAATGGGTGCTTAAGGCGACTTTGTGGATTTAGAGAGCACGCTTAATTGCGTTTTCATCCATCAGTGAGTTTGACGTGCCTGCGCCTGACATGACTAGAAATTGCAGAACCGGGAATATTCCAATTTCAGATATGCCTAATCCTCCATTGCTGGTTATCTGAAACTGTTCTTAGACATTTAACAGTGATTTTCATTTCACTGTTTTGCTTTCAAGTAGTACACAGATATCAGCTATTAACCTCCCCCCCCAAAAAATAAGCGAGGACTTTTTGTTGAGTGAATATGATCTTCTTGTGCACATCCTTTTACTTGCCAATTTAAAATAGACTTTCTGTTATAATCCCCACCATGCAGTGCGACTTTTATATTGTTGTCCTCGTTACATGAATTGTTGTCGTCCCTAAATGTGTGGTGACAAAATTAACGAAAAAATACCAGAAAGGTACATGTGCCCAATTTACGGCTTAAAACAAAGGCACGCTCAATGAGTGTTCTTTTGGGGGGGGTTAACGATACTTAATTGATAACCTGGTGACTCATCGAGCAGCCAATTTATCGGTTTCCACAAGGTGCATCCTGGTTATTTGGAGGGGGGGGAGGACTTGCCTTGTACAGCCGGTTGAGAGAGATAAGGGCTGCGGACGCGGGATGTTATTCACCGCGCTCAAAAAAAAAAAAAAAAACGACCCATCCTGTGTGGCATTGGAATTCAACTGTTTTCAATTTCATTCAGCGACTTATTTCATGTTTCAGACAAAAACCACTCAAGGCCAAGACTTTTGACAGTGCCCCAACCTGCAATTACAAGAGAAAAGGGAAAGAACTTTTGGTACTAGGTTCTCAAGTCTTCCACACAGTAAACTCTTTCCCTAAATTAAAAGCATGCTGCGGAAAAAAGGCCGAAGTAGTCACAAATCAACAGTTAGTCATCCCTGGGGTAATGCATCCCTGATCTACAAATTTGTTCATCTCTATCTTCCCTTCCCTCCTGAATTTTTTTTTGGGGGGAGGTAATATGTGCCAAAGAGATAACGTCAAGTACTAACCTTAAATGTACATGTACCGGTACTATAGGGGAGGGGTTCTGTATTAAGGGATCTAGTATCCTGGTATCTCCCCTTGTGGCCCATATGTAACCCCCCCCCTAAAAAAAGGAGAATTAATGTTTGCCCATACCATTTGATCTCACACACATGAATTTCAAGAAACCACAGTGGAGATGATTGATTTGTGTGTACCCTGTGAGTTTTCAGAAAGACTCGAGCTATGCTGAAGAGCTGGCACCACTGATTTTTACTTTTTACTTTTTTTTTTTTTCCTTCAAATGAGGAACTACGATGAGCCGTTTTTCCCAGAATAAAATTCTGGATTTGCCTCTGGGGTATATTGCCATTGTTCTAGTTTAGTCTGTATTGGGTGTTGCCATCTCAAAGACCCCTGTATGAGTGAGGTTTACCGTACATGTGTACTGTACTTGAGCTAGCAGACAGGCCCACGTTATTACTTTACCGGCAATTTGAACCTCTTTAAAGCCTGATTCGTTGTCGGAATTCCTTTTCTAAGTGAATTAATTCAAACAGAGACGCGAGTCTGAAGGATATACGCACATATCTCTGGAATGTACTTTTTTAATTTGAAGAACTTATCAGCAGGAAAGCTTGTCAGAATCCAAACTTGGAAGAATTTGGCAGAGTTAGACTGGCCTTATCACAGCACAGGCACATTTCCTGTTGTTTTTTTTTTTTTTTTGCAAGCCCAAGTTTGAAATAAAAAATGTTTGCACGTGCTTGAGTTACAGGACAACCAAGATCCTTCCAAGTTGTTCACAGTTTTAGATAAATAATTGATTCGTCTTGTTTTTCTTGCTATCTTTATAATAATATTTATTGATTTATTTGTTTTGGTGCCAGGTTTGCACGGAGGGTCGATTGGTTGTTGAGTTCACATTTGATGACCTGATGCGCATACGTTCTTGGCATTTTTTCATCCGCCAGCACAGAGAGCTCATTCCCAGAAGTGTGGTGGCGATGCAGGTATCTCACCCTGTTCTATTTGGACATTTTCTTGAATCCATTTTCAGTTTGAAAATTGTGTTTCTTATTGAATCCTTGATTGAATTTATAAGTGTTACACTTTGTGGTAATACTCGGTCAATATTTGCTTACAAACGAAAGCATCAGTAAAGAGTAACGTGTGAATGCACTCTCCCCCCCTGGGAAAAGAACTGCCATTAGTTGCATATAGGTTTCTCTCAAATTGCCTATCAGAAATTGACATGGTCTGTCAAATGAGCAGTGTAGACAGTAGGTCAGAAGAGATGCTTCATTGTAACCTTACAACTTGGACAGAGATGGTGATGTATAATATTCAGCAATGAAGTGCAAAGTTCTGGGACTCCGAACCCTCAGTATGACAAATCTTTAGTTGTTTTTTTTTTTTTTTTTTTTTGTTCAACGAGGATCGTCCGCACTCGGCATTTACTTTGGAAGCTCTTGACGCGTGTGCATTCACCACTTGGGGAGATATCAGCGGCAATTTCTTGATTGCAGTCCATTTTGCCTTGATGAGCCTAATCCAGTAACAAGCTGGCCTTCATACATTATGTAGACATAGGGAAAGGGGGGGGGAGGAGACAAGGGGAGTCGATGATCGAGAAGAGAAAGGAACTTTTTTTTCCCCCTGTATAACACTTACTGGAAACTGGTGAGCTTTTAGTGAGATGAGTTCGCACAATCAATGGGGCTTGCTTTCCTGTGGGTGCCGTTTTTTTTTTTTTTTCTTTCTTTTTTCTTTCCTTCTATTCTCATTTTTCTTATGCCTCTTCGTTCTCCGTTACCGCGGTAATCAAATGGAGTGATATTTGATGTACTTCTCTGCTTCCCTCAAGTCTGGGAAATCAAATCAGAGGAATTCTATTTGGGGATTAAACTGCAGTGCACAGGAGCGCAGGGATATCGACGAGAACACCCCCAAATGCACCTCTTCAGATTTGATTGATCTTGTCCCCGTACGTGAGGGGTGAAAATGGCGGGTGAATAGAGTGCAGGGATTGCCAGAAAAAGTTGTGCCACCTTGAAGATGTACCGAGTCAAGACTGGAACCAAATGCAAACTTCCTCAACTGGGTCTTGTGTGCATAGAAAGTCATTGGTTTCTTTCTCTGATGGAGAATCACAATCCTTGAGGGCACGTCTCCCGTAAAGGTGCTTAAAATACCAAAACAACCATTGATCATGATGCATTTGTTGGATTCCAGTCGTTAGGAAAAATTGGAAAAGGTTTGGGCATTGTGAATCTTTTGAACAGGTTTGAACTGACTATGAGAACCTAATATGAAAAAATCTGAGTAATTTGAGGAAATTGATTCTTTTTATAAAATAGTGATGAAAATTGTTGAATTTTAGAAGCAGTAAGCTGCAAACATGAAGCTCCTGTCAAGCTGGGGCTTTGCTTCCTTTCAAAAGTCGTTTGTTAAATGTTCCCAGGCCCCCTGTAGATTTGCATTATCTAGACAATGTCCCACAAGGCTTTTTTTCTTAACAGTATACATGTACTTGCATCTTTCACCATGTTAAATTCATTGCATTAAAGTGATTAAAGCAATTCCTGCATTGAAGCACTCTGTTAAAATACGTAAAAAAAAAAAATCCCCTGGTTGGGAGTGATGTAATTTGGCACAAAGTACAATACAGTCAGATCATGCCAGCTTTCTCAGTGATGAAAAAACCTCATTCCTTACATTGGGTATTAACATGGGTACAATTGGATTCTCTCTGACTTATTGGATTAAAACGTCTGTTCTTGGAGTTTAAGGTGAACAGGGAAAAAAGAGAAAGCAGGGGGGGGAGGTTAACAAACATCAGTGGACCTGTAGAGTGAATGCAAGTATCGATGGAGTTCCTTGCAATCTTCCTAAGTGGTGGGCATCAAGCTAATTGACTGACCTCCCTGAATCATTCAACGTGATTAAAAAGAGATTGAAGGTGGGCCAAGTGCCTGTACTTGGGTAATGTCAATTGCAAACGGGGAAATGATCCCCCTTGTGCAATTGGGCACACAGTCCAAACCGTGGGTAGTGGTGTGCCTGCTAGAATGCATTTTACTACCTCTGACAATTGGAATTTGTTGAAACTGCATATTAGGGTGTCAGCTCTGTGCTGTACCTGTTCCAATGCAGGACATATTTGAACATCCGTTTTGAGATTGGAAAACGGCGCTGAACAAATAGAGGTAAACATTATCCCTCCCAGCCTCCAAACTGGCACTACCTTTGACAAGTTAGCTAAGGTTCCGTGTTTCTTTCTTTGATTCAATCCCCGTTTGTGGCCCGGTTCCATTCTGTGCTCCTTTGACGGCAGTACCATTCTCAGGACCCTGGCATGATGGAACAACTGTCCAAGAACATCACCAGACAAGGGCTGACGAACGTCACCCTCAACTATCTCAGGGTAAGTCTGTTGTTAACCCCCTTTCCCTTCTCCCCCTACCACATCTGTCAAGATCCTGACCCCCATCCCCATTCCATCAGAGAGAAGTTACCGGTACATAGACCTTTCCAGTTTTGAACACCGGATGAATATGGATTTTCAAACTTGCTGCACAAATTTAAGCAAGATATAAATTGATCCGTTCTTTTGTCAGGTATTTCTTTTTCATCGGTCTGTTGCTGACACCTTTTCCCTCCGTGTGTGAATTTTGAAAGAAAAAAAAAAAGGAAATTTGTTCAAGGCCAATCCTGTCTGTGCACGTTTTCAAATTTGCTGCTTATATCTGCTGAGTCTGATGTTCAGGTTTGTTGGGTTGGTTGGTTTGTCTGTGCCTTCAGCTGTGTGTGATCCTGGAGCCCATGCAGGAGCTGATGTCGCGTCACAAGGCCTACAACCTCAATCCCAGGGACTGTCTGAAAGCGACCCTCTTCCAGAAATGGCAGCGAATGGTTGCACCTCCCGGTACGTACATAAGGTAGACACTCGGATAAAATGGCATTGGCAAAAACTATTGCATTCCTCACCAGATCTTTCTAAACATGGACAAGTTCCAGATGAGGTTTGTTGGGTTGGGCATACTAGTAATTTTAATGGAATGTTAAGCAATGCTGATCATTTTACGGGGAGCTTGAATTTCTCCTTTCACTTCTCTTAATCAAAATAGTGCCGTCCTGTCATTGGCCAGATTTGGTTTTTTTTAAATGTGAGATGCCTCTTCCAAAAATTTCCCGGGGAGTTGGGGGCATTTAGAGTTCTGCAAGTACATTGATTGACTGATTTTTTATACCCACACACCAGTAGATTCCGTCGACAGTTCACTTACCAATGAAGAACATAAAAAGAATTGTGACACGGAATGGATCACGTTTGGCACTTGACCGAGAGTTTGTTTCTACCTTCATTTCTAGCCGAAACGAACAGAACACAACCGAAGCGTCGGAAGCGTAAATCTTCCACCAGCTTGCCTGCAGGGGGCGGCAGCATGCCCAACAACATGTCGGGCGGGTCCAAGAAGAAATCCTCTCCTGGCAGTTACAGCATGTCCACAACGCCGGAAGGTGTGCCCACGGTAAGTACCCAACCTGCCCCCTCCCCCGGTGGCTCCACACACCCTCCCCCACCACCACTCCACCACCCTCCCCACTCCATCTGAAACAAACGTATGAAGTATTCAAAATGTTGATTTAAAAACGAGGTTTTCTTTCTGCGTTATTTTCCAGCATTGTAGACTTTGATCATTGGAAAAAGTGCACCCATGGGTACATTTTGAATACAAGTATCTTCAGTTTATCATGTTGCATTTGTTTGGCCACGGCATGTTCAGTTGTAGGTTTTGTAACACATGCCTGGGAAATATGTTACTCGTGTTCTGCCATCTTGTGGCAGCACTGGCCGCATAATCTTGGTCTGGTTCCCTTTCAACTAGTGAACGGTGTCATTGAAATAGACACACCATACCCGTACATGTACATCAGGAATCCTGTCCATCACCAAACCCCTCCACGGACGCTCAAGATACACGCCTCTGAAAAATGTACATGTACAGTACAACTGTAACTTTTTTCCAAGATATTATTCGTGCACCCTACTTTTTAAAAAATCATTTTGCTCGTGGCCCAGATTTCATTTGAAAAACAAATTGTCCAGATGTACTTTTCGATCAGCCTTAATATCCCTTGGGAGACCTTTTTGAATCCTGCTCCATTTCCCCTCTTGTGAGCTTCTGGGTGTTAGAATAGTCATCACCGGTGACATAACGTACCTACCATTTGATACGAGGAATACATTGTAGGAATATTGGTCCTCTATCCACATCTATAGGCAACATACCTATGGTAGTTCACTGGTCCCCTACACCCCGGATACAGCAGTGATTGCATTGAAGTTACATGTACTCAAGCATGCTTCAGTGTGAGGAATGCACTGATTAGTAAAAACCACTGGTAACCCACACCGCCTAGCCTCTGCATGGACTAACAAGCATGTCCGACTAGCTTGATCTAACCACTGATTATCCCGATCTTGCCCCTGGTAAAATCATATTTTATTTGTCGAACTGTTTTTGTTTATTTTCCCAAATGGGCTTGTGTCAATAGGACTAAGGCGTTTCATTGCAAATTTGGAGGCCGAGCCTTTGCCTCAAAGCAAGGTCCTTTCAACAAGAACATCCACAATGTCACAGCTGTGGATGTGGAAAAGTTCTGGAGATATGCAGTTGTCTCTCGTTTGTCGTTTGAATGTCAACACTCTCGTCTGTGTTTGAAAGAGGAATTTTTCCCCGTGTTTACACCAAGTCCTCGATTCATTCATTCATTTTTTTGCATGCTCCATCCACCATCCTAGAGATGACACTTTTTCGTCAGTTTTAAAAAACTGATGTATGAATATTCAAGTTCTGGAAGAAAAAAAGTTAGAAGAAAATTTCTAGCCAGGCACTTTCAAACTTTCTTCTCTTGCACTCCAGAGATACAGATGCCTCATTTTGTGAAGACATTTGAAGCGAATGCTCCTTAGACCCACAATTCCATAGCTCAAAACCAGCTATTTCTGGCATTGATCTTCATTGGTAATTTGCCGTGATATTTCTGTTTTTCGAGGAAAAAACTGTTCATTCTTTAAAAGTGGACTTGCATTGTTGACAGGGAGATACATACCCAGTACAAACAGAGCACAAGAAGTTAGACATGTTGTTTACCCCGACCGCTAAGAAATTTAGCTTCCTGGGACTCTCCGTAGGAAGTAAATTTCTCACTTTCATCCCTGACTTCCCCCTCCATCACCGACGGCGACAAACCATCTCAGGGCTCTCTCTTTTTGTTTGTTTTTTCCTCCTCCCCCCCCCGTTCCTCCTTCTTTTCCTTCGAATGCTTTCTTTGTTTCCCTCCTGTAGCGTAACGGGCCGGCGGGCCGACACAAGAGCAAACGTAATCGTCCGACTTCACCTCAGCCCGTTCCCATGCCACCTTGGATTCATGAGTCCGTCTCGGAGGTAGCCAATCTCACCACCTCTCTCTCTCTCTGTCTCTCTCTCTCTTTGCCTCGTTCTGTCCCAGAGCCTGACGGCCAGCAAACAATTTTGAAAAAGTTACCGGAAGAGAAAAAAAAAACGACTTGTTCCTCCAGATTTTGGTTGTCTTTTTCATTGTTGTTGCTATTTTTTTCTGTTTTTAACTTTTAACTATGGATGATTTGTGATGGCATTTTATTTTCTTATGCATGCATGATCGCTTGCATGTCTGCATGGTATTGGTGTTGTGCTTTGAAGTTCGGCAGCAGCCCAACAAACCATGCATGAATTGACCAGATAGACAGTATGGGACCCCCATTTTTTACTGTGATTTTATTTTTTTTTCTCCGGGTGCATTTGCAATGATTTTGGCCATCAGCGTTCAAACACATAATCACCAACAGAGCGTCAACACAACGGGCAGACTTGCCAAGGAAATACTACAAGAAAGGTGAAACGTATACTGACTGACCTGTCGGAGTCACACATCTCTCACCCTACTCTGGGGATTTCCCCAGTACAAGAAGACATCCGTTCAAAACTGTAGAAACTGGACGTGCTGGAGTTGAAATTTTTACTGGCTTTTGCCAGAAAGCCATTGGATAAACCTGCAAACCGTCACATGCGTCGGAGGTCGATGCTGTCAAGGGGGTTGAATAAATGGATTGGGTTTGGCAGGAATCTTGGCATCTTCTAGGTTTCAGAAGATGACAGAGTCAAATCAACCCGAGGTTGTGTTGACCCAGAATAGCACTGCTCTGTTAAGAAAATAAATCGTGGAAAAAGGAGTCACCGAAATTCCACTGAAAAAAGCACAGTGTATTAGTTTGAGTCCCATACTGTCTGGCAGTTGGATTCTGTTTTGTTCAATTCTAGCATCTTGACAAACTAAAGGAAATGTAAACATGAGCCTAATAATAACGTAAGCTTGATATTGAACTAACATTGATTGTTAACATGGACTCGTTCGCAGAAATAGGGCGAAGAGCATAGATACGCTAAGCCTCAGTATGGCAGGTACATGTAAAAGTTTCTTCCTTGTAGCAGGGATCAAGGAAGTAACATTTTTGAACCAGAACAAGCACCTTTGCTCGGATGAGGGATTATGCGGAGCCAAGCCAAAAAACCATTTTTAGATCTTTGAACGAGGGTACCAGTGAAACTTGGGGGGGAGGGAGGCAGGCACCGGTACGTCTGAAGCTGACTAACTCTCTGACATGATTAAACAGCCAATTGTAATGCCTTGCTTTTACCCTCCACCTACTAACCTCTAGCATGATGCCGATGTGTAGCTGCCTTGCATGCAGTGTACAGGAACAGCTCCTCGGAAGGAACAAGTCGGTTTTTTTTTTTTCCCCCGTTACTTTTTGCTCTTTTGGGTCCGCCGTGCCTGGTCTATCCACCCAGATGCGCCCATGTGTGTTGGTCTGGTCCATTCTTCTGTCCTAGGTTATACAGAGAAAAGAAAATAGATATATCATTGGTCAAGGTAGCAGTGACCTTCACTCGAACAAAGAAGAAAAGGCGTTGACACTGCCCTATCTGTCTTTAAAGGAACTGTCTTTTTTCAGCCACCACATTTAACAGAATTCAAGGGAAAAAATTTCCAGTTAAAAATCCCTTTACCTTTATTAAAACATTCAAATTAAATGAGAGAATACATTGTGTAGTGGACTTTTTCTCATGTCTTAAATCACATCCATTTGAAGACCTCAAAATTACTTGTTTTATCCTATTCCTGCATGACCATTGACAGGTAAAATATTCTCCTCTGTGAGGTGGACCGAAGGGGATAATTGAGTGGGCCCAGGGCTCTCTACAAAGTTGCCCTTTGGCTGCTCAATCACAACTCACTACTCAACTTCACCTGAGCACTGGCTCCTTTTCCCCCCACACGATTGAGTTTTTTTTTTTTTCCCCCTCGAGGGGGTGCCGGGTTTTCGGTAACGGAATGCTAGGCTTTGAATTGCTCCCTATTTGGATTTTTATTTTTCTTAAATTTGACTTCCTTTACACTTGCTTGGGCCTTGTTGGAGACTTGTGGCTTTGCCTTGTCAAACGTGGCAGTCTGGTATATTTCTAGGAAGTTGTAATGCCGAAAAATGAGAACATTTTAGAAAAGTGAGAATTCTATTTAGTAATTTTGATTAGTATTTGGTAGAGACAAGCAGTTCAAGTACAAGCACCAGATCTTTTTTTAAAAGCAAAGACTGTTTTCTACGCAGTGGTATCTGTATATTGGGATGTTGAGGCACACATTATTCAAATTTACTGTGAGCTCAGCTCTCTCTTGAAATTCCTCCGTGCAAGACTGAAGCAGTGTTCTCTGCTGCTTTTCAAAGAGAAATTTAGTATTGATGGATACATGAGTATCTCGCACAGCATCGTACTGTGCTGATTGCTGTGCCGTGTCATGCTGTGGTGGTATGGTGGTAGAACGCTCCTTTAGGGCTGGTGTTGTCTGGTCCACTGGCTTGTCATTTTGTCTGGTACCCAACATGCCTCGCTTGTGCTGTCACCCCCTAAAAAAAAACCCCTGTAACCTGAGAATTTCAGGAGAATTGGGAAGTGATTAATTTCCTGCCACTGAGAAACGAATCCTCTATATTAGTGATTAGAGAGGGGTGCTTTGTGTGCATGAAAACTAATGCAGATATACAGTTTCGTCCATTGCAAAGAATTTGAGTAGATACCTTCCAGTTCGGAGACTTAAAATAAATTCCAATTTGTGCCTGTGAAGTTGCAATTACATGTATTTTGCACATGTGAGAAACCCCCCCCCAAATTAATTGTCCACGTGTTAACCAAAAACAGAGTTACCAAGCATACAGCGTGTCTTTTATGTGTGTGCGGTTTAGATTCATTGAACTGTGAAGCGCACACACAAATGTGTCTAGCAGACTTCTGGGAACCACAAAATACATCACCTACAGTGTCACATTATTGCTTGAACACTGGTCCTGATTTGTTTTTTTTCCACTTAGAAAAATATGGTACATGTACATGCTGCTTTGTCTTTTGATCTCATCAACAGTTCTTAATCTGCTTACTTTCTGGGGCTTGCTTTCCAATTTCTTTGCCAGGCTCTGTCTGTCGTCCTTTTTCTTTTTGTATATCTCCTTCCCACCTGTTTTTCTCGAGTGTCTTGCTATACTTTGCAGTGTTTAGTTTTGCTCTCTCCTGTGTGAATAATACAGTGATAATGCGGTGGCGGTGATGGCTTTTGTGTTTGTGATGGTCTGCGTACGATCACATTTTGACAACTGCTCTGTGTTATTGATTTGGCTGGCTCGACGCTCTCATTAATTCATGAATCGCTCACCTCCCCCTCCTGCCCACCTCCTCTCTTTATCTGTCCATGTTCCAATTTGCTAATGTGTGATGAATCATTCATGGTTCAACTTAATTGGATTGGTTGAACTTGTTTGTCAATGTCAATTTGAATGCTGTTGCAAGTAATGGGAATCGCACTGCATATCAAGTGATACCTTATTTTGTTAGCCTGTTTTGGAAGCGTACTTGTATGCACATACATACAGAAGTTCTTTTCAGTAAATTTAAGTTGTGCAATTTTATTTACATTTTTTTTGTGGCCGCTTGACCTTGACTGTGCTAAATGCAACAATGTTCAGTGTTCTTGTGATTGCCTCTTGGGGGTCGTGGTTTATTTCTATCTACTGCAAATTGTTTTCTAATCGTCAACTTTCCTGTTAATTTCCTCCAACCAAGATGAAATCCATCCGTTGTCCTTTTTTACTCACGCCAGACCCCTCACAATTAACGGAATTAAAACATTGGCCTACTGAGAGGCATTAGTCGCTCGACAAGCCAACAGTGCATCATGGAGGTGATAAAATTTGTTTGCAATGCTTGTCTGTTCCTCCCTTTGACCCAGGACGTGATGGTTGTCGGGGAGCCCTCGCTGATGGGCGGAGAGTTTGGCGACGAGGATGAGCGCCTGATCACGCGCCTGGAGAACCAGCAATTTGACTCCAACAGTGGCATGGACAACGAGGAAGATTTCGAGGCTGGCAGCGGCAAGCGACCATCGTCCTCCAGTGGGCCGGGGTCCTGGGCCCCCGCCGATGTCAAGCCGCCTCCCCCTGTCTCCCAGGGCCAAGACGAGAAAGCAACCCCATCAAATTCAAACTGAAAAAAATAAAACAAAAAGTTTTCAACCAAAAAAAAACAAAAGCCAGTTGGACCCCTCCAGTATCTTTCACTTTACACTTTTTCGTTTTCTGAGTTTTTTTTTTGTTGCTGCTGAAATGGATGGCACTTTCAAAGGTGTTTGATCCTTCAAAAATATCCTTCCTCTCTGCTGGGAAAACCCTGAACGTTGCAGTACCTAGTGGGATTCCTCAATGTCAGACATCCCCGCATGGTTAAGTGGGCAGGTCTTTTGCCAAAGAGATGTGGGAGTAGTCGCATGCGAGCTTTCTTTTGCCCAGCATCACCTGGCTGTCTCTTTAACGTTGAAAGCCTGGACTCTTGGAAGTC
>NW_019091412.1:23674-91222 GCF_001949145.1 Acanthaster planci
AAGAGGCTCAATCTCTGTTCTTCTGAGGGAGAGTGGCCATGGAAGGAAATGGAAGAAGAGAAAGTTATCCTTTTGTTCATTTGTTTCTTTTTTTCTTGACCCATTACCCACCTTTGGCTGCCCTCTGGCTTGAATATACCATCGTGGGCGTACAAAATACATTTGTGTACACTGCGCATTGGTGGGCTGCATTTCGAAACATTAGTGTATTTGTTTAAGAAATCTGACAGTGCCTAGTCTCTTCTAACCTTAAAGCTTCTAGGGCAAGGGTAGGGCAAAACTGCTGTAAAGACGTTCTGTAGCCTGCTAATTTTTTTATTTTTTTTTGCCGAAGAAATATAGGTGTCAACAGAGGGCGCCAAACGTTACTTTATGCGTATATCATTTTTCGTATTTATTATACTTGAGGTGATAGTTTATGTAAGTTTAGTTTTACTCCTGGATTTATTGCTATTTTTCTGTCTATTCTCTAGGGTGTTTCTGTGTGTGTTTCTTGTATCAAAAGAGGTGTTTTTTCCCCAAAATTTGGATCCACCTGCTCCAAGTCTGCATGCTTAATTTTGGGGCTTTGCTGCAAAGTCTGTTTCTACTGTATTTTACATCGCATTTCAGGATAGGGAAAGGGAAAGTGAAATGTTCTGTTTCTGGTTTCCCGACCTACCCTATGTTAACAGCGCAACTCTGAAGTTCATTGGAGGGGATTGGGGGAGAATGTGTACCGGACTCTTTGGTCATACATGCTGGTCAGTGGAAACCAGTTGAATACGACATCAGTTGCCAGTGATCAAAGTGTCGTTCTGTCCATTTGAAAACACGTGCCACCTGACCTTTCTTGCTCTTCGCTGCGCACTGAGCCAGCACAAAAAAAAGTGAAAAAGAAGAGAAAACAATGAAGAAAAATCCTGCCCTCCTACCCTGTTCTCACATGGCATGGCATGTAATACCAAAATTACCTGTATGAGGGAGGGCAAATGAAAAACCTAACCAAAGCTAGTTTACCCAATCCCTAGACTAAAAACTGATATCTGTGTGGGTCTGCGATAGTTTGGTCTGTGCTTGGTGGTTACATGTACTGCAAAGTTTCAATTGTAATTGGACTGTGAAAGTTGGTGGGCTCTGCAGAAGAGGTCTTAATCCTAATACAAGCATCAAACATTTCCTCGAACAAACTGAACAAACACAAAAGATTCTGTTACTCTCACTGTAGCTGGGATTCTGTTTATTACACCTATGTACATTGACTCCACTGAAAGCATTTCTCTATATACACTGCACTTACTGCATGTACTTTGGGATAAAGTCACGTCATGCAGCTCTATGGGTACTTCCAACCCAACTTTAAACAAAAGAGAACTATAAAAAAAAGAAGAAGTCTGGGAACTTTTGAAAGTTTGGCAAGTTCTGCTTTTCTGTCTCACCTTCTTTCTCCTTTTTTAAATCTAGTAACTTGGTATTTTTACAGAGCGTTAATTACCACACTGGTTCAGACTTGGTGTCGGCTTGAGAGCCAGAGGACACAATGGTAACTTGAATAGAGAGAGTCTTTTTGTCAAATGCAGAGCATTAACTTTAAAGTTCTTTGTTTGTGGAACATTCTGATAACCTCCAGTCGGCAATCAAGCAGACTTCATAGGACCTGGACTTTAACTGTGTTGTAAGCAACATGAAACGTGGTCACTGTTCTTTCTTTAAAAACCTGAATTTGACAATGCCAGATTTTGAACCTTTGTAAAACAAAACGTGGCATCAGCCTTTGTACATATTTCATAACTATATCTTTCCTTTCCCCCTGCCGGTCTCCGTTTCCTATTTATATTTCAAAACAAAGGGATTCTTGTAAGTTTTATTGGACTAGCTTAGACGAGTATTTGACAAACACCTCAGTTATTTTTACTGTATATATTATACAGTATAGGCTAGAATAAGTATTTGTATGAATGAATTGGGATGTGCAGAGGGTTTTTCCTGTTGCGAGACAAAAATGTCTTCAATCAAAAAGTGAAGAGTTCGTAAATAAAAATTCATATGGAGTGCGATACCTTTGTCATTTTCTGAAATTTGTGTGTTTTAAACTAGAACCATTAACTTCCTCCACACTTTATGCACGGGAGTAGAACTGTATTTTTGTTGATCATTTTGTATTGTTTTTCTGGGCGTATTTTCCTATTGCGATCGCAACAAACATTTAAGAATATACATCTATTTACACATTACATTAAATTATACATTTTCACTTGTGCACGGGCAAGAGAAGGCCGGATAGACCACAGAAAGTAAGTGCAATCACCATCTCCACAATTTCAGCACTAAATTTTAAAACTTTACAAAAAATACAAAAAATGTGGCCATTAGGGGGCCTAGCTACAATTGTTAAGTTTGCAGAAAGACGACAAATTCAATCGGAGCTAAGATAGGTGGACTAAGGGATGGAGTAACAATTTGCCTGCTTTCTTGTTGGCTTTAAAATTCAAAGCAGTGAAATTATTTCTATTGTCTCCGCTGTTTTGCTGCTCTTACAAGAATTCATGACTGATAATTAGCTGTTCCAGCAATTCAGCCCAAACAGCTCTTGTTTTATTTGGAATTTGTTTTGATTTGATGTGTCCAATATTTTCCAGTCGGACTGCAGACACTAGACGTCAATAACTGAGAAAAAAGTTAATAAGAAATTTAAAAAAGTCTCTCTATTTCAGAAGTTGCCTGGTCAAAGCTGTGTTAACTGACACATTGGCAAAGTTTCTGTATCTTGTTTGTTTTAGACGATGAACCTATTTCGCTTCTTCTTGCCCATGTAGTTCCGTCGCTGGATCTTCATGTACTTCTTGATCTCCTTCTTGATGCGGGCCTTGGAGCACCTCTTCTGAGGCTTGGTCAGTTTGGCCTGGCAGGCCTCCACGGCGATGAGGTCTGGGCAGTCTCGCCCACCGTTCTTGGGCGGCTGGATGACCAACCGGAAGCGTCGTCGCAGCCCCACTTTGCAGAGGGTGTCGCAAGGGCTCCATGACCCCCAGGGTGTGACCTCACAGTCGTAGGGTATGACTGTTTCTGTTGGAGGAGACAGGGAAAGGGGAGAAATGAAGACGGAGTTTAGAACCAGGCCGCTTCGGAATGTTGTGACTGAAAATACCACAGGCTTGCACCTGCAGTTAAGTCTCACGGAGGAATGTTTTACTCCAGGCTACAATTCAGTTGATTTACACAACTTGGGCCAAGCCAAGCATGCCCTGGTACACATTGTTTCTAAATGTGAAACTATTCAATGGTGTGTGTAAACCAGTGAAATGGAAGTACCCATCATGCACCCCTCTTGGTTTGTTACATAGCGCCCTCTGTGGTTTGGCAGTGAACCCATTTGTTAACATGCACAAGACCACAGAAAGGCAAATTGAAGAACTTGACGGCGGTAGAATGAGATACACCAGAAAGACCCTAGAAGCTAGGGGACTGTCTTCGGTTGTTAGTTACACCCACCTGGCTCTGTAGGGAGGTCTATCCCTGGAAAGACATATTCTGGGCTGTCACCGGGCATCTGAACATCTTCTCCAGCCTTGTCCAGCCCCGTAGCCACGGGGACCAGCTTGTCCATCCAGGCACTGTTGTCGTCGCCCACTGGCTGCCACACCAGTGTCACCCGGGCGATGGGCGGCAGTGCATCCAGCTTCGGGTAGAAGAAAGAGTTGGCCGGGTGGTTGGGGCGTTGCGAGGTGATCTGGGTGATGGGCTCCTGGGGGTTGGTGACGTAGTCAGGTGAGGTGAAGGAGAACCCACCGTCAGTGCCTGCGTCCCAGGGTTGCAGTTCCAACTGCAGGGGGTCCTTGCGCCAGGAGCCCCCCTCACAGAGGTCTAAGCCACTGACTCCGACGAACCAGTCCGGACTCGGGATGAGCCGAACTGCAAACGATATCTGCCAGAAATATGGACAGGCTGTGATGCTGTGGTTTGTTTTCTCCTACGTGTATACATCCTTGTTTGATGTAGACTTTCTCTAAACACAGTGTTGGCTTGACGACCAAATTCTCTGTTGGGGGATATTATTAGGCCTTCCTTCTGTTGGCTCCTCCCCCCCATTCCCAACTGAGACTCTTAAACTCTCACAAATTTTAAATCTTGCTGAATCTAACTTTTGTCCAGTGCATTGGGTCGTGCAGTGTACAGTAGTGTTCTCTTGTGCACAAATTTGTGTACAAAATTATCCTCAGTTCCTTATGACCAGTTTGCTCTCAAATCGATGTTTGTCCTTACCTTTGTGTAGTCTCTGTGTGCAAACACGGTGGTGGTAGACCGTCCAGTACCACTGCCGATCGACTTGGCCGCGAAGACAGACCCATTTTGTAGCTTGACCATCTCGCTTTGCATCTGCTTGCCGGACGGGTCCTCACCCTCCGCAAAGTCCTTGAAGGGCTGGCTGACCAACTGGCCCGGCTCCCACATGGTGTAGCGGTCATTGTGGGATAGCCCTGGACAGGAGGGAGAAAATATGGAGCAAGTGAGCATAGTGTCGCTCAGAAAGCGATTGGTGGATGGACCGATCGGAGGCGCCCAAGAAGTGGTTGTGATGAGGGACCATTCATGTTCCTGCTGTCATTGTTGCCTTTTGCTTTCAACCGGTAGAGGTGTACATTAAGACTATAAAATGGCTGTGACCACATCCCCCTCTGCCTACGATTGCGCATTATAAACCGTTAGGTATGTCAGTTACTAGTGTGGGGAGTTGATGACCCCTTGGTGGCGATTATGATTTTTAGATGAATAGAAATTAACCATCAGTAATCAGGATTGTCCAGATGGCAAATGAGAAGAGGACACCTCTCCGCAGAGGGCGCCCTGGCAGCGTTATCTCCTCTGGCTTTTTGGGATGCAGGCTGTACCGTCATGGACCGTAATTACCATAATTTAGGTAGGCCCTAAATATAATATTATTTGAGATTAATTTAGGGTACGCTGTCGAAGTTGAAATGTATGTTTATGACGAAACTGGAGAAGTGCCAGTGATTGGAACGCAGAGATACATGTGGCTAGATTTCTGTACCAAATGTTCGATCAGTCGCGCCGCGAGCTTTGCAATGCGATGGTTTCAGTTAAAACTTGCCTCTCCCCTTTCTGGTCATTTTCACCACACTGTTTGCAGGTGTCCATTTCGATTGCCGTCACAGTCGCAACAGATGTGAGCAGGGGTCTGTTAACAAGCTCCTACTTCGAGGGAGCGAATTGAAGTCAGCAAAAGGGAGGAAAGTGTTTTCATATTAATTTTGTCGGGTATCGGTCGGTGTTTGTGAAAGTCTGCCGTCTGCACACATCGCTCAACGAGAGTGGAAAGAGCAGCGGTAGCCGGACAGGGTGACACCGAAACTTTCTCCCCCTACCCGAGGGGTTAATTGTATTTGACTACGGTGGGAAATCCTAGCTTCAAACCGTGTCTCCGTCTTGTGGGAGATACGGCAGCCAGTGGGCCCCTGATCGCTCGCTCGTTCTCAGGGGAATCGGGTATTTTTGTCAGGGACGCCAATTGCTCTCAGAAGGGGTTGAGGGTGAGTTAAGTGAGCCCCAGGGCGATTGTCATAAGACGTGGCCGAAGTTTTGACAGGGGCTTCCTAAACAAAGAGTTGTTTTAAGATGAAATGGATAGGGTGCGTGTGAGATGTGAGAGAGAGACAAAAGGGGCGACGGTACCTATGAGCCTTTTCGGGGACGCCACAACAGCGTAGCGGTGCGACTCTCTGTCACAAATACGCGGGGCTGGCCGGGGCTTGGGCCCTGCCGATTTTGCACCGACTGCCAAGTCCCCCTGGCGCGCGCCGGGCCGGCACGACATGATCAAATTAGGGTAGAACAACACGGTGATTCTCTGAGCGTTCCGCCGACAATTAGCAAGGCTGGCTGGCCTGCCGGGTACCGAGTGTCTTCCAGCCTCTGACCTCTGCTACTGAGCGGGTCCCGGGACTGCACTTTGTGAAGGGCACCGCGTGTAACAGGCATATCATATCCGTCCAACCTATAGTATAAAGACTAGGAATGAAATGATAATAATTCAACCGGTGTCTATTTCATCCCTGCACATTCCCATCAGCTCATCGCCGCGCCTTTTACATTCTACACCGGACAGAGCGTCTCGCTATCATCATGCCGTAAAATCGGCAACCCGCTACGATACTAACAGCCTGTCATTTCTCAACTTGCCCAGACAGGGTATCGATGAAGATGGGCAAAGCGTCGAGCGGCGCGTTGTCTGGCCTGGACCCGCGTCTCACCCTGCCGTAGGCCGTCTAGAAATGTCGACAGCGCATTGTCTTCTCGTCCGCTGCCCGCCCCTCGACTCCTCTGCGTCGAGTCCCAAATGCCATCGGCTCCTGGCAGCAAGCGATGGCCGCGAATGAACCCGACGGAGGCTGGACGAAGATCTACCAGTAAACGCAATGTGACAAGACTGGGTTCGATCGTGTGGAAGGAAAAACAGGACATCCACAATCCAGAGAAAAAAATACTTAAAGCGTTGCACAAGCTAGAAATACATGTTACACAGTCAACTTGGAAACCGAGAGAACAAAGACAGACATCGTAAAAGATCGCAGTAAGATAAATAATTACATAAAAATCAGTGACTGTAAAATAAGAATGAGATAATTTCATTCAGGTAGATTAGTTGATTTCCCTCGGACCCTAATTTTGCATTATTGGTTTGGATTCGGCCATAATGTAAAAACTTTGGTATTGATATCCCACGTGATTTCCATTATTATCTTAGTTAAGTTGAGACGCTCATAACACGAAAGCAATGAACGATATCATTTGTAAAGTTTTAATGGTACTGGGCATCTAGCCCGGAAAACCACTCTCATTCACAAGAAAGTTCAATGCGAAAGTTCAAGGCGTGTAGAGAGTCTGTAGGTCCAAGGCCAAGTTCGCATTAAGGCACGCAGCGGGAAACCCCGAATCGCTTCCAGTGCATGGAGCGACGGACCCGGACCATCCACCGCCGACCACAACTCCATCGAGATCTGGAGCGCGTACAGGGACGCTCGAGAGCATGCGGTTTGAGTTGAAGTTACTTTGGATGAGCAAAATGTGTTTGGTATTAGTTTCCCTGCAAATCTATCGGGTGCATTCGGCGAAGTTAGACCAGACGTGACCCCGGTGTGTGCCTAATAAAAAAAAATTGTTCAGGGACAAGTTGATGAAGACCACCAGTTTAGGCATGACAGATCTGAACATACGAGATAGCTGGAACCTGTAGGCCAATACGGTACCGGGGATCTGTCTGAGAATTTTTGAAAAACAAAATGCCCAATAAGTTTCTTGGTATTTGCAAAACATGTTCGCCTTCAGGTAGATATCATCAGCGATCTGTATTATCCGTGACACGCCATAGCCACGCTTATGAGTTTTGGCGGGAGTTTTGATCAACAATTGGCGCACGTGGCTGAGATCTGCAGATGCGCAGTCGCTTATCTGGAACTCAAACATGTCCAATTACAATCGGTTATAACTCGCAAACCTCGTCAGGATTATGCCCAGGTGTTTCTATGCGAGTAATTCTGACATTTCACGAAACAAACACTGTTTACAACAGGCCTGATCTTGTGTCATGTAGCTTTTTTGGTTCGTTTACCGCCTAAGAGGATACGAAAATTGTTTTGCATAATCTCTTGAAAGGTGAACAAGCAAAGTTTACTTCATTATTCTAAGGTCGTACACCTAAATGTCCATTTTATTTAAAGTTTGTGGACTGCTCTGGAACCAGTCTACCCCCAGTTTCGGATATCAATTTCGGGAAGCATTTCTGAGGTTTACAGACTCACCTCAAAGCCTATCCTAAAATCATATTGTCAAAGATTTACTGTACACTCATAAAGCCACATTAAGAGGGTCCATCAAGCAATATTGGAGAGGAATCCCCAAGAACCAGTGTAGCCGCAGGAGCTCATGAATGTCTGACTCACCGATCAGCGTAGACCACTGTGCGCTTTTGCGGTATTTCGGGTAGCTCTTGGGGAAAGATCGCTCACTCCATAGTCCTTGGAACTCTAACCGATAGCTGGCCCTCTCCTCACCTCCACACGCCGTGGTCACGTCAACCTGGAAGCTCCCGACGAACACCAGCAAACTCACCAGTTGTAGTCTGCTTCTCTGGGCCATCCTGCTATCAGAGGGAGGGTAGAATACCATTAACTTCTACCTGTGAGAATCAGTTTGGCTTAACTCCGATTGTGGAGCCTTGTCTGTTAGGGATGTTGTTGCTGTCGAGTTGGCTCCTTATTCTTACAACTAACTGTATATATACTTTGACGACCCCTTAGGAATCATGGTTTGCACCAATCCACTCTGCACACAGGCGAACGTTTAACGGGATAATTTTGCATTGTAATCAACCATATTCAACCCTTTTCAGGTGTCCTGTCGACTTGGTTTTCATAGCGCCTTTTTTGTTGTTAGTTTAAGCGATTTCAAACTGAGTTGCCGTTTTGAGTGAGAGACTGAAACACGAAGCTAGCCCCGTTGTCCACAGTCGAACACTAATAAAATAGTGTGTAATAGTGTCGTTTAATGAAATCCCTTGCCAACGTTTTGAAAAGTGCCGCCAAGTGAGGCCCTGACCAACACCCGTGGGCGTTAAATTTTGTCCCTTGTGTGGTCGTACCGTACGTGGCTAAGTAACTCAATTTATTCGAGACTGTAGGGCCAACACGCCATCGGGGATTCGAAGTAAATTGGCCGCATCTCAGCCGGTGTACCGCAAGCGCTCACGACATCCAAGCTCACCCTTTGCCTAATATCATAATCAGAATATGCATTCTGTGACGCATAGGTGGCGCAAAATGTAAGTCACACCACGAGCAACAAACACAGTAGTCTCCACTCGAGTCACTTTCATTCTGAAAATCGCTCGTACGAGACTAGTGCCATCGGAATGACGTCAGGTATTCGATTACTAAATTGACGTCACTGATATGGCCAGGCCGTTGCGTTATTAATTTGCGATAATTGGGATTCACACCTGACATTTACAGCCGGGATTTTCCTTCCCTGAAGGTTAGGAGTTTGCATATTAGTCAAGTAGCGTATGTTGTCGACCTAAGCCAAAAAGACTTAAACTAATTCCCAGGAAATGAAACAGTCTGTTCGTTTAATGTCAAGAAATAAATCCAGTATCACTAACAAAAAACTCAAAAGCACAACTTGAAGTAGTGTGACGAGTTGAATAACCCAAAGTATCAACCGATGAAGATATCTGCAAAGACGGTTTCCATGGAAACCATCTTCAAGTTATAAGTATGATCATACTTATAATAAGTGAACTCCGAAGTCTCTCCTTCCTTTGATATTTTTATAACAAAACCACCTTCGCGTCTTTTCACGGTTCGACAAAGTTCACACAATGAGTGGCTTTCATTACAGGTCGTTTGCGGCCACCGAGACAAAGTTTAAAAGAAAACTTCATCGGTAGTATTATGTCAAAATTCTTGGCTGGACAGTTTTCTTTGATTAAGTATAGCTGCAGTGAAAAAGCTACATTATAAATGGTCACCGTACGACACAGGAAAAACGGAAAACGACAGAATGGCGTTGTATTTTATGAGTGACATATAACTGATTTCGGGATAGGCTAAATTTTAAACGTTCCGAACAGGATACTTTAGGGAAAAGAGTGTTTACTCAAATTATGCGTGAAGCACTTTGGGATGTTTGAAATCAGATCTACGAGCCAGAAATGAATGTCTAAATCTGGCTGAAAAGTAGGAACGATGGAGGAAAAATATTGACTACGGCTTACCTGCTCTGAAGATTGCCTTCGTGGGATGAACGGTGTCACGAACTGCAAATCTTAGACTGTGACTGACTAGTCGATTTCAAACTGGATCTGAGACGAAGTCGAGCTTGATAACCAACAGGAAGCCGGCTTCAGGGACCTCGTCTGGACGGTAGAGGGGTTGTGATGGTGTCTGAGGCTGGTGTGCGGACGCGTCTATCCTTTATGCTAAACTCGCTACGCCCACCCGCGGTGTCAAGCCGCGTATCGGCCGGCCGGATCCAGGGACGCTCTCGTTGTACATCAACTTCAGTCTTTATTGGCCCTACACCCTCTTTCGCCTCGCATGTGGACTTGCTGCTAGTCCGTGGTGCGCTGGCAGGATTGCTATAATATCAAATTTGTCGTAATCGAAGGGATCATTACCGCGCAGCGGTGCTGCCGGTCTTCAAAAGAACTCATGGGGTGGGTGAGCCCATCGACTGGGCGGTCCTTACGTGATGAGGTAACATTATATCGGGGTGCATTCATGATCGCTTTCGCCTTTTTGAGGTTCTTGGGAAAGAGTGCAGCATGTTCCAGAGTCCGGGTTCAAAGGGGACGAGACAAGAGGAAGCGACGGGCCGCTGTTTTCAAAACTTCCTGTACGCAGTTGAGGACAACCAGAACTTTTTAATTGCCAGCTTAAACAAGTGCACATTTTTCGTGGAAACTTTGTTATGGAATCCTTTCGAAAGTAATAAGTAGCAGAGATCTAGAGTTGCGACGAGAAGAAAACAACAACCGTAACAAGGAAAGATTCTCTGAGACCGTCGATAAATATTGCAGTGGTTTACTGGCAATTTCCTGGGATAGCTGTGCTAGATACTATACGCTTGTAACAAACGGGGAAATTGGGATGGTCTGGATTATTTCCCTCATGCAATTAAACTATGAGGCGTTATAACCTTACTATAGATTGAATATCTATACAAAGGATTCTCTTCGGCATTAGAACACCATCTATAATGATTGATGGCTGATTGTTTATTTTGTTGAGAAATTGTCTCATTGCAATAAAAACCAACTGGCCCCAGGGCCCGTAGGCAAATAAATTCTCCCCTAGATCGAAAAGAACTCGGAATTCAAAAGTTCAGCCATTGGTGCAGCTCTGAGATTTCGTTTTCGATTCTCGTCTTCAGGGGAGGAGGGATGGGAGCCTGCGACGCGGTGAACCCGTCTGACGGAAGACCAAAGCCACTCGAAGCCGTCATTGCATCTTGAGATGACGTCATTCCCGGTCGCAGTGCATCAGTTTACGTATTGGCTGTTATAGTAATACCAACAAAATAAAGCACCCATGCCTATTCTTGTGTCGAGACGCAGTTGTATAAGCAAGGGATTTTGTTTTTCAAATACACCGTGCTAATTTTGATGGTAATTGAACCAGATCGTTCAAGTTGCTCAACCTTTCACTACATGGAAATGGCCTCCCAATAGATGCATACGTGAACTTACACACGCACGCATTGCCATCGCTACAACAGAAACAAAGAATTATTTCCAGTAATTGATTTTAGAATTGGGCTTGTAGGAGGAACTCGGCATGAAGTCTGACCTACCTCCTTAGGAACTTATTGCGTCGTTGGTATCGAAGAATTACATGTTGTCGTTTGTTTTTGAAAGTGTGCCAAAATTCTGAGATTGTACACCCCATAGAATGAAAGGGAAAAAGGAGGCACAGCTAGAGATTTGTAATGATCGCTGCTTGAGCCGTTGAAGGTCCTCAAAAGATCCCCTTAGAAGCTCCAAAGCTCCGCCCACAGTGTCTACCCACCTTTGATAAATTATGTTTACATTATCTCAAGCCGGGTGAATAAGTGTTTTAGTTTGAACTTACCTTATGTGGAAGCTGTTATATTTTGCCAAATGATATAGTGTTGCCAACCACGGTCCAGTGGGACTTTCATTTCTTTTTAACTGGTTCAGATTCGGCGATTTCACAAGCATTGTTTGCCACATGTATCATATAACCAGACTTCAAGTAAAAGTGTCACTTGATAAAAACTGACTTTTGGCAGGGAAAGAATTCCTAGTTCTTAAAGGTAAGCTACACGGAGGAAAAATCAGCAGAACTTGGAAAGGATCGCTCAGACCCCCCTTTTGACGGTTTCTACATTTTTACCACTAAACCTATAGGCCTATAGCTCCAGGCTAGTACGGCAGGGATCATAGGCTCTACCTCAAGTTGAGAGTTTATTAGATTAGTGGCAATTTAGCAATCACTTGGGTCGTTTGTAGACATATCAGTGTGATAGTTTTGGGGTCAAGTTGAAGTTCATCTGGCCTGAGAAAGTCCCGGGTATGGGGAAACGGAGGCGGAAAGCCATGGTGAGCAAGAACCTTGGCTTTTGGTGTTGAAAGCTGTGCTTGTGTGAATTTCCCGAAATAGAGTTTATGTATTTAATTCGCAAAGACACAATTTCATACCTGTGACGGATTGTACTTATGAGACTAATTCTGTTCTCTTTGCGTTATGCACGAAGTGCTCTTTGACTATAGGAACGTATACACTGATAATGGTTATTGCTATTTGCCGAGCAATGAGCCTGAAGTGTTTCTGCAAACTGTACTTGAGTTGAGTGTTCGAGATTTGAATTGAACGGGGCGTTATCTGCAGAATCACATTCACTTTACCAGCTTCGAAGCTTTTCCGCTCTAAAAGTGGTCATTTTCAAATATATGGAGCTATCATTTTCTCTTAATAAGTTTTATTTTTCTTCTGAATGTCGCTGCAGACGAAACTGTAAGACTCTGACGGAGTGGCGAAATGGGGCGATCTGTCCTCATTCTGCCATTTCTTCGAGCAGTCTATGTACAGGTATATAGTGGAGTAGTTTGTGTCATGAAGATTTTTATGTCCTACCATGGAGCTGTCGAACGGCCTGCAATGACAAGCCGAGTCAGTGCTCTAGCAGCTGTAGGTATCCGTAGAGTGTGTTCGTGGGACAGGTTCGTAGTTGGAGCGCTGCAGCCGCCGTCACGTAGCGAGGACTGACGTGTAGACTAAGCGGGAAAGCGAGCATCAACGGTGCCCAATTTGACACATCAAAGGGCGCCGCCGGGGCCGTCGGGGCACCAGTAAGATCCACCTGTTCTTAGACTCTGTACAGGTCGAAGATTATGCGTGCCTGCTAGCTTCACATTTTGGGGAAACGATGGCTTGACACTATAGAGGTTTGCTGGGGCTAGTGGTCCTTTTTTCTTGCGGGAATCTTGCTGGATTCTTGGTAGATCAGATTTTACGTTTTTCGTTTACTTATTCTGTGTCGTATACTATGTGAAACTGCCGTAACTTGCTTCAATCACTGGTTGGTTTTCATTGATATGAATGAATTTAGCAAAGTACATGTTTACACGTGATATACGTGTACTCCACACGACATATTGGATCGTTGACTGCGACATTGTAGACGCGAATTATCGCTGTTCAGCAGGGTGAAGTTGTGGCTCACTTAATCCAAGAACTATTATCTTCGTGTAATATTTTGAAAAAGTTATGTGTTAACTGGCAGCTTGTCATATAAGGGCGTTCGCGTAATGGGTCCAATATTTTTTTCGCGTCGATCCGGTGAACTTTGCGGTTTTAGCACCCGCCGTGAGCTGGGCAGCCGGGTCGCAGGGGAAGAGGTGAGTTTTCACGGTGTGAACGATGCGCCCCACGCTCGCCCCACCTGTTCCCCTCGTAGCCACCGCTGGGATCAAGAAGGGGCGGCAGCGGCCCTGAAATGTCACCGGGCTGGGTTCCCTCGTCCGAGCACGGACCGCTCACCGGCCCTAATTGGCATGAGGACTGGGTATATACCCATTTTTAGGGGTCTCTTGGAGGGTTGTCTGGATAACCCGATTAGGCTGGAATTATACCTAAACTGGGTACCGCGAAATGGGTTTCGAAACCGTGGGATCACCATTCACGAAAGCTGTAACAATAATTTGAATATCAGCTCGCTGAATGAAGTTGTTCTGCGTGGGTTTTGGGCCTAAATGTCAATTCACGCGATATCATAACTGGGGTTCGAAACGATGTTTTGAAAGCTGGATGTGAATTGAATTCTTAACCACAAATATTATGTAAACCAGCCCGTATAGCTATTTTTACGCAAGCGCAGTCTTTTAAATGTCACAAAAGGTTTGTCGTAACAGCGTTGCCCTGGTCTGGTGTCCCGAAACGGACAGCGTTGTTTCCCTTGCTCGGGAGAAGCAAAGAAAGGGTCCGAAGTGGTATCATAAACAAATAAAGCCTACACGTTTGATTCAAACCTCTTCCCCACCAATCGTACAGGGGGTTGGGAACCCCAGTCAGTGAAGTTCTTGTCAGTTTTTGGTAACCGCTTTGGACATTTTTAGCCTGAGTAGCGACACCGCAGGGTTCATTCAGCGCCGACCGCGGTCTTGGTGGGATGCCACAACCCTCGCCACATTCTTTCTATCCTTCGTCTTCAAAGTTGAACATGCAAACAGTATGTCGCCGTTGTTTTTCAAAGCTTCTGCTCTTGCTTATATTTCCGGCCCGAATTAATTGTGGCTCTCGCCTAGGCAAACACTATGCATCCTAATAGAGTATATTGTTTCAAAATGTAAAAACACACATGGTTAGTTTGGCACGAGGAAATGACTATGACCTCAACATGACTCATTGCGTTTGTCATTTGCAATTGAATAAAACATCATTTTATTCCTGTATAGCCATATTTGGAGGTGTTATGAACCCAGCTGTACCTTTACATTCCAACTCCATCCCCTTGGGCGCCAAGTTGTTTTATTATACCAAGGTTAGCCGCGCTGAGTGACAGATACACTTGATGTACCCCTGCGCTGACAACCGAGGGTGTCCCAGGCAGAGGCCAAGATCGGACAGGAAATGGTTGATTACACCTCGGAGAAAAACTGTCAAGATTTTTTTTCTCTTAAACGTTTCTGAGGGAAATTCTTGATTTGATTGCATACACGAAAACGGGTCACAGATGCGTCACTAGTTTTTCGTGGCTAATTAAAGATACTTCCCGGTGAGTGAAACAAAAGCCCGGATGTGACCTTCATGCGACCTTGCTATGCCTCCTGAAGCAGATTTTCTTTTGCCTTTTGGGTGGTTTAACATGAAGTGTTGGAGAAATTTGAGAAGAATCCTCATCCATGCATTGCCGATATCGCTTTAGTGTGCTCAAGGAACGTATGTACATTCCTTGCTAGAAACGAGTGCAATCAGTGACAAATGTAAACCACTGGTCAATTTTGCCCGGTGCCCCATACATATTTCATGCTCTATGCATAGGTTAGTAGTCAAAATCGACCGTTGGTTGACAATTTGTCGTTGATAGAACTTGCTACATTGATTCATGACTCAGAGTTTGGAAGCGTGCCAAATCGCTTGGTGATGGAGGTGTGAAAGTGTGAAAGTTGTTAGCAGACCAGGGACGCGTGCGTCATTGGAAGCAGCGGGATCGCACCATCGCCCGGCCGACCGCCGCCCACCACGTGCTTTTGGCGGTTCCGATGCCGCTGGTCTGTTTGTGGTCGAACCCGAGGTGATAGCAGCACCCACTAAAAACAACCACAGAAAACACGAACACCGCACCAAAATGTAAACAAAGACTTCCCTGCTCTCCGAAGACCTCGAGGGGCGGATCGGAAGCTGGTGCTTGTCGGATGGAAAAATGGAGCGTGTTTTCCCATCAAAGCTTATCATTTATACAGGTGATGCCTCCAATTGTCCAACTGGTCTTACTTTCACCCCTGCTTTGTTGACATAACTAGGAACCAAGTACCGGTACCCATATTTTCGCTATGCCCTGAAGGAGTTGTAAAACCTCCGATATTCGAGCTGTGATTGTACACAGCTTGTTATACAAGCATAAATTCTACTGCAAATGTTTTGCAAACTTCGACTCGAGTTGACGCTCGTCTTCGTCAAAAATAACCCATGAAGGGAAACTGCATGGCTAGGTGCGTATATGTAATGATCACGAAGAAAGACAGCGATTCGAAATGATTTGGAACCTGCGACCACCAGGACACTGTACTGACGTGACACACTTCCACCGAGTTTTCACAGTTTTGGAAAGGTGACTTTAAAAATGTAGTCCTTGGGAAAATATGGTTGAAAACCATTCCATTTGACACACTTTCTGTGAGAATTAAAAGTTGTCACGGCCTTTTTGTAGTGGTAAGATAAATTTGTCATTTTAGTCTTCAAACTTTTGAAGAGAAAAATTTTGCTCACACTAAGCACCAACTTTGCCCCACAGTAATCGGGCCTAGCAGCGGTCTCCCAACTTTAAAGTGGGTCAAATGCCCGCTGGCTTTGATTGAATCTGAAAAACCAATTCACCTGGAGGTGACCACTTTGATCGGCCCGGACAACTGAGTAGTCGCAGGCCCAGCGGCAGCCAAGCGGCAAACGGTGGGGACGAGCCCCGGCGGACGCGGCAAGGCACACGGTGACTGTAAAGTCCGTACACTCGCCACCCACAGTAAACACCCCCGACAGCCTAATTCCTCGTAATTGGGCCGCCAGTAACAAAAAACTGTTTCAGATGAAAGACAATCCTTGCTCCCGTGTGATGCATACAGCGATGCCGCAATTGGACCATTTCTGCTTGTTAACCAGGGTTCAGGTCACTATAGGTCCACGTCGTACCTTTTACTTCTTCTGATCAGTTTGTACTGGCAGTCTGAGGAGAGAGTTTTGCGTATTGAGAAAGTACTTCGATTTGGGCTCAGGCCACCCAGGGGATCCGCTACAGGGGGCGGGACCAGAAAGACAGAAAATGGAGGTGCGCTTGCCTGGACTTGATTGGGCCCTCTACTTGGAGAGAAGAGATACAGACTGTATGGCCTACTATTCACAGAATGATCGGTGAAAGTGTTCCCACGTGGTCTGCAATGTGAGATTTGAGTGACAAGGCTTGCCCTTTTGCGCTTAAAATTCTACGGTTGCGCAGTGTAAAGAAAAAAGGGCATTCACGTTTAGCATGGTTGCAATTGGACTATGTCGGAAAACAGTCCTGATTTGACAAGCCTCCACCATTGTACACAACACTAATATCATGAGTGCTATACGCGTTCAATTTTACCACGGACCATTATTTTACCAATTGGTCTGAACTGCCAACTTTTTCTTGTTCAGTTGGGGTCAAAAGAGGGCGCTTTTCGTCACGGACAAAGAGAGCCTGATCAACTCACAACAGCAAAGAAGACCATGGCGGAGAGGAAGTTGAGTATTGGAAAACGGCCCTATACTCGTGGATGGGGAGGGCTGGGGGACGGATTAGGACAAGCAGCTTCCGTCAAAGCTGAAGATAAAAATCGAGATAAAAGAAAGTTGCGATGAGGGCCATAGAACGAAGAGCCTGTAGCCATAACTCTGATATCAATCTTGTCGAATGATTTGCCGAAAATTCCGCCATCTATCCATCAGTAGCCTTTTCTTTCAAATTCACGGAAGTGAATAATTGTTTTGAAAATTGGAAAATTAATCGTTTGATAGCGCAGCGTGATATTGCTGATTTGCGTCGAGCAGGGTATGGTGGCCCTGGAGGAACATCGCCTATCGTCAATATTGACGTCAATATTATATTCACGGCCAAAATTCACGGCTCGCTCTCTGGTCGCGAATATTGACGTTAATCTTTGCGACTAAATTTACGACTCATTGTATCGCTGGTCGCAAATATTGCCGCGAAGTGTTTTTTCCTGCAAGCTAGGCGGAAATGAAGCATTGACGCGCTCGTGGAATGATCTACATTTTTGCGACCAGAAAGCGAGTCGTGAACTAAGTCGTGAATACTGGCGTCAACATTCGCGACCGAAGAGCGGGTCGTAAAATTGGTCACAAATATCGGCGTCAGTATTGACAATTGGTGATGTCCCTTCAGGGCCATTAGGGATATTCATCCTTTCTCGATTATTATTTTTGTTGTCTCGAACAGAGGGCGCCCTTGTTGATATCGCAGGCGACAATACCCCTGTTGACTCTTATTTTGCCTACAACTTGTATGGGCGGCCGAAGTTTGCATATAGGCCTATACGAAGAATGTTATTTTTACTATCGCAGTTTATTTGAAAAAGATACGTCACCTCAAGTAATAGGCAACATTAGCATTCCGCGGGTTGCGAACTGCACGAACAGTTTATATGGTTTCATTTCTCTTATTTTTTCGATTTGTTTTGTGTTTTTGTCAGCTGTTTTTCCCTTTTTCTTTTGGATGTTGACTTGCTTAATTAATTTTTTTTCTGTTCACTTTTTGGGGGTGGTTTGTTTTCTGTTTTCGTATTTTTGGCTTTGTATCTACATCTCACATTCTGTTTTTTTTAAGTTATTATTATTTTATATATTGTTGTCACGGAGTCTGGTCATAGACTTCTTTGGATAACAGGTTTTTTTTAATTTTTTACTTCCAAGTCCCATGTGTGTCTTTTATTTTTTATATCTGAAGATTTAAGATACAAAATAGCTATATAAATAAACAAAGTCGATGAAAAATTGCATGAGATCTGGAGGATTCTTGGCGGTTATTTTAACATTATAACCAAAACTTTTACTTCAATTCGCACTGATCGCTCTGAAAATTGCCGTCATATAAAGAACGAGAAATTTGAGCATTTGTAGTGTGTACTTTGGGTCCTTATATAACCTTGACGGTTGATATTCCTTGCATAGTTATGACCATTTATAGGAGCTGTATTTCAGATTCTTTGGCTTAGTGAATTATGCATCCCGTCTCTCGCACACTGTGAGAAAAAAACACGATAGTGGATCGTCGCAGCGAGGCCAATCCTCACAAGTAACAATGCAACGGCAGTCCCTTTGGGAGAATTGATGGGCGGTGTTGTGCATAAATAATGTGCGCTGGAATATAAAAGCACTTTCCATTATACCACGTCGCTCATGCATGTAAGAGCATAAAACATTTTCCCCGGAATTAAACAGTGTTATGTAACCGTGTGCTGTAAAAGCGTATTGTTACTATTGATGCCCGTCATGGTGGCGATTTGAGCCTGAAGTCCTTCAGGTGTTACGTGGACTGTTTCAAACGGTATTGGCGGGCTTATTTTGAAACACTGACAAGTATTTCACAGAGTAGAAAAGAATGGCGGATCGTGGTAGGGGCGAAACTGTCGATTCTGCTCTGTCGTACTCTGTACTGGAGAATGACGCGGATATTTACACCGGTCCGTCGGACGAGTACGGGCCGAGCAGGAGGGTCAAGTACTCTGGCCGTAGCAGTGACCGGGCGTCTGGCCGCCTCTCCCGGGGCCTCCGCGCCGCTGCCCCCCACGTGGTCCTCGTCACCGTCTACCTGGTCTTTCTCCTCTTCGGGGGCGGTTTCTTTTACCTCCTGGAGGGAAAGCTGGGCGTTGCTTTGGACGTGAGTGAGGAAGTAGAGTACTCGGAGTATGAGTGGATGAAAACGAAGATCGAGATGACGCTGGAGCACGAGAAGCTGACCGAGAAAGGGACCAATGCCACGGGGAACTGGTCGGCGCTGTGGGGTGCCTTCAATGAGTTCGTGGAGAAGCGCTTTGGGTTCGACCCGAAAGTTGGACATAAGGTTCAGAACGAGCTGTCGTTTGGCCGGAGTGTTCTGTTCTGTGCAACAACGATGGCCACTATCGGTGAGTAGGACTGGTCTTTATTTTGAAAAGGCAGTTAATCTATGGTTGGTGTGATACAGATAAGAAACATGCTCTATTGTGTAGGAGAAGAACTTTATATTTTAGTATAGTTTAGTATAAGTTAAGTGTTTCCTTTACCAAAGCGATGCACAGGACTTTAGTCAAGCGCTCTGTTTTAATTCGGGATTTACCGATTTATGGTGACAATTTATCTTGTCAAACACGACAGTCACTGATCTTCGGAGATAAAAGTTGGCCTGGGATTGGTAATAAACAAATGCTTCTAAGAGTAAAATCCTGTACGTGTATCCTCTATATATGCTACCGAGTATCGTAAATATGTCCTTTGTATTACACAGATGCACTGTTGCTGCACTCATCTTCCGTTGCACCATGAACCCAATTTTAATAACTGTCACAATCAACTGCCTTATCTCAAAAGAGCGCCCTCATTACTTAAACTGAAGTGACAAGTGACTTGTCCAGGACGGGGACAGGTTGGATATATTGGAGGGAAAACCGTGGCCCGTAGTTCAAATCTCCTGAGTTAGACGTAATCGTGTCCTCGTTTGTCTACTTGTAACCGACAAGTTAACCATAAGTCACTTATGTGCCTCCCCTAGGTTATGGCGACTCTGTACCGAATAACACGGGCGGGAAGGTCCTCGTGGTTTGCTTGTCGCTCGTAGGCATCCCACTGACCCTGCTGGTCTACGCCGACATCGGTAAACTGCTAGCCCGAGGCTTGGCCTCCTTGGTCGATAAGTGGCGCAACCGGGGAGGAGGAGCCCCCAAGAGACACACCGACAGTGACCCAGCCGAGCCCCAAGCTCCAGCCATTCTGGTCCTAATCATCCTGGTTCTCTACTTTCTCCTGGCGGCCATGGTGATAGCCCTGATCGAGGGCTGGTACTATCCAGACGCCCTCTACTTTACCTTCATCACCTTCACGACCATTGGCTTCGGGGATATTGTTCCCGTCAGCCACTACGATCACGTGCCGTCATTCGTCATCCTCCTGCTTTTTTTCCTGCTCGGTTTTTCTTTGGTCGCCATGAGTATCGTCCTGTTGCTACCCAAAGTCATGGCGCTGATCCATCAGGTGGCCGAGAAAGCCGGATTTTGAAACTAAAAGCAAATGAAAAGAATCGGCGAAGGTGCAGAGCCCCCCCCCCAAAAAAAATTTGGTTGTTAAGCCACACTGTGGCATTTTAATTATTACAGTTATACCTGTTTGAGGTGTTTAAGGACAGTTTGAAATACACGTAGTTACTAATTAGTGTAGGCAAAGTTTGACATAGCCACCTGGTTAGTCTGAAATTGTCAAACTTGAGTAAGTAAACATTTCAGCGTTTTGTAGTTCTTGTAATTTATTTTGTTTGTATAGTTTTATGGCATCAGTACCTCCAAATGCAATATCCGTGTTTTGTCAACAGCGCCACTTATTGACCTGTCACGTATCTGTCACAGATTGACAGCTATGAATTTAATCCCAATTTACTCGTAGTAGGTAATATGGATCTAACTTTTCACCTTTTGAATTCTTCCAAATCTCGAAGTTTTTTTCACCAGTGTAATCATTTCCCCACATTTTAACAAATGTTGCATTTTAATCTGTTGCTGCTTTTGTTTTTTGATCGTGATCATAGTCTTGTAATTAAGGCAATGCTGCAATGAAAAAGCTATGAGTAGACGGCGTGAAATGTGTGTAATGAAACTGTCATCAGGGACAGGCACCAAACAGTGCCTTTGTTGATTTGAAAATGAGTGATTTGGAAGTTAAGGCAAAATTAAATAGTATCCATTCGTCAGCAATATGCACGAGTTTCAATATATTATGAACGGATCTGTTCTCTAGAAAACTTCAATCTCAGACAGAAAATGAAAACAGTTTTTTTTTTACAACACGACGCCTTACTCCTTATTGCTGCTATTTGAGATTTCGAAAGTTTTCCCCAAATCTTTAACATTGGGGTCACCTTTCGAGCTTTGTGTGAAAATTGATAACATAAAGTCACACAGAGGTGTGTTTCGTCTATTTAGACCGACATTTTTTCTTAGATATGTACCAAATAAATCAGAAAAATTTCAAATCGAAATAAAGGACGTGGTTTTGGAAGTCGAGCCTATTGTTTGATTTTAGGGAATATTGTTTCCCCACATAAGCTTGATCGCTTCCTCACGATTTACGTATAGAGGGGCTTACCTATATAGACGTGGAAATTTTCTTGGCAACCTTCTGCAAGAAATCGCCAGTGATTATCCAAACCAAAACTGACCTGACAGCGTTTTTCAGGCTTTCAAAGCTCCCGTTTTCAACTCAAATGTGCGGCGATAAGGATAATCATTTTTCAAGACGCTGTTCGAAAAAAAGTACTTAAGTAACCTGTAAATGTTCATAGGCAAAGTCAAGTGACGGGTCTTGAAGTGTCGAGGCACATGCCAAAACAGTACACTGTATTTACAAAAATTTCACAGAAATGATTAGTGAAGCAGTGAAGCTCCATGTACCACCCAACATGGAGTCATGGCGCCCTCAGCAGGCCAAGTTTGAACTTGTCTCAGCGGACGCAGTCTCTCTCGCAGTCGCCGAGATTTGTACATTTGACTCGATGTCCTCATTCGGAGAGTTGGCAGGTGGCCGCGCGCCCTTGAGGCATCCTCACCAACAACGGACGTCCATCATTGTAACTTTTGAGTCTGTTTCAATTAATTTCTGACCGATACGTGCATTTCTCAGCATTCACCCCCTTTAAATTTATTCATTTGTTTATTTCGGGAAATGTAAACAACACGGGCAAGCTAAAACATAAAAAACTAATTATCAAGCCAAGGATAGCCCAAAAACTTGTTTCGTCGATGAGCGATTTAGCACATATTTCCCCTCTTGCCTGATGACTGAATCAAGAGAAACAAATCAAGAATTTTTGGATTTGGCGGGAAGGGCAAAATGAAGATGGACCAATAGTACCCATTAAGTCGGAGCTAATTCTAAGGATTGGATTGTTTACGACCAAAAACTGATTGAATCTACGACTTACTTGGGGAAATACAGCATCAGGGTCGCCACTGTAATTTAGATCGTTTCATTAATTAAGCAACAAGAAACGTGTCAGAAAGTTACATCCAATTTATTCTGGTCAGAATACACTGTTCGGTGTTTAAAATTGATGTTTTCAAACCCCCTTTTAAATCTGCAAGTGAACTTTAAAAACCGGTCAGGTCATCAAAAGTTCATTGTGATAAGGGTGGCGGCTTCACTGTGTTGTCAAAAAATCTCGCTTTTGCAGTCCAAGGCTACCGTTGACGTACCATCCACTAAAATACGGTTCACTGAATTCATTCACAGGGAGAGCACAAGTGGTTTTTTTATTTTAAGTAAGCGCTATTTACTACCATGGTACTTGACCCAAGTAAAGCCCTTGGTGTTATAAGCAAGACCAACCGAAATGAAAGCGACCATTGGAATAAGCTTCCAACTGCCGTAAAGGCATGGTTTGTCCAGAGAACTGTACCATTTGCTAATACCCTTTATTGCAGAATAAAAAGTGAAAGTTTAAAAAAAGTCAATTATCCCCATGTGACGTGAGTAATTTTGGTATAAACACTCAAGACTATATCAGTCTGTTTCAGCCGAGTAAACGGTAATGTGTGAACACGCTTCAGCAGAATAACAAATTCTTCATATATTCACTTTAAATTTTTTCCCACGGACAATGCGAAGGCCAGACCTTGGTGATTTGTTCATTACTTTGTTAAAAGCACCATTGAAGATAGCATAGCCTTCACGTTTGCTGAAAGCATATATCTGCACACAGAGAAGCATATCATTACTTTGCTCTCTATTATAAGGCGTTGGCGCGACATGAGAATTCCACTCTTCATCCATTCATTTCTTTTGTATGCTTGGCTTGGTGTCTCATTATCCCGATGGGCTGATGATGTCTTGATGTACGAGGATTTAGACTGCCATTTGCTGGACGATTCGCTCCCACCGGTGCAATCTAATTTCGTGGAGATTCGAGCGTTTGTATTGACGAAGCTGATGGGAATCAGTCTCGATCAGTGTTTGTCACGTGATGAATTTTGGCTTGCTCAGTGTTTTGAAGAGCATGCACTGCTTCTGTCCACCCAGTTCGGTTGCAGTGTTCAGATTGTTTCAACTACTTCCTCAGGAAACAATACTCTGGCAATAGGGAAAAATTGTTAGAGGTGCGGAAGAATCTTGCCAAATCGAGTCATTTTCTTTGCACTTCTTTTATCTTCGAAACTTAAATTGTTCCGCTGTAATTCCAGGAACGGTCCCTATCGCATGAAATGATGATTCCCTCGAGAAACTAAATGTCAAATTTGGCTGGCCAAAATAGTTTGACAATTTCTGGCGGGTTTGAAAAGTTCAGACGGCTTCAATAATTCTTATGACCAACTATTTTGTGACATTTTATTTCCGTGTGCCGGGGACATCACACATCCCACGAACACAATCTCTGCACATAACCCATTGTCGTTTGGTATTAAGCTGCACCATTTGAGGTTGTTTGTCTAAAAGCCAACTACAAGTCCTTGCTCAGCAAACCAATGTGAAAAGAAACGCGTGCTTGGTTCAAGATTCACGCACACGCATGACTAAGCTGTTCTCTTTTATCATTATAATCAAACTGGTTGCGTTGCTGCGTTTGTTGAAGTTGGTTCATTCGTTCTTTCGAAAACCACCAAATATTAATCTGACCTAATCATTAATCATTATCTCGTAAGTCCGAAAACAGTTCCACGGTTTCCTCGTCAGAAGCCAACAACCCTTGAAGCTGTCTACTCGAAACCAATGGATGGATGGCAGGATGTACTTCAACCCGGAAACACCCAAGGGGTTGGACGAGTGCACATGCAACATCGTGCGATCGATTTTTGGAATGCCTTTGTGCTCTGCTTGTAAGCGCACATGCATGGCTCCGTCAACGAGCGCACGTCGAGTACATTGACCGTCCAGTGCTGATTTGAGGCAAGTGACTGTCCCGAATTAGAATGAGTGATAGCCGAATTGCCCGGACGAACTTCGTTATACGTGGAATAAGGATCATTTTCGATGAAGGCAATAATCTAGTCGGCTACGCCCGTTACCGCACATATGAATCGTTGGGATAGGTATACCTCCATAATTAGACGAAGTACTTTCCACCTTGTTAGATCAAAACAGGCCGGGCTTCAGAACCGTCGAGTCATTTCCTTGCTTAGTGTCTACATGCGAATTTCGCATTTTCGGCGGTGCATTGTTCATGCGTAAGAATGACCGCGCGGAAATCGTGGCATGTCTTGACAAATTGGATTAGAATTTAAGCTGTCACTTAAGGTAATAAACTACCTTTTTCGGGAGAGGACAAACAGGCGAATTCTCTACACAGTTGGCAGCTGGGGAAGATTTTGCATTTTGTATTTACACTTCAGGGTGTAACTTGTATGAAGTTCATGTCGTTGGGAGCGAACGCAGGAGATAATGTAACCCCATGATCGCCGCCATGCCGAACAAGGAGAACCAGCCCAAGGAAGGCTGTCTGACCCGGGGTCTGCGCACCTCCTGGCCCCACTTCGTCCTGCTCTTGGTCTACCTGGCCTACCTGGGAATCGGAGGGGGGATCTTCCTGGCCCTCGAGGGGGGCAGCCCGTCGGACTTCTCCCGCGAGGTGGCCGAGTACGAGGCGCTGAAGGCCCAGATCTCTGGAGCGGTCCGGAACGTCACAGAGGGCCGTGAGGTGACGGTAGGGAACTTAACGGAGCTCTGGGAGACGTACACGGCGTTGGTCAACACTCCCTACCTCGACAAACTGACCTACTTGAGCCGAGTGGATTGGACGTTCACTGGGAGTGTGCTGTTCTGTGCGACAAGTATCGCCACAATTGGTGAGTAACTTTAGTTTTTTTTGTTACAAACTATCATTTGTGCAAACTATCCAACACTTTTAGATGTACGGTCTCCCTTTTTACTTTATAATATCACTTATGTTATCTTTAAAAAATGAATTGAAATCGTAGATTTAACACATTGCAAGAATTTCCAAATTGTACTTGGCTGATCAACCAGGTACTTTGCTTGAAATTAAATGTCAACTTCCTCTCGTGGCGCTTTGCAATGCGATTGTTGTCTTTTCTTTTTAAACTTGAATTATAAACGCTGGAGGCATTGCTCAGGGGTTTTCATTGGAAACTTGGAATGATATTCTCGCGTGAATTTTATCGTTGAAGCACCGGGCCCCTGCACTGTTGCTACGAAAATATTAAATGGTGAAAAAAGTAATTCCAAATCCAATCGAAATGGTAGATTAATAAATTTCACCATTGTTGAATCGCAGTGTTTGTTATATCTCGTTCGGTCATCATTTTGTTGTATCTCCCTAAATTGACATGTAATTTTCCATTCCATATCAATGCAAATACCAGCTTTTTTTTCTGATGATGAGGTGACGAAGGTCAACCGTATGGAGGGAAGATAATTTATCGATTTGTCCGTCCAATTTAATGAGCCACCCACTGCTTTCTCCTCAGAATAATTATTGCCCTGTTCGGAATGTTTGGAACATTGTCATTGCGTGATTCCTTTTAAGTTTAATGTGCTTTTTTTTCTTAGAATAATTCTTCCGCTCGCGAACCGTGCGTTTAAATATTTCAAAAGATCACTCGTGTATTGTATTGTGTGTGTAGATTGTGTGGGTGGTGATGCATATCTCGAGATGGCTGTCAATGTACGTGACCTCCAAATTGTCGGTACTACTTTGAAGTTATGGAAATAAGGGCATATAATTTAATTAGCTTCTTAGGCTTCAAGATATGCCACCACAATTCATTCCATAACTGATTGCCCGTCCTCCTGGAGTTCCTATATTGTATGAGGGGATTTGAGGCGCGTAGCTTTCAGGAGCCTTGCCGAGTAAAACATATAAAGATTTTCGTCCCGTTTCGGCCATTTTCACCGTCCCCGTTTTTGCAGCTATCAGCGTTGCGATATTACTTTTAGAAGTCTTCACCCCCAACTGTGCACGCCTTGTCACGCTACTGAGGGTATGGGGGCTTTTTGTGGTAGCCATCTTGCAGGGCAGTTCTTTTCTTCCACAGGGAAACCCCCGTTGTGCACACCCTGTGGAATAAAAGCATTGACCTGCAAAATGGCAGCCATGCAATCCCCCAGTTTGGGGTTCATGACTCTGTGTAATTAAGAGTTGTCCCTTATCGTGTCTTATCTGAGAGCTGCTTAAGAAGGTTGTTAGATAAAAAAAAACAGTTCTAGATAAAAAAAAAACACTTCCAGAGTTGGTTCGATCATTATTTGTCGTGGTCATGTGGAGGTTGTGTTTTTACAACTGTTTGTGAAACAACGTGTTTTTACAACTGTTTGTGAAACAACGACTGTTGGTAGCTCGGGCTAATATGTCGATCTTTGTAATTTTCGAGGGGAGTTTTCTAACTCAACCCAGACAAGCCAGCGTTAGATGTCCCCACTGGGCGAGGAACGGTCTGCCGTCTTTAACGAAGATGCTGTCACAGGAACACACTCCTAAGGCGACTCAGCATCCCCGTCGTTCCCCCGTTTCCTTTCTGCTGTATGTGACGCCAACCTAGTGGATACATTTTGACTCGTGACGGAAGACCCTTTCATCGGGCAAGACAGCAGCAATATACATACTCATAGCGAGATATTCAAGTCCGGAACTCCGCAAAGTTCCTGTACTTAGCCCGGCTCTCTGGCTTGATCGGCACCACAATAGCGGTGCACTTGTTTATAATACTTTCTAATGTGGGTTCTGTTGCCTCGATTTTAATACAATTCTTTTTTTATGTTGGAGGAGGTTGGGCGGCCATGTTCTGTTGGAATATTCATAGGTTAGCAAAGTAAACAACATTTTGAAGTCTGCGCACAGCTATTGAATATTTGTATTCACGTGACCGAAACCCTTTCACTACCCTGAACATTAAAAGTCTCGTATCTCGGGGGCTTGGGGTAAAGAAAGATTGTTGCTAGTTGTGTTTTCAAGGGTAAATTATTATCCACTTACAACTTACCGTCCGTCTTCTTGAAATAAATGCAGTGGCACCCGTTTTGGTTAATATCACAAATGTATTGAATCCATTGTATTCTTTTAGTATTGAGAATAATAACGACTGAATAATTGCGCAAGCATAATCTTCGATAATGTCCTTCAGTCTTTTTTAGCAACATGCATGAAAATGTCATTTTATGCAAGGTAGTTATGGAAACAGGCACCCGGCTCGGCGACTGCCCGATCATGGTAAAAAAAAATGTAGCAACGGCCAACTGCGGAACGGTTGACGCAGCATTATGTTGATGACGGACTTTCATTTTTATTTAATCCTCAGCTCTTATCGAACACTGTACACTCGGAAACAACGGAACATGGAACCGTTCCTATTATTGTAATGCCAAACAATGGCAAACATTGACCATAGTCTAGTTTAATCAATCACTGGGAGGACTTGCTCAATTTTCATACACTAGTCTTGTCTAGATTTTGGGACGAACCGTTTTATAAAGGCGCGTTTGCGGCAAGGAAGACCCCTCCGTGAGGTTCTCAAGTACACTTGGTGAAGAATCCCATGCTTTTATAATGGCGCAAGCAAAATCAACTTTGACCTTTCGTTGTAACCATTGTGTTCGTAGTAACTGGCATATTTCTTGACATGCGAGGCTTTTGTCTGTCCAATTTTGTCTGCCCATTATGAAGTAAACGAAAGAAAAACCGAAAACAAAACAAAAGCACCCCCCCACAAAAAAACTTTATATTTTTTACGTTGTTTATCTATCAATACTTGCAGTATCGCAGAGTTTCTCTCTGGTCAGGGCGACCACAGCATCCTGGTGGAAACGTCGAGTTCACACTTACCGGTTCTTCTCATAACCTTTACTTTTACTTAGAAGAGATTGAATCCACATGATCGACCCGCAAACCTTCTCTTATAGTCTGGCCTACACCATTCAAAGTTACAAATCTTAACACTCCAATGTTCTTCCTTCATTGTAAAGCGAAACCCAGACCTGAACGCAACAGTGTAAACATCTGCAGGAAGGGTTTTCTTAAACAACCGGTGAAAAAAGGAAAGAGGAAGTATCTTGGCGCATTTTGTCACATACAATGCCAACTTAATACCCTGTGCGAGGAAGTTACACAGATCTGTTTGTTGTTTTATCTTGAATTCGGACGAGGTCCTGTAACGAACACCCCTGACTTCCAGATATGTAAACAGACCAAGCGACGAGATTATTTTACAGAGACGCACTCACGTGTATGCATAATGTTCGGGTCCAATCATGTCCGTGGCGTTTGAACGACCCGCATATAAATGCGCCACCATTAGTTCTAGTGATAGCGGTGTAGCCGCGCCCACGCGGCTGTTCTGACATTCATGCATCTGGATACATACCTCGAACATGGGTTTATTTGAGCCCCAGTAATAAATACTTGCTGCTAAATTGTGAGGTATCAAGTTGCAGCTTTAGTGGCAGCCGAAACTGAAATGGATATCCTTGTTGAAATTGTGTCAGTAGAAAATCCCAACAGCTCTGTATTTGACCTTCGCAAAGAATATCTTTTCAGTGATCGCTACGCGCAAAGGTAGTATGCTCAATATTCTTGGATACTGAACAGGACCGGTAATTTTAAAACTTAGTTATGTAGTGTTGCTATCGTAGTTCGATCCTGTAGGATCATGTCTCGCTAAGAAGGTAATGATATTTATATTCCCTGCTCTTTGCAAAGTTGTTTAGAACAAAGTGTTTATTAAATAGGGTATATAGCAACTGAGCATTGGTCATCGTCACAATGAATTAACATTCCTTTTGGAAAAAAAATGTTCAGAGCCTCTCAGTCGTAAAACCCGAACTGTTTCAGTGGATGCAGTAGTCCAAGTTAGACTACTGCAGTTTTTGCCAACGACCTTACTTAAAATCTGCTAAAATGTACAGCAACACTTTTAAAAAGCAATGCCCTCTCATTTTACAAGATGACTTGTATTCCTTATAAGTTGCCTGTATCATTGATACTCGTAAAAGGAAATCTACAAAGTCAATCTCCCTAGAGGTTACCCGAACTACCATTTAGATTATTGTCACCAGCATTATCAAATCGTTCTGCAAGATCAATTATCATTGCTGAAAATATTTCTCGTAAATAACATTGTGTATACGTGCCAATGACTCGTATACGCGCCAGCTACCGTTCTGTGAGTCAGCAAACGACTACAATTCATTATTCGTAAAATTCAGTTCCACCCTGTTTGTTACGCTGGCAGCTTTGGGTGTGTCCCTGGAGTGTTTTCATAGGAAAGCCACAATATTTTAGAATCTTATTGTGTTTTAATAATAAAAAACCAAGCTTACCGATTCCCAGCGAACCCGTAATAAAGCCGAGTAAAAAAAAGAAAGAAAGAAAAACATGTAAAAGGTTCTTGTCTTGTCCCCTTTTAAATTCGTTCCTTTTTAGATAATGTTTCGTCGTATTTTGACATTTATTTTCTTGACAACATATATTATGACACAAAATAATGAACCAAAAAGGCGTGAAAATCTAGTCATCCTCCGGGAAAAATACACCGAATATGCTTACGGGACTGCCCCCTCTAAATTGTCTTCAGTGTTTGTCTTAATTGACTTGTTTCTTTCATACTTTGATCAAAATTCTTCTTGTCAGACAGACAGGGGATCCTCTTGCAATGTGAGGGGGAACTCTAGTGTTTTGAAATCTAAGCTTAACCTGTTAGCTGGTGCAGATAGCGATATGGCGACCCCTGTCGCTCTGTTGGTGAATACACAATTAACTCGTTTATAATACGATTTGACCAATCCTTCAGTTTTTCCAGGCCCAAACCATTTTGCTCATTGTAACCGCAACGCCCTGTTGGACGTTCGATATTTTCAAGGGGATCCTCATTACTTGTCTACCGCCCAATAATTGGCAGTTGACTTTTTGGGGGGGGCCTCGAAATGAGAATCTCGACTCTCGGGTGCTCACCCATGGACTTGTGCAGTGTCTCCCGCTTTACCGTTTTTCTTTGGACTGCGCTTGCCATGATAAATAGTTCATTTTTTCTTCAGGTCGCAAGGGCCTGTCGTAAATGGAAGAGCGCAACATGTGTATTATATATTTAGGCCAAGTTTCGAGCGGTTTTTATTATATATTGGTGAACATTTTTTCTTCCCTTTGGTGATTCAGTGCAAGGCCGCCGTTATCATGATCATGGAAGTGTGCCATCAGTCATGAATTGTGAACAATTGACGAATTTGTAGTCTCAGGCACAGTGGGGGACTGGTCAATATCTCACACATTATTGCCAGATGCTGCGTTTTCACTCGATTCACAGGCCTTGCCGAATGAATTGGTTGTGGCTTGAAATTAAGCAGGAATCTATGGGAAATGGCATCAGCCATCGACGTTGACCTGTGCGTAAGCTCAAGCCGCAGCCACGTAATTCAGACACTGCCAAAGTAGTTTGAATAATCGTAACAATTCTGTGCCACTGGCCTCATTCAAAGGTCGGCTATATATTCAATTGAAAGCGAGGCAATCCCTTAAAATAATACCAAAAATGTGGGAAGGAAGAAGATGTAACAGATGCAAATGAGGTGGAAATTATCATCGTTACTTTGTATATAAAAATATTTCCCAATTTGAGACTTTGTCTTTAATTCTTGCTAAATAGTCATCAGGCGCCTTCCCATTTCAAAGTATTATATATAACTCACTCGGATTCGTGGAGCGTGATACAGAAATTGAATCTTCAATCTTTATGCTGGTGCACTGCAGTGCCATTTTTGTCCACATGTAAATAATTTACTCATCTGTGTCATTGTAATTTTCCTTTCAATTTCTCGGTATGGTGCTTTTCTTGAAAAATAAATAAAAAACCCTTTTTTTGTCGTCTGGTTGTGTTCCCTGGTACTGGACACTGTATTATTTTTCAATTTGTTCTGACCTTTTAAATTTGTCTCGTGTTAATCCTTAACCGCATAAGAGACAGAACGTTCCCAGATTCAGACAAGCAGTCCTGAAAATTTAATAAAAGCACATCGAACAAACGAAGGAAAAAGGCTGCCCATGTGACTGAGTGTAGGCAGGTTGTAGGGTTAGAGGAATCAGACAGCAAAACTGAGACTAAATTTGTACCTTCAAACGAAATGAAACAATTATTCAGTGTCATTTGAAACGGCAGTGGGTGTTTTCAATTAAATTGCAATAGAATTGACGCGTATCACTACTGCGGTCACAACGGTCATGCATAACGATAAACCTTTCATCCGGGTTTATGTACCTAGCGATTTCAGTTCAGATCAAAAAAGTGCGGGCTGGTCGGTCGATACTTTCAATTAATAAATTCATCATTTCTGGCGGTTAATTTGGGTTTGATGACGTTCCTGTTTCCAAGGCACTCTCATTAACGACCAAAACCGCAAATGTTGGGATTCTGTAATGCTGACAGGTGTCACTTCTGACGCCAGTCAGACACAACATCTGTTCTTTTGATTCATTAGCCGCAGGCGTTGTGTTCTGTTTTTAAAAAAAATGTGTAAAATACACGCAATTTGACTACGACCACGTAAGACCCATTGAGTTGATGATCTCACCTTGACCAGCTAGAATAACGACCCAATAGTGGCTGGTTACTGTAATAATAAACGTTTCCACTGATGTCCGTATGCATCCCCCAAAGACATCGTAATTGTCATCTTCACGAATGACAAGCAATGGAGTCAAAACACTTGGGGGCTGAAATGCAATTCCAAATTGCAAGTCCCATTATGAGCCTATAAACGAGGTGATCAATGTACAGAGAGAGAGAGAGAAAAAAAAAGAAACCTTCCGTCTTCTGGAAAGAGTGTCAACAAAACCCTTTCACTCAGCTTGTATAAGTTCACGCTCATATTATGTGTGGAATACGATTCCCTGTAAAGCCTGCACGCCGACGACAGAATGAAAAGCTAGAGCTAAAAATAGTAACGTACATGTATATCAGACGAAGCAGAGACTCTAAATGAATTATGCCTACTGTAAATGGTATCGGAAAGTGCACTGCATAAACACAAGACTGTGAGGCCTTTGAGAATTGCCTGACATGCAAGTGTACGTTTATGGGTCTGGTGGGGGTGAATTCACTTCGCGATACCGTGTACGATATGGGGCTGTCCAATCCCTATTCACACTCTAGACTATTGTTACCTAACACATCTGTAGTCTGTAAAGAATTCCTGAGATTCCGATCAAACAATGACCAACACAAAAGCGGGGGGGGGGTCTCTCCGCCCCATATCTTGCATCATTAAGCACTTCGCGTGTGCTCATGTAGTTTTTTTAATGTTCTTTCATAGTAGTCGCTCTTTGACTAGGATATTAAAGAGCGCCCTCTTGTGTGAAGAAATCAACTGGCTGTGGCCAGGCAATAGTATCACGCGCGTCTACTGTCGCCAATACTCTTGCGGCTTCCATACATGCACGGTTCAGCCGCAGCCATAACATTCGGGCCAAGTTTGGATATAGCACGTGCCCCAAGTTTGGTAAGGCTTTTACTTACCGAAAGTGTTCTTGTATTCAGTTTAATATGCAGCCCAAGGCAAAAAGGCACGCGATCATCGCATCCAAACACAGTCTGGACCACAGTTCGCCGTATCTCTCGTTTTGGCATTGTCCACAATTGTCAATGCGCGCCCTCTTGTGGTATTACAGCGTGCGAAACCCTCGCTAATTCAGCTGTCTGTGTCGTTGTTTCCTTCGTTTAGGCTACGGCGATGCTGTGCCTGTCACGACGTGGGGACGAGTTGTCATCGTCATCTACTCCCTCATTGGGATACCGCTCACCCTTACCTTCTTGGCTGACATTGGCGGTATTCTGGCCCGTATGGTCGAGTTGATTGCAAGGAAATGCAGCACACGGCCTAAGGTATCATCGCAACCGAGGAAAAAATCGCTCGTTCCAGACAATATTAAGACGGATCAACTTCCTCGGCAGAACGGGCTGTCCATCCCGTCAGCCGACTCCCTTCCCGCTGTCCACGAGCCAGCCGAAGACGAGGGGAACCTGACGGATATGCGGCTGTCCCTGGGCGTCTTCATGGACTCGGCCGACCCCGTCAGGAGCAGTCAGCCCAACTCCAGGCGGAACTCCTTGGACGTGGAGACGGCGCAGCAGGCAGTAACGGAGTGGGCCAGCACCGCCACGCCACACGGCATCGGCACCTTTGCGGGGAGTACGAATCTAGGATTTGCCCCGGACGACGGTCCCCACGAGGAGGAGAGGAAAACTCCGAACGGTCCAGGGGCAAGCACGGACAACACCGCCCAGGAAACAGCGGATGATACGGATTACGCGGACTCGATGCAGCGTCAAGTCCCCGTACTCCTGGTAGTTGCGATCTTGCTCATCTACACGTTCTTAGGTGCTCTCATGATCGCCTATGTTGAGGAGTGGTATTACGGGGAGGCGCTATACTTCACCTTCGTCACCTTGACCACCATTGGTTTCGGTGACTTCGTGCCCGTCAAACACTACATGGATATCCCGTCCTTCATCGGGTGTCTGGTATACACCATCGTAGGACTGTCTGTAATGTCCATGTGCATTGCTCTGGTGCAGGCCAAAGTTGTTAGCGTGATGTCCAAAGTAGCCGGTAAAATTGGTTTTTGAAACTAGATACCGGAAAAGTAGTGTTTCTGAACTCCCCAAGTCACCAATCTTTCACCTTTCACACTATGCACTAAGTGCACTGGACGAGTCGTCACAAACTCAGCTTCAGGGCTGAACTTCACGCACGTTTTTTCTCGCCTTGTCGACTTTGGAGCTACAGCTAGCTATCCATTTCGTGTCGGTTTGTGTGGTCCCCAGACTCACTGTGAGCTCTTAGAACCGGTGTGTGCACCCAAGGTGGACAGACTTGCTCTACCAAGTATCAGGCAACCCCAATCGCCTGTCTGAGCAGTAACTGGGACTAAAATAAAGCCAGTGTTAATTGTCACACCGTTGGTGCATGTCGATTATCCACTGGTGGCTCTCTGGTCAAAGATGGCAAAGTATTTTCGATAGTGCCTCAAAGTTTTAAATATTTAGTCCATTTAAAATATTTCGCATCCATTGACAATCACCATGTCGATGTGCACTTAATTATATATTTAGACCTTAGCCAGTACAGCAGAAATCAAAGAAATGTTTTTATCACATTCTATTTTATAATTTTTGTAATATACTCTTTCTTACAGCGTTTTTTTAAAATTAAATTCTGCCGAGCTTAAGAACGCTATGTTTTGTAATGTAGCAACGAGTTTGGCACGATTATTCCTTTAGTGTTGATTTAATAAATTATATGAGATCGACTTCTTTATTGATAAACTATCACTTAAAAATCACAAACCTCGTAACAGCAAATTTGTGCTGTAACGAATGTACAACTGTGCGCTTTCAGACAATACATTGATGTTCTTTTTATCGCACCAAAGATAAATTTCGTCGCTTTTGTTGTTTTCACACTCAAATGTGGCAGGGTGATATTCCGACGTGGTGTGTTGTTCCGATTTGTGTGCCATTTATATGTTATATTTATTTTGTTATTCCCTGGCAGTGTTGAACAGACTTGCCAATTTTCGGCGAGTTCTTTTTGTACGGTGGTTGCCAAACCGAAAAAAAGTACATGCATGTCGCTTTTGGTACTCAGAAAAGTGGTGAGTTGAGGGTGAAGTTGAGTTAATTATTAAATGTGAATAAATTATGAGGTCCATGCGTAACCTAGTAAAAGTTCCAACTAAGTTAAAGGTTTGGAGTAGGTGAGAGGTCAAATATCATATGGATGTCTGATAAAAACTTTCCTGTTCACGTTGAATTTTGTAATAAATAGCTTGTGATTTTAAGTCTGTGCCGTCAAGATATAACAGAGATTTATCATATTCATGAGCGGTTAAGAAGCTTCTGTAAGGATTTGCTGGATATGGGGAATTTTTAGTATTTGAACTAAAATTGTCATTTATTGCAGTACATTTTTAAATCAATTTTTCGAGTGGTTATTATTTTATGTATCAGACACCCTTAATTATAAAATAGCGATTCACATAAGCTAACAAAAGCAAGTAGAGCAAAAATGGCTAGTCAATCTACTTTCTCGATACTCACTACATAACCTTGGAGGCTTGGTTTTGGAAGTGGGGCCTTCTGGTATTTTCCCCCGTTTGTGTGAATGTGTATCCATGGCAATTGTTTTGTCAGGCTAGATGAAGGGTGCCGTCTATTAATTCAAGTGAGAAGTTCTGCCCGAGGTGTCTTTTGAGAAAGGAGATTGTTTGGCCCCCCAAAATGATGAGATTGTGTAAATCCTTGCCAGGATCAACTCCCTGAGTCTGTGGGCTTTCATCTGAGAGCAGAATGGCTAAAAACTACTGTCGACAAATGGTCCTATAGTACACTGTATATGCAGACATGTAAGTGCCTGAGAAAGTTGAGGGTTGCCATTTGAAAAACTGCTGCAAGCAGACTTCGGAAAAATCACTTTTCGGGGGGGTGATTTTGTTATGTGGGAATAACTCAAAATGTAATTGGTTAACCCACAGAAAATTCAAAGGAAATTGAAAGATTAGGCACCAGGCAATAATTTAATTTGTGTTTCAGAAATGTTGGTATGTATGATACTGGGTCCTGAACAGTGTTGATTTTACACTTTTTTCAATGGGGCTGGAATTAGTGGACTACGCCCTGAACTGCGCGCAGGGTAGCAGTAGGTTTTGTCCGGGTCAAAGGCACACGAGGGCGCTGTTTGTCAGACGATATTCGCCGGTGCGGTACACTTCGCGCGGCAGACGGCAAACCTCGAAATCTTCAGGCAGTGTCCGGAACGGGCTTTGAGAGTTACGGGTTGCCCTTTTTGTCTGCGCATCACCGTGTATTTTTCGACTAAAGTCGGTTGTCGTCAACAGTCGTGTGTCCGCTACAGTGTCAATTAAACCGGTTTTTACGTATACATGTATCATAGCACTAGGGGAGTACTTAGCCGAACTTTTCTGACTGCCGTTAAAGAACAAAATCTCTTCGTTAGAAACGGCCTACGGTGAATACAGTGGACAAACGCGTCCCATGTATAGAAAGAAAAAATTACAAAATCGTGTTCCTGCTTTTTTTTCTTGTGATCAGAATGGGCGTTTGAATGGTCAAATGACGTAAGACTGCATACTTATGATTTTCAACACTGGAATCAAAATGGATGGAGTCGGTTTAACTTTGTGCCGCATGATTTAAGTATAGCCCCTGTGCATATTCGATGATTGTAATAAATATGGAAGCATCCAAATCGAATGCAGTGCCGTTTGTCTTTATAGCCCAAATATAACAAGCTTAAAGGGTTTTTTCATGCCAAGATGCGAATTCTGAATGTAGATTGCGTCATTCTGTAAAGCAGAGAAAACGAGGGGAACCCTCACCCTGTGTTCGTAGTGGATAAACCCTTGTGCATGCCAAACAATGCATGTAGCCATTGTTTGGCATGAAACATACCCCTTTATTATAGCTGAACTCCGAAGACAAATGACACTGTATTCCATTTGGATGCTTCCATATTTATTTGAACAGATGAAATCAGAGAAAACATGCTTCACTTAGAGGTGCTCTTTAACAAAGGCCCACCAATGCCCCCCAGACCGCGAGACGGAGTTGCCAGGGCAACCGCGTTGACGATTATCTTTAATATGCCGTGCCAACATCATGACGCGCATCTATGAAATTAATTGTCTGCAAAATCATGGTGCAACTTCGAAGACTGCATGACGCCCGTACGCACACACTCTGCAGGCAATAAAAAGTTGATTTTTTTTTTAAACGCTGGAAACCTATAGGCCCAATGTCCTTAACAAGTTCAATGATCAGTGCCACTCGAAGACAAAAAACACTTTTGTAAAAAAATCTCGTACACACAAAAATGATTTTTTTTTCGCATGAACATGTACATGCGCAGTCGGTTGCACGGGGGTTGAAGAAGAAATACTCAATTCATTCTTGTTTTAACCTTGGTTCAGATATGTTTCCACTACAGTAAAAGGAATTTTTCGATGAAAACTTTCCACTCGTTGCTGGCGTGCTTCGCTCCCTGTTTCTTGTTAGTGTAAGATTTATCCATTCCGACCACTAAACCAGCTGTGTTTTTTTTCTGTTAAGCGGGTCCAGGTATGTAGACCGGGGAGGACTTACACTTGAACTTCCCAGCTGTCTTTGCCAGCAAGTGTGAGCTCGTCCACTTTAGCATGGTTCACGGCATTGCTTGACTTGTATCTTGTATCGAAAAAAAAAAGAATCAGCCTGTTATTAAATCAGTGTGCCATCTGTCATTTAATTTTCCTTTAATTGGTTTGCGCGTGACGTCTGCCCCCTTCAAATCCCGCCTTCCAATGTTTTTGGTTCGTGGCCTTCAGGATTGTCGAGCTCCCACCGACTGGTCGGTTTGTGGGACCTGAGTGAGTGTACGGACATAGTTACCGTGACTGCTCCACCTGACGCTGAAGGTTCATTTACATAGGCGAGCATTGACGGAATCCGTGCTATAAAAATAGAACACAAAGTTTTCTGTTGGTCGTCGACATCAAGAGCGAGCAAACAGAGTGATATTTTTTCAAAGAAACCGCGTTGAGGTTTGTCATTCTAGCCAATCTACGTTCTCGTTAGGTATAACGTCACGTGATTCAGCGCTTCCTTATTTTGAGTTCGACTCTTCCCTGTGAAGCACTATTGTTCTTGTGCGACGTATTGTTATTATTAATGAGTCAGTGACGTAACGATTTGCATACCGTACGGCCGGGTTTCCGCCTTGTGTGTATTTATGTAATATCGTGTCGCGCACCATTTTCTGTATAAACCGCTTTTCGTTACCGCTCGAGTGTGTAAATGTGTCCTTTGTGTGAAGCATTGTGTAAATGATCTATGGTTTGTCATACTTTCTCACTTTAGGCCTACAGGCAGTCATAGAAACCCCGCCCTTTGGTGTTAAAAAACAACACTTCTTGCTGTTCTAAGATGACCACACCAAAATGTGTTGCTTTAACATTGCTAATGTTACTTTACACATCTACAAGTGCTACAGTGCACTGGAGTTTGTTAAAAGTACCACCAACAGTCTTGAAATAACACCAAACAATTAACACCGGTGACAAGTGTTGGCATGGTCCTCTGCTGTGTACCTTTTTTTGCAGTGAAAATTTTCAACACCTTGTATAACCTATTCATACCTTGCTTCAGCTAAATGAAATGATGCAAATGAAGGCCTTTTAATAATGGGGACGAGGCGAAAGTAATAGCAGATGAAAGGGAGGACATCGCACCAACACGAAATGTACAAGACACACTCAACTTGAGTGGCAAGGGTCCATAATATAAACCCAGATCCTTTAGTCTCGGGGCACCTTTAATCCTGGCAAACATGATGTCTCCTCGCATCCCAAATTTCCTACTTCATCCCCCTTACAGGAGCTTTGGTCATCCTAGATATCCGTGTCATTACCCCCGCAGATCCTCATTCTGTGCGATTCAACCAACCGACTAATCTTCAGTGGCTGCCAGCCCTTAATTTGAAACGCGTTCAGCGCACGCGTTCGAAAGTGTCTCTCTCTCCAGCGACACTCGGAGGTCCTCGATCAAACTTGATGTGAAGAAATTTAACAAGGCGGTTGTCTGTTGGAACTGAATGAAACTCGTCTTTGCGTCTTTGTCGGCGAGTCTGCCGTGATATTCTGGCTGGCCTTTTCAGCTCTGTCTCACGTCGTTTTCGACAGATGGCCGTTGCGCTCTCGCGGAATATCCCTCCGTCATCCCTTTGGGTTTCAGAGCTTCAAAATCCAGTGGCAGACGAGGCTAATGAGGGCATGTTGTGATGGTGTTTTGGGCAAGCTTAGCTGCATAGTCGGGTTCGTTTGTTTGTGTGCGTTTCGAGAATACCCTTATACATTTATGACCGAAAAAGACCAATGCTGACGAGTCCTCGTACTATCTCCTGTAGGAATCACTTCACGACGTGACAATCTCGATGTCATTAATAACAAACTCCGCGAACAGGAAACTAAATGTGAGATTGAAAAGTAGACTTTACTGAAGTAGCCAGTCTAGGATGTTCTTAAGCATGCTACTTTTGGCAGCAACATACACGCATCAGTTCGTTTTTGTCGTGATACTATGGGGTTTCAAATTGATTTGGGCTTCCATGGGGACAGCGATGCGGTAAGATACAAGCCAAGTGACGCAATTCACGCGAAGGACCGGCCGCCCCTTGACACGAATAGCGCGGCTGCCGCGCCCGCAGGGGACATTCAGTAAAATGAAATATTTACATCCAGCGGTAGATATTACGTCCCGGATGGTTGAAGGTGTCGACACAACGACCGCACCAGTTCCTTTATACGTGTACTGGGGACGAGGATGGGGAAAGGAGTCCGTGCGTAACTGCGAGCAAGCCTATGTCCAACCGGGCGCAAACACCGATCATCCCCAGCGCCTCCGACGTGTCACCCCGCCGACGACAAATTGGAATTTAAGTGAGAACCTTCAAATTGGAACTCGAAAACCGTAGAGCCTTGATGGCAGCAGCGTTGCTCGTTAGACAAATTGGATGTTCAGTGTTGTCACCAGCTTGTCTCTTTGTACCGAGTTGGGGGTTAACCCTCCGCCAGTTTGTTTGTTTTAAGTGCAATTTATAAAAAAAAATGTCTTGGAGTGATTACGTTGCTTCTGTGTGGGGAAAGACTACCCTATAAGAAGCCGCACCAGACATTGCTTGAACTTCATATTATCAGTTTTTGCCTGGCAGCTTGCAAATCACAAAATATAAATGTGAACAAAAAGGAAAAGACGTCTCTCTGGTTGTCTCTTGCTTGATACTGAAATCCTTAGCCTTCCTCTGAGAGCAAAGCCCTCTTGTACCTTTCCTGGACCAATTTTTTTTATTTATGTTGGGTTGTCGGGGTTTAGGGACTGGTTATTTTGTTTATCGCGGTTACTAAAGACAAATTGCTGCTCTGGCGCAATTTTCATAATCGATGATGGAGTTGTAAACTTGAATGAACTCGAAAAATAAATGGCCGGAAAATAAAGGCTACGGCCCAACTCAGCAACTAAACCCAAAAAAATGAAGAAAAAGAAAATTACAAGTCACTGTACGATGTTATTGTAATAACTAAATAAAAAAAAACAGTCGCGAAATCCATTAAGTCATGCGCCTTTTCCTGACTTAATTACGAGGATCTTGACATGAGAGCGGGATTTACTATTACGGTCGTTAGTGTCACGAGAAGGTCTGAAATTTCATACCTGTGACTTTCCAATTAGGTTGGAAAATGAATTGGATTGTTAGATTAGCTCAGTATCATCCTTGGCATAGACATAGCGCAACGAAAGATTCAAAAAGGTGCATTGATTACTAGATTCCATGCTGACAAATGATCTTTAACTTTCTGATATTCTCATCAAGAACAGTGTGGTTATTTCGCATGCCTGATAATTATGCCGATGAGTTTAAAGGGTACCAAATCGGCGGGATTACAGTTTAGATAACAGATTAGAGTTCGCTTACTACAGAAATGTGCTCAGCTGTGGAAATGGGGAAATATTTGCTAAGTAGTTTCTGGCGAAAAAGCCGAGTTGATTATTTTCCGCATTCGTTTATTTTCTCTTGTGATCAGCAACTATCAAACTAATACGAGTTTTATAGACTGATCCGATTTGACGCTCTAACACCGCACTTACAGGCACATTCGTCAGCTTGAATAGCGCAAGCTTTTGATAAATCGCGACTCGCTATTGGTTGAAAAGGCATGTGACGCGCGCATGTCACCTGTCTACAAGCGTTGTGCCACGGCAGTAATGACTTGTAGTTCTAATTGTCGGATTACTCAATATGAAGCGCCAAGTGATAGGAAAAAGCCCGTCTTTTTATGTTTTGAAGCACGTTGCGTAAATGTAAGCCAGTTCATCACGGGCTACAGACGAAGCGAATGCAAAAGCGTTCCAGTTACGCAAATGTTTGTTCTGACGTCACAAATTCGCGTTCGTTTTTAGCTTTCGCGCGAGGTATGGACCGGCCTTACTAATTGCAAATATTTACAGTCTTCGTTTTGAAATATAATCATAAAACAAAGTAAACCTTAAAGTATTATCGCGAAGTATATGCTTGACCAGCTATAGCATTACCCATACCAGCAGAAATAACATTAACATTTGGTTCTTTTTTCTTAATATCAGCATACCATAGTTATGATTAGTTTTCCGCTCACAACTTTGCTTTCAGGTCCCAAATGGGAACTCATGTAATTAGTCGGATCACTGAGAACGCTTTATAAGTCGATGCTTCTCCATTTCTGCTGACGTACTGTTATTTCACTTATGCCGTTCTGCTAGAAGGCCTCGCTTGTAAGCCATTTACTGAAGACTTTGGTCTAGGCGTGGAGTCTAGCACCTAATGTGTGCGGTAAAAGAAACATAGTCTAGTTGGTCCTGCACTGTGAAGGCGCCTTTCCGTATATGCGTATGCGCATCAACACTTGCACCAAGCGTTGTTTATCAGTCAAAATCTCTCCCGGAGAGATTTTGACTGCCAAACGCAACCCACACGTGTGTTTACTATAATGGTGTTATACTAATGTCCGTAAAAAAGAAACGCACGAACGCATCGTGTACGCAACACACCCAAAAACGTACATGTGGAAAAACGCCATCATGCTGAGAACTTTGCTTCTCATTTTTTTTGCGGGGGGGATACGTCGTCATATTGTTGACTCTGAATCTATTATCATACCAACCGTCTATAATTATTAATCATCTTCTGCATGTTATACAGTGCATAATGATCTACCAGCAGAATTTGGAGAGGTTAAACTAGATGCCGTGTTTCCTGGAGTCCACGGCCGTGTCAATCTCTATCGGGGACGTGCACATACGAAATGCCTCACACCTTTTAGGAATGTGGATTTTTTTCAGAGTAGGCCTACATTTTGCTTTGATGTTCATTTTTTCTTCCAGTTTTAGATGTGCTATCCTTTTTGTGCCCAGATAATTTAAGCTCTTGCCTCGCGAATTGTTGATGTTGTTCACAGGATGAAAATGAAGTGGGGTATGCGGGGCTGTAGTTACGAGGTGGCCATTGATGAGTGCGTGTAAGGGATGTGAGAGGGGATATTGGCATTATTCAAGCAGGTGCAGTGGAGGGTATTTGCGTTAGGTTTGTAGACGGTCGGCCTTAGATTTATGGTAGAAATTTGATTTTCTCGAGGCACTTTGATTCTACAGACGGAGCGACCTGTTTGGTTTTTCTTTGTTTCTTTTCGTTAGTATTTAGAAAATTGAAGACCTATGACATGATTTTTTCCCATTTTGTAGAGTTTTTCTCTTTCTGGTCATAAATCATCCTGTTCAGAACAAAGACAGGTTATTTATGGCCAAGACGTCCTCACTGATGGATAATTGAAGCTGAACCCGACAGCATTACCCTCCCCATTTTCCTCGGAAAAAAAACAAAAAACCTGTCGCTGTTAATTTCAGTCGCTGAAAACCGAAGAGATATATCTGTGTCGACTTCCTGTTCATTTTAACGATCTGCGTGCTGAGCTAACACACCGGTCTAATGCATTTCTAATGGCGCCCGATCCATTAATTTTTTTCTGTGAGCCCTGCTGAGAAAATTTTTAAAAGACAAAATAAATAAACCGTGAATATGGGCTAACCAGTCATCACGCGTGTGGAGTGATAACATTGGACATGGACTAAAATTAACACGCTGTGAAAGCCGCAGTTCCAGGTTTTGGTGCAGTCAAGGATAATGATTGATGGCGTCATGCGCAAATTGCTGTGCAGTCTCTTTCGGGAAAGTGTTGCTGCGTGCTGCAGCGACTGGAGGAGAGACTACTATCACTACACGTAGCAGCAGTAGACCCGTTAGCCCGCGGCTGAGTAGAGAGTTTACGTTCGTTCTCCTATGGAGCTATTGGTAACTCCACGGTTCTCCAATCACTGGCCCAGCCAGTACATTTAGGTGGAAGACGATGCGTACATAGTGCAGGTCGGTGATGTGGAAGTTGAAAGTCATTCTCCTCGATAAAAGCCCTTCGCTTGATCGCAGTCGTGTTAGCGTAGAGCAAGGCGTCACATGCACAAAAAGTCGGCCAGCCGAGAAGCGTTTAAAACCTCAGCTTCAATATTTTGGAGTTTAATTTCCCGAGGGGCATCCGAGTGTAGGAGCAGGGTTGGGCCGGACTCTGTAGTCATAAGAGAAGAATCGGTACATTGCTGCGTATTTTCTTTTTTGGCCATGCTGTCTGGTCTGAGACGTCATTAATCAGAGGGATTTGGTCGCAGATATAACCAACCCGGGGGGTGGTCCGACCTTACTGATGCTTTGAGGTATCCATCGGGCCGTGTCTGGCCAGTCTAGTGTCATGTCCAGCCGCTCTGCAGTCTGCGAGGACACTGTGGTGGCCAACTGCTGCGCACCGCGCCTGGTCCGCTGGCTACGAGGCTCGCTGCCGGTGCTGCTGTGGACCGGGTACCTCCTGATAGGTGCGGCCATCTTCCAGGCTGTCGAGCACCCAGAGGCCGAGCTGCGCCGGGAGATACAGGCCAACCTGACGGAGACCACCAATCGTTCCATCATCCGGCTTTTCAAGGATCTCCTGGACAATAAGACAGACACCATGAACTCCACCGACAAGGAGAGGATGCTGACTGATCTGCTGACGATTCTGAAGATAAGGTCCTATGACAACACGGAAAACCTAACCCACTGGGACTTTGTGAACTCTGCGCTCTTCTGCATGACAGTGGTATCAACTATTGGTAAGACCAAGGCTTGAAACCTCAGTGAATCCATTGGGGGGTCCCAGGTTGACAGGAGTTTCCAGAGGTGAATCGAAATTAGGTGAATCAAGAGCCTCTTTTGCGGAGGTAAACTTAAGGGGGAACGTGGGATGAAACGGGCGCATTAGGAGCTGAGAATCTCAGTGACTCCCAGTTTGAAGTAGTATTTCCAATCTGCACCTCACGATTCTGTGTGCCACCAACAAATTCAAGGATTTACAGAAAAATCACGGGCTAAACGCCGAGCTCAAAGTGTACAACCCGTACAATTCCTCCGCCATTAATTCGTTCTCTGCTGGGTGAAAGCAACAGTAGAAAATGCACTGTGGCGTGTGACAGAGAGGGTGAGGAACCCAAAGGCCGAAATAGCGGCTAAACTGCTTTTCGGCAAGAAAGGTCGAGAGGCCTGATATAGCAGTCACGACATGGACTTTTAACGTGTTAATCGGTCTAAGAATTGCGCTAATATAACCTTACCGTTTGCGTATTCTTACCGTACATGGTGTTCCCCAAGGCCTTTAAGGCCTTTAGGTTGTAAAGGCTAAGTAAATTTTCAATGAAGAAAGGTTTGAAAGAAAAACTAAACTGAATCAGACAGATTGTTTTATCGGGAAGAAAACGGGGGACACCATCAATTTTACGCGGAGAAAAGCAGTAATGCCTGTTTTGACATTTGTCTACCTTCCGAAATGTGCCCGTAAGACGAAAGCCCACGGACAACGCCGACCATCCTCATATTTGAACGGCCTTCGTCCGCCCCGTACATTGCGGTAAAGTCTCGCCGCAGGTCGCGGCATGGCAAGCTGGTCAAACACAGCAAGCTTTTGAGCTGTCACAAGTCCGGCTCTGCTTCAAACGATTACCTGTCATCTCCTCCCTCCCTCCGGCTTGTCATTGGCTCAGGCATTCGATCTATTTGCCCCAAAAGGAAAAACATAATAAATACATGTATTTTTTTAAAAAATCGATGACATTAGAGACGGACTGTAAACTATCACGTAGGACGATAAACCCTGGCTATTTACTTCCATTTTCAAAAAGACAAGACGGAGCTTCTTTGTAATGCCCTTTATTTCCAGGCCTTCCTAAACAAATTGTAAATGTGGCTCGTGTTCTATAAACAGTTGAGCAACAAATTTTTCTCCACTCTGCAAGTACCTGAAATACCTTGGCGTTCAGAAATTGAACCCAAAGTCGAGAGCTGATTATGGGCAATATGTAACGCGTGACCTAATATAGTGTGGATCGACACGAATGTGTTGCCAAAGAACTGCAGACATCAATTGAACGCACATAGCCCCGTAATGTAGCTGTGGTTAAGTTACCGTGAAATGGATTGTCGAATGGAGATTTTGTGTGCTCCCTCTCTCTTACTGGGAACGAACTATGGACCGCGGCAGCGACTACTCGACCGAGCTGTCTAGCTTTTGAAGGGGGTATATTCCCGCGTTGCCTAGCCATCGGCCGCTGCTATAATGCGCAGGCCGATCGCGTGAAAATGACAGGTTCGTTAGCCTGACGCGACGTGCTGAAGTAGGCCTCTTTCCGTGCATGTGTATCTGTCGTACAGGCAATGAGGACACCGTCCGCCGTTTTAATTGGTGCGTTTCTTCTGTGATGACTATCAACAGTTTTGTGATGTGAAAACCGAGAGCATCCACCTCGACATTTTCTACGAGCAGAATGATTGAAGTCTATAATTGTCGTCCTTTATCATGTTTTGTTTGTATATTATTTCCATATAGCCGTCTGCAAATACTGTCATTGAAATCGATTCCGCACTGGAAAAACCCAATTAACCTGTTGTAAGTGGACGCCAGCACATGTATCTTGAAGTTTTATATTGATCGCATTGAGGGTGTATTTGGCAACAACATGCAAATGTTAAAACCACATTTTCCTTGACGCCAGATTCAGTGCACGAAATTTGTCGTCGGCAAGAAAAAAGGTTGTCTCGCTTCATTGAAAATAAATGCGAAAAGCTGCAGTGGCAAGTTACCAAACGCATTCCGAATCGGACGTGTACAGATTTACAGACAGATATAAATTGTACATGTACGGCTTACGAAGTGTACGTGACATAAACTGCGGCACATCATCGTATCACAACTGCCGAAGTGTGGCTCCACATTTTGGATCTTTCTGCTCTCTTGTTTTCCATGGACCGTAAAAGGTTTCAATTTATCTTGCTATTTATTGGACCCTCACTGGGTCATTAGATGTTTGCCATACTAACCACTTACCCGTGTCTCTTTAAGGCGCTTTGCCACACTAACCACTTACCCGTGTCTCTTTAAGGCGCTTTGAAATATTAACCACTCTCTACAAGGCGCCTTTCCATAGATATGTTTTTTGGGTGCGTTGTGTACGCGATGCGTTCCTGCATTTCACTTTCATGGACACCAAAATCGACCCCATTAGCCCTAACAGTCCTCAGTCCTCTAACAGGTGAAGGATTGAGGAGTGTTAGGATTAGTATAACAGTCGTGTTCATTGCGTTCAGCCGTCAATATCGCCCCAGGAGCGATTTTACGGATACGCAACACTTGGCGCAAGTGTTGATGTGCAGATTGCTTATTGAGAAGAGATTCCTCTTTTCAGAGTCGCTCGTCAAAACTGAAAAGATCACCGAAATCGCTATGAACAAATTGTAATTTTACGTTCTGTTTTCAAATGATTTTCTCGCTATTCATGATCGTGGAAACAGAATGTGACAACGAAATTTCAGCCACAGTTTGTCGTAACAACAATGTTTGCAGACAACTTTTCACCAAAGCCCTTGGTTTTAGCCAAATAGTCCAAACGAAAATATTGGATTATTTTCGCTCTATCAGCTTATTTGACATGGCGATACGATTTCGATCAGGTTTATAATCCTATTCTGATTTCCATCAAAGTGAGCAATAAAACGCCATTTCTGTCTCGTATTATGTGTGTGCAAGCCGTTTTTCTCGTAAACTACATAGGCCTACAGGCTTCATCGGTTAATGACAGAAACACGCGCGTCTCTTCTGCAAGCTTTCCTGTCGTCGCTTTTAGACGTATCGATCAACCTTTGCCATATTTAGTCGTCCTTAAAACTAAGTTTACTTAATCAATTATGCAAATGTTACAGGGCAGAGGAACCGCTATATTGCATTTCGTTCCAGCGGTCAAGATGGAAGGCTGTTTTCATTTGATGCGCAAAGCCTGAACAGTATATGTATGAACATAACGTAACATTTGTAAGGTGCACGAGTGTGCCTGATTTGGTGTGACGTGCTGAATGCGTAAAGGGGCGCATGCGCCTCTATCTCTCTTTTCTGGCAGCTGCGCGCGCATGCTGAGTTGCATAGGATAGGAGTTCAAATTCTTAGCGGGATCAAATTTAAAACCATTTAATCTGCCTAATGTCTATTCTACGAATTCGTCACATGTCTCTTTATAATCAACTTGGGGCACCTAATCTTAAAGCCAAGTATACGCCCCTACTTTCTTAAGCTCCTCCCACTGGCTTGTAACAATCTGAATGATGACAAAGATTTTCTTTTCATTTACTACGTTTTCGATCTTTTTTTTCTAATCACTTTACACGTTTCTTCTGCCAATAAACCCCAGACATATGTCTAATTCTGTGCATCATCCGCCATTTCACAACCTCGAATCATTCAAATCCTTTCTCCGTTTGCGCCTGCTTACGTTTTGTTCTTTTACCACTCTCGGCCTCCGTCATTTCATGTCACAATTAATGTCAACCGCCTGCACACTTGCTCGCAAACGTTTTGAAAGGGAAATAAAATGATCGCAGGGTCACAACTTGTCGTTGGTTGGGTGACTGGCTCACTCTGTCTCACTCAACCCTCAGTCGAGTACCTTAAGCTGACAATTATGTGTATTGTTCAGGGCAGCACTCTCCCGATGGCAAGCCTTTTGATGTCCGTATATATCCCATCCTTCATTCGTGAGGGATTTGTACATGTATGTTTGTAGTGGGTCCACGTCGAGACCATAATGTAATCCCGCGTGCACCATGGGAGCAACACCAAGCATGCATGCACACCGTGCGCCTCGGCAGAGTTTGTAAATAGACCTGTCATAGCAAACTTGACATGACGCTGATTGGGAGTCTGTTCCAACTAAGTTGTGCCATCCAACAAACCGCTCGGCCTTTGAGAAGTAAATGATTTCTGAGCTGGCACGACCGTAAAATATTTGCCCTTCATCCAGATGACGCATTTTTGTTAACTGTGCTGCGTCGGTTAGGCAAACAGCCGTTTGAGTGCGCCATGAACTCATTGAGCAATGAACACGTGGCACTGTCCGTAATAATTCACAACAAAATGGTTTTTTGTTACCTTTACAATGAATTAAAACCTGTATTTTCTCGAGCTTTGTGGTTTGCGTTTGTTCCTGCAGAGAGATTGACACGAGAACACTGTGTGTGTGTTTTTCCCCACAGTCCTCAAACACCACTAACCGTCGGCAAACAAAAAAGGTGTGGAGTTCCAACATTTCGAAACGTCAAGCGAGAACGGATAACTATTGACTTTTTTTGCGACTATAGTGTCCAGTTTAAGTTGTAAGAAAAGTTGTCGAGTGGCGTTGATTTCCTTCCAACATGACAGACAATCGACGCACATGCGACTGATTGCTGTATACCTAGTGGTCAATCGTCATACAAAGCTAAGCATAATTGTATAAGAATCATGGAATCGCATCTCATTCTGTGTCCAGAATAACGTCGCCAAAAACCCTCTAGATGAGTCGGATGTTGATGTTGCTGGGTCCTGGCCTTGAACACGCTGCGTTTGCCAGTTACTTTGGGTGGAAACCCCTCTTTGTCATGTCCAAACGTCAAAAATTTATCATTTCCTGATAACGGTGGATCATAATTTCAAGAGATCAGTGCCAAAACATGCAACCAACTGCCCTATTAGCTTAAAAACATAACCTGAACAAGTCAAACGAAAATGTTTTAATGTAGAACTAGTTGGTTTGTTATTTTATCTGGAATGTGGACAATCTTGACGGGTAAACTGGCGTAACGAGCGCTTAGTTCGCTCCAATCGAACCGTCGAACACTCAGCCGGCAGGCGGGAGTTTTAGGTATTAATGTACAAGGTAGGCTGGCTGAGCCCTAATTACGTAAGTAAGTGGCGTCCAAGAGACGGGCATGTTCTTAATGCCGTCACATACGGGGCAAGATCGTGCGACACCGTAAGCCCGCCACCACTGGATTGGTTAATGATAAACACAGATCTCAAAGCTCCACTGCGGAACAAATACAGAAACAAAACTCGGCAAACGAAAGGACGCTGTCACTTGACTGCATTGTCATTATCTCATCAATTAACAAAGGAGATCAGAGGATTGTTCATTACAGACATTATAACCACAATATCCTTTCGTCCTTCATGTTGATCCATCGTGTCGACGTGAGGGTAGACTCCATTAATGATAATTAGATCTTTCGAGGTAACATGCTCAGAATATAATGAAACTGCACTGATTGGGCTCAGTGTTGCACGTACATGCACGTTATCATTTGTGTCATTCAAGTGGACAGTGAAGATTTGTTACTTGTTATGGATGTATACATGTATTTTCACCTTTCTTTTCGTGAATACTAACAAAAAAAATAGGTTTGAACGACAATTTGGCAAGTGTATATCGGTTAAAAATTCAATATCGACAAAATCATGTAGACCTTTACCCATTATTAAGCTCTTGCAAGGTGACGGATGCTTAATCATGAGCTATGGGTTGAGATTTTACAAACTTTATCAAGCCTTTCATTATTCAGACCTTCCTTGATCAAATCTGAAATAAACGCTCACGATTCTTTTCGTTTGAATCTTCTTTAGCATTGCAGGAAATAACAATGAGTTGCTTTGATATCTCATTTGCCGAGAAGACCTTGCTATTTTTTTCTTTATTAATATGACCGGCAATCGCCCGGACCCATTATTCAGCGGACAGATATTCCCCTCATTTCCGATGATGCGTTATTTATGATCTCTGTTTGTCTCAGACACTGACAGGATTCCGAGTTGCTTTGATTACTTCACCCTTCTCATGTTTCCCAGATCTCCCGCGAGAGATGGCTCGCTGTGAATTATCTGAAATGACATTATAAATCACGTGGAATCTCCAAGCAATTCCAGTCCACGCACGACGTGGCCCGTCGCGTTCGGTGGGGCGACGCGTCGCCACCGAACGCCGTGGTTGCCATACATAGCTAAATCGTGAACGGCCGGAGCCGTGGTCTTATAGTCTGTTCTCAATAAACGAAGCCCCCTAAGAAATTGTCTTCACGCACAAGTTCGGTCTCGCCTCCAAGTGGAATGTGTTGGGGGGGGCGGGTTGAGCACTCGTTCTCACGTGGTGCTTCACATAATCAGTATCAAAGCGTTTGAAGGTGTTCGTCTATACCAAATTAAAAGCTTGGCACGAAATACACAAAAAAGATGACGATATCGAAAAAAGGTGCGCTGCATTGAGTTGGATTCCGGCCCCTTCTCTTTATAAGGGTCAAATACAAGATTTTACTCTGAGTAGAAACACGGGCAAAAAGGTGATAACCTGCAATGTAAGATCCTTCAGTTATCAACTCTTAAGGGTCTTACCCGTGCACCTCATTTACTGATAACACTGGAGACAGACTGGTCATAGGTCGATATGCACTGAACGTGTCTATATGAATGTCCTTGCACGACCACCTATAATTTTACGGCTCATTCGGGCCGTGGTAAGCTAAACAGCCACTCAGCGGCGATTCAGTTGTTATTGATCGTGACAATATTTTTGAACCTTAACGGGGTGGGGACCAGTGACATTAGTATAGAGTGTACCGAAGCGAATACGTCACGCGCACGATTACTGTGTAAAAGGCATCAGCGCGAGAGCCAGCGCGTGAACCAACGCGCGCGCATACTCCGTTCGCTTGTACTGCACATTCTGGTTCACTGTGACGTCACACTTCGGTATTCTGTGCGGCTCAAGTATATTTTTAAGGAAGGTTTGTGACTCCATTGTATTTTGTTCTGTAGGTTATGGGTACTTGTCACCTCAGACACAGCTGGGAAGAGGTCTGTGCATCCTTTACGCTCTCGTCGGTATTCCACTGAATATCATCGTCATGGCATCGGCTGGTAAGGCTTTAGCGCGGGGTAGTCGGTCCGCCAATGGCTGGCTGAAACGAGCCTTCGGCAGGTGCGCTTTCTGGAGGAAGAAGGTGGGGCCCCAGACGGGCGGCTCGATCCCGCCTAGGACCCAGTCGAAGGGGGAAGGGGAAAGAAGCTCAAGGGGCCGCACGCACCTACGCACTCTGTCATACAGCAGTGAGTTCACAGACTGGGGTCATCGGGACTTGTCGTCGTCGACCGTAGAACCGGCCAGGACGCACCGGGACGGTGAAGGGGACGATGGTCGGTCCTGCACGGCACCTACAGACGTCGACGCCTCGGCTGACGCCCTACATGAAGAGGACTCCCCGGCCTGGGTGTTTGTGTTCCTGGTACTGTTGTACACCTGTGTGTTCGCGGTCCTCATGAAACTCAGCCAACCGACTTGGACCGTGCTGGACGGGTTCTACTTCATCATCATCACCATCACCACCATCGGATTTGGGGACCTGGTCACCACGAGAAATGACCCGGACGTGAATCAGCTAAGCTACTACTTCGTCGGCTGTCTGTCCATCGTCATTCCCGTCCTAGGGATGATCTTGCTGTCGGCGGGCATCTCCATCGTCATCAGCCAGTTTGGCAAGAAGACCAAGGAGATCAAGCAGGTGCTCTGTGGTAGCTCCAAAACACAGAGATAAATTACTCGAAGTAGCGGTCGCTGCCTGACTGTACACTCAACCACACCCGGGAAACAAGTCCAATATGCAGAACCATGTGGAAGGAAAATCGCCCTCCCGGATCTTTCTGGAGCCCATAAAACACAAGTGTTTTTGGAGCTCTTCTGAGCTTTCTTATGAAATATTCTCGGAAAAAAAACCTGCCCCAGTCTCTTAGAAACAAACTCTCCAGAGTAAGAGGGATCGTTATGACAGTAAGAAAACAAAACATAAGAAAGGAGTACGCACTGTCTTGTTTGACAATATTGCGGGATGTCAAACTGAAAAGTCATCAACGGTAGACCAGACAGAGAGGCGATTTATAAGCGGTATCAATCATTTCACCGGCTCGCAGCCCGGTGAGCAAGTATACGACTTGACCGTTGCGGGCAAGACTCACCAGGGGAGTCAAGACATTATCTCCCCACGCTATAACTTCCATTGGCCGTGACTAATGGCAGTTCGCCGAGGCTTTGTAATAAAAACAAGAAAATTGACATTTTAAAGGGGCTTCTGAATATGGAAAGTTCGCCTTAGATAGGGATGCAAGGGTCGTCGAGCTGCAGAGCCCTGCAAAACCTGCGGCAAAGTGCTTCTTAATCTTGTATAGATCATAACTATTTTGAACTCTAACGAAACCGTCAGGAATACTTTGGAAATACAAGGATGTTCCTTTATCTTTTTGAGAAATTGCGTCATGTAGAACATGTGTTATCAAAATTCATTCATGAAATTGCTGTAAATAATCAAAATGGTTCCACTTTTTGATCTATGTTTCCGATAGTATTTGTTCTTGTTTGAACTGTCACCCAGACGTCACTGTACTCAAGTGCTAAAAGTAGATTCCAAGGGAGATGCCTATCCTATATAGATGAACTGGAAGACCGATGTGCTCACATTAAGCCCGAGCGTAATGAGCTGTTGATACTCTGCGGTGTTTGGGCGGGAAATGTGGAACCAAAATGTTGACATTTTTGAGGCTTTTGAGACTCTGACGTTACACAATGTACATAAATACATATTTTAATGTATATTAAAAGGTTGTGACTATTTCCATTTTGCTCAGTTTCAGTCATAAAGATTGTACACAAATTTCATTAATATTACTATTGTGAGTTATGTTATTTCTTCCTCTTTTTATTCTAGTTGTTCAAACTAAATTCAAAGAGAACTGTCAAATACCTTTATTTAATGTACTTGTCTTCCCATTTCTTTCTCAATGGATTTTATTATCTTCGAATGGACTCACAATATTGTCATTGTTCACCCCATGCCACTTACAGCAGAAAAAAAACTAAAAATCAACCAACCATCTCGGAAAACAGACTGAAAGTTATCAGTAACCGATTTTTCTGCTTCCTATACAGTGAGAACACAGATGGTCTTCATGGTCTTGGTACGTAGTCGGCAGGCTTAATTATTACACACACACTGATGTCAGATTACTCGTATTGGGCTAACATCCGCTTTCCCCCGGGGCATTTTCAGAAGCGTCACCGGTACATCTGGTGAGGTTGCAGGCTGGACTCAACGTGGCTACAACTAGATCACAGCAAGACGCCAGGGATCTTGATCACATCATCACGAGTCGCAGAGTCCGTTTTAATTTGTTGATCATGAGCATGAACCCCCCCCAGGTATCAACTTTCAATCCCGTGAAAAAATCCGGTGACGTTTCTTGTATTTTTGGTAGTCTCGACAGCGTCGGGTTTGTACCTTTTTTTGTTCAAGTTCTTCGTCCATTCATTCAAACCCCTTTGTTAACGTGGAGAACATTCACCGTGATAATGACTGCCCTAATGCTTAAATTACAATTAAATTACAGCTAGACCGATGGGCGAAGATTTATGTGCTGTGCCCTTACATATATTATTTTTGTTATTATGAACGTCTAATTTTTTATGTCATTTTCAACGCATTAATACAATTCAAACTCGAAAATCATTTAAAAAGGTGGGCACATCTGATTGGCACAGGGCACCACTGGATCTCTCACAAAACTTGATTATACAGAATAAACTACATTTTATCAACACGAATTCAGTTTACACAAGACATTGAATTTTCATCGACATATCTCAGTATTTTAATACCGAGTTTTAAGTTTCCAGCTTTCACTTCGATTGGAAACGTTTATTCCATGTTACTTTTCAATCATTTACTTTCGGTGATTCATATGAAATGGAGGCCTGAACATTATAAAGATGATCCTCTTGGTGACCGAAATACCTTGACTATTGCGATTCACAATATTGCGCGCGCCTCCAAGAATTTGCAACGCGTTGACAAATCACAGTGCGTGGAATCTGTCGACCCTTTCCAAACGCACATTGGGTCGACAGATTTCGCGCACCGTGATTGGTCAGCGCGTTGCAAACTCTTGCAGGCGCACTAGTGTAAAACGCCTGTATGATCAACACAGAAAATAAATATGCTGACGGGATATGAACACGTTGAATCTAAAGGTTGGGATTTGACTCGCTGCCCTTGCGAGATTACCACTGCCTTTTCCATTTTTAACAAATAGATTTTTATTAATATTTGTAGTAAACAGCCAAAACTGTTCACAAGAACGGAGGATACGCACTGTCGAAGACAGGACTGCCTGAAAAGGTTCCGTCTGTTACTCCTTCGTTGAAAAAGAATGTTTACAAACCATGCGGTGATCTTACCAACTGTTTTTCCCGCATACCGGGTAGCTGCGGCAGAGCTGTGGTCTGTTGATATAGAGAGCGCCCTCACCGTGGGCACTGTGGGTAATATAGACTGTACCGGCAATGCTGAGGATGGAATCACGAGGGATAGTAGGCGTTTTTCATTTTGTAACGACACGAATTAGGCATCCTGTGTCAGTGACTTTTGCGCAGTGACGTCAGCTGTAGCTTGACCACGGAGCTCTGAAAGTGCCATTCGACTTGTAGGCTTGACCAAGTCGGGATCCTCTGTGACATTTGTCGGCGTTACTTGCTTCGCGCCCGCTTGTGTCTACTTATTACTGTGAGTTGCTGACGGGAGCTACAAATGCTGACGTGGGACACAGTTGTACAAAAAGGGCTATCAAATGAGGGCGCCTTATAAGGGTTATATGCGAACTGCCTAGTGCGACGGACGTGTACTGTATATAGGCTGAAGGGATGGCTGACTGGGAAGAGCAAAGTAAGTCCGACTTGATTCAAGTCTGTTCGATTTGTTGAGATCTACACCAAACTGCCCCCCCCCAAATTATATGAGGGTGTCGTCTCCCTTTGATAAATTGTCACAGAACGTGCCTGTATATTCTATGATAAAATGTTTCGGGATCTTATGGGTCAGTTGGCACTGCAAGAGCTCCGTACCTGACAACCAATAACAGTCCGCTTGCTTTCTGGAATTTTGCATGATATTGATTATTTGTCCTGGTTTAAGGGTTGGTAAGTTCGAGATTCCTGGGGCCTGGATTCACGTCGGGCTGGAGGGAATCTTGCTCATTAATTTGTTTTTTGGTCTTGTATGTGTTCTTTTTTTCTCTTTGAGGCCGAGTGAGGCAAGTTGGAGCGTATGTCGAGGACGAAGCGCCAGCAGAGACTGCGTCAGTGGTAACCGCTGGAAAAGATCCCGAAATGTGGTCAGCCCGCGAAGCAGCTACCCCTGACACATTGCTCGGTGACAACAAGAAATCGCCAGAAACCTGAACGGTGGGCTCTGCCTCCAGTTTGCCGCGAAGATTTCCGGTAGATGCCCTGAACAGAGGAGAACCTTCTACAATTGAATGGCGTCTAGGGACGTGACCGTGTAGGTCAAGGGATTTCCCGAATGTGTCTTCCGCAGACCGGTACCGCGGGATAGTGGCAGCTTTCTTCTGACTGAAATAAGGCAGCGAGTGTCGCTTGATGGAGCGGCTCACAGCGGCCGAAGAGACTCGGCGGAGTGGGTGGTATGTACCCTCGCTGAGGGTCTGCCTGAATTCGGAGAACTCAAAGGCGGCGTTGGTCGTTGGGAGCGCGAGGGGCTCCGAGGCCGTCGGCTCAAATTTGATTTCTGGGTGGGATAGGGTTCGGTTGACTTTCGGCACTTGCAGGGCGTCTTGAAGTGCTCCGATACTGTGTCGATGTCTCTTGGAAAGGCCCGATGACGTCATCGGCGTTCGGCCCACCGCGTCAAAGGCCATGGTAGGGTGGGATCGATACGGCAAGAGTCCCTGTCTCCGATTGATGGCCCTAACGCTGGAGTCTGTATCGTGAGGGTGGGTACCAGACGGGTGCAAGGCAGCCACGTTATCGAAGCTCCAGGGCGAGTCCGAGAATTCGGGAACCCTGACGTGTCCCCCGCGCCAGTACAGGGCGTCGTCCAGAGATGTCCCGTACCCGGCCATGTTGGGGTCTAGCTGGTTTCGACAAGGAGAGGATGTAGTCTGCCAGTCCATTGGAAGTGTGTGGCATCCCGGATGCATTGATGGCATCAGACCTTTAAGGAAGATGTAAACACCCATAAACTCCGTGCATTGCATCGAGACTATGGTGTAGAAATAACACTTTGTGATATTTATTTTGCACGTCTGGCATATAGTCAAGACCGGCTGTATATTGTTTGTGTGAGTGTAACACCGTAGATTATCTCTGAGAAAGGGTTTGTTTTGGTTCCTTTGGTTTCTTTCATAGAAATCATATTCCTGGCCTATGAGCCTCGAGCTGGAACAAGAGGGGGCGCAATTTTCTCCGCAACAGACGCTCCTTTTGTTGGAACTGTACTTCCCTGCATGGGTCACGAACGACTAGGAAACGCACGCGTTACGGTCGCATCGCTACCAAGAATACGAACACTCCCGACCAATATGTCTCTTTTCAACCTATGAGGGGGTGCTTCTGCTCAAGGCGGAATCTTTAAGAATTGAGTTTTTGAAGCTGGAATGATAAATGCTAAGCAAAAAATTGCCCATCAGCCAAAATGGTGCGCGATGTATATTGCTCGTTAGAGCGTTACCTTTGATATCTGTCACGGGCGTAAACTTGCGTGTTTCCTACATGGACCAGCACAACGAGCCGCGGAACCAAACGAGTGAAAACAAAACCGCTTACCTCCAGAGGACATCGATGGAAAGTGTAGTTCGTTGGGTTCAGAGAGCATGAATGCACCTTGCAAGATCCTGTTGAGATAAGCAGACATATCGATGAGCCGTGACACCAAAGGGGTTTGACACTGAAAACCTTAAGTTCGCGACTTGTTTGGCAATGTGATGGAGAGGTCATTTGGAGGTGTGGGGTCGAATACGAGTCAGTTTGGTATCCCAACAGCGCATGCCCAAAATGAAGCGCGTCCGAGGTCATTCGGGAACAGCAGTATGTGCGCGTAAGGTCTGCCCTATCAGTACGGCCATACATTGGCCTGCACGCATGCTTTGTTCTCGAATGACCTTATCTTTTGGAAACACCGAACTGGCACATTCGCAGGGGAGGGGACTTGGAGGGCCGGCAATTTCTGAAGATGTTCACCCAGTGTGTTTTGTCAAAGAATAAAATCTTCTGTGTAAACTTCCAATATCTGAGCGAGGACGCAAGGAGCACAGACTACGAGTTGGGGCGTTCCCTGCCCATTTATTTATGCCACTACGAAAATCCTAACCATACTCACGCGGTGACGTCAGCATCACGGAACGCTTTGGCGAACGGGTTGTTCTGGATCTTCAACTGGGTGATCTGCTCGCTGTGATAGGCTGTCACAGCAATGAACGACGTCTCCCTGAACTCGAAGCGCGCCGGCCGGCCACCAACAGGGGGCAAAGACGCAAGCTCACGGTGTTTCGTAACACTGCCGTCCGTCGGCAGATTGGGATCGGAACACGGTGCCCCTATGCCCCTCACGTTGGCCGGCCAACGCCTCAACTTGCTGATGATGATGCAAGGTGTGTATTTATGCATCGAATGGAGAACAGTCTGTGTGGAAGTTTCACAGAAAAAAGTTTCATCCTCAGTATTGGTCGGGCAGGAGGAGAGATAAATGTGTACAGAAATTAACCTTGCGGCGGTCAGAGTTAATACACTGGGGATCCAATTTTTTCTAATTACGTAATTAAATTTTTTTCGGCCAAATGGAAAAACATTCTGTTAATTTGTACCTCTGTAGATGCTGAATAGCCTAGTTTAGTCATCTTTAACAAGAGGAACACTGTGCTACATTATCACTGAATTAGTGTTGAGAGCTGCATAAATTTTCCAAAGAATAAAATGGCAACCGGCAAGTTTTGTTTTTCTCCGATTAAAGGACAGGCACAATGACTGACTGATTCAAGTCGCGTCTTTGAATCTAAATTCTCAAATGGCGAGAGTAAAATAATTCAGGTATTATAACTACAAAAACAGATCTTTCATTAAATTTTCTGATCGGCCAAAGATACAACAGAGCTAGTAAATGTCATGCTTGTCCAACGCTCTCGTGATTTTCAGTTTCAACCTGTTTTTTAAACAATGCGACGATTGAAAATGACTGGTCTCCGACTTGCCACTTACGTTATCCCCTCCACCCTCCTTGTTGTTGGTGATCTTAAGCTTGGCGAAGGACACCCTGTCTTGCATCCAAAAGGCGCCCAGGTTGGGGGAATCGGGGTGTTCGAAGGGCTGGTTACTGGTCTCGGGGTCTGCTTTACCCACGGGCAGCCACTTGCCGTTGATGAACTTGTAGCGTCGACGGTCGCTGGCGTCTAGTTCCATCTGAACGCGGTACATGGCGGTCGCGTCCATGCCTCGTATCGCTGTCACGATGCATGGGAACATCCGCCTGTGGTTAAAGAAAAGAATTGCTTGGGTAATGCTATATTTGGTCACCTCCTCACTGGGGAGAATTGAATCAATCCAGTTCTGGAAATTTCGGCTTTTCCCACCTTTTTATGCTGCTCCATATCTGAAACTTAAAACATTCTCTCAACGCTGCAGTCTTTGAATCTAGCATTGTTAAAAAATAACAAGCAGTATTCGTTGCTTTCATTTCTTGTTTAAATTTAATTACCACAAGAACCTTTCCTTTAAAACGAGAATAAATGGATATTCAAAGAAAACAAAACCACCGAATTTTAAAAAGTCACCGTCGAAAAATAGTTTCATGTTTGCAAAGCTCATCAAAGGCCTAAAAACCTGATAACAGATATGTTATCATCTAGACAAGAAACTCTGCCAGTACACAATTCTTTTTTTAGGACGCACGATTTTCGGGCACTTATGCAAAAAAAGATTAGCTCCTTTTTAAAAAAACTTTTGTACAAGCAGAACTCACACAAATCTTTCAGTGTTTCCTTATTAAGGTGAGAATATTTACCGCCCAATCCTGTTCACGATCATTTCGGTGCCGCATTTGTCGAACATTTTCCAAAGTCTTGAGTTCTCTAAGGTAACTTGAATGCCGTCCACGCATTGCGAAATAGGCTCGTCTAACAAGAGACCACCTTCGTTAGTTTCCATGACACTTGCCGCCGAGCCGTGTCTCCCCGACAATGGACCCGCGTCTTTGTCGGGCGAATCTCGAACAGGAGCTGGGTGTCCCGTTAACATGTAGTCGGCACCGAGGAGAAGGCGCATATCTTCGGGCCGTCGGCGGTTCTCTTTGGGAGAAATGCTTCCAACGTCCGGCTCAGAGCCAAAGCTTACGCCCCTTTCGTCTGGGAGCACGCCGGTTGGTCTCTTGATTTTCGGACGGACCGATTGCCGTCCGACAATGCCTGGATTTTCTAGACGCTCCGGGAAAGCCCCTGAGGATGACGCGATGGTGGCCTCTGCGTTCTCCGGCTCCTCACTGCCTCGTATCGAGATTTTCCGCAGGAGAGAGGCTGCACGTTGAGCGCTGAAGTCAATCACGGGATCGGAGAGCGTGAATCTGGAGGCAGCGGTGCCATCATCGATGCTGTCCGTCCGCGGAGGCTCTGGCTTGGGCACGGGTGAACAGCTGCTGATATCAGCTGACCGGCAGCGGTCGTCATCATCTCTGACCGCTTGCGAGGAACCTGACATCAAAGACTCGATGGAAAATGCGCTCGCCTTCTCCGACAGTTCCATAGCTGCAGTAGCGATTGAGTCAAACACTCCCAGTAAGTACCAACTGAACCCAAAGTCTGAGATGGCTCTTCAACACTGTGCATGCAGTCGGTATGCTGAAAGAGGTCGAGCATACTTGCAGCTTTTATGTCATTTGTCACCATTGCTACCAATGAGGATGCCTCACAACACCATCGGGATATTTTGTACTCCGTCTCTCGAGGACTTTGTCTTAATTATCATGTGCGTGGGACCACACACTAAAGGCGAAAACCTTCATTTCCCATTATGTTGCTTCATCATCATTTGGACCTGGGAAATGAAACCTTATGTCTTCCAACCGAAAAAAGTAACAGGCAACAGTTTTGTTATAATAATGATTGAGGCACGAGATGTTTGGAGGTTAAGCTATAATTTCAAAGAAAAAGAAGTGTGTTGTAAGGACGGTTCCTTTGAGTACAGTTCGAGAGAGACACGATCAGTGATGGTAAAACAAATTGAAAACCACAGAAAAAAAGATAAATAAAATACAATATCATGGATAGCGAAATTTTATTACATTATATTTGTTTGAGAAAATTTATTTATTCACTGGGGGATGTCCAAATTGTGTCTTCTCCTGGACGTTACAGTTCCCTCTGTCTTCTTGGTGTTTACCTGCTTGTATTTTAATCCTCGTGTGTTACTAATTGACTCTTTGTGGGGTGTAATCAACGCCTAGCCCTCTCGACCTGATCACACCCTTCCATTCCAGGGTGGCGAAATGCACACCTCGAACTGTGAGAAAAAAGGGCTTCGTGTCTTCGCTACGAACAAGCCGGAATAGATGAGGTGAAATCTTGGAGGACTGGCTTCACACCGAAGGCGCCGAATCATCGAACACACTCATCAGGACTAGAGACCGAGCATTGTCAGCGTAGTACATGATTAGCGGCAAGTGGAGGCGTCCAAAGTCATGCATTATTGCTGGTCATTGCCTTGACAGGAGAGGAGGGAAACCTTTCAGAAAAGGCAGTTGAGCTTCGTTAATTAACTTCAACGAGTAAAGATGTTACACACCACCTGCCGAAGGAGGGCGCCCTGTAGAATACGAGCGCACATCGAGCTCGGAAATGCAAGTGACGTGTCTTTCTTATGCGAAATAAACATCGACAAAAAGGTAGTTCTCGACCAAGGCCAGGCAAGAGTGACAGAATATTGCACATGTAGGTACGATCCTCGGCATTAGTTTTATTTAGGATCTCTTTTTCTCTTTGGAGAATGAATATTTTTAACTGGATTATCATCATTAATGGTAGGCCTAACAGTGCCTAGAGCGTTAGAGTAGTTATGGCATGTATGGTTCTGCCCAAACTACCATCATTAACTCAGAACGACATGCTGAGTTTTTAAACTGCAAAAATAGGAGGGATTCTGCTTTGCAAGTGAAATTTCTTTAGGGGGCAGGGGAATTGGAAATGTTTTCATGTTACCTTTTACTGCCTTTTCTGAGAGGCAAAGCAATGCTTTTGGATTTTTTACATGGTGTTGAAGGAAGAACAATATAATATTTCAAAAAAAAAATTCCTTTCATTATGTTTCAAAATAAAAGGCTCTTTCATTGAGATAAGGATGGCATGGCCCCTTTTCTCCCCTTCCCTAGTAGATCTGCCTTGGTTGCAGAGAGCAACCAGGGCAGTTAAACTAAACTGACTAGCAGACAGTATACATTTAGCTCAATTTGTAAGCTTCATGTACATTAGTTGCTTGCTCATTTCCAGAACAAAACCAAGATCTAAGTACTTCTTTTTATTGAACGTGACAAAGAGGGGGTACTTGGGGGGGTAGAAACCCCTTCACCGCTCCTTTTTAGAGGGCGCTCTGTTGCTTTAGTCATACAGGGCATTTCTTATCATAAACGCTCATGAAAAAGTGGAAAAATTCATCCTTCAAAATATCCTCCAACTAAGAAAATTTGGCCATTACTACGTTGCATTGTCCAAATAAGCTGCTCAACCCTCCTTTGGTTTTACAGCACAAATATGCGCAAGTGCCCAAGGTCACTCTCTTGCATGTTGGTGCAGTGCACAACACAGCTGTGCTTCTTTGAGGTGTTAACCAAGTGACCCAAAGAGTAACTTCAGCGTTGGAGGGTTTTAAATGACAAACAATGACAAAATGGAACTTAAAAAAAATTTTGAGAAGTGTGATATACATGTATAGAGCTTTTTGTATTCAGAACTATGGAGAGGCTACTTTTCTGCTTTCGATGACATGGTGCTTTGGCTCATATTTTTATTAGCTTAACCCTAGCCCTCCTCAATCCTTCACCTGTTGGAGGATTGAGGAAGGTTAGGGTTAAAACCGAAATGTTAACGTCTCTCCCTTTTGCTGCTATTGCTAGAAAGCTTTCCAATCCATATTGAAGTCATAAACATAAAATATCATGTCTTCTTTTGAAGTGTCACGCATACTGAGCAGGGGTGTTCAGAGCTAGGCTGCCAACATGGTACAAATGTCGTCAGAGTTTGTCTTCACCCTCGTATACCTGCTGATCTGCCTATGCCTCATCTTCCCTCCGACTGAGGTCCGATCAGCTGGACTGACCCTGCAGAATGTGCTGTCGGCCTGGCTGGGCAGCGAAGACATGCAGTTTATCCAGTACCACATCAAGAGGACCACGGCGGCAGCCTGGCTCCACTCATTGTTACCCCTAGGTAAGAGGCACGGAGTGATGGTGGCAGAAGTGGATGGGATGGATGCCAAACCTTGGTTATTGGAGTGTTGATTATAGGCGGTGGAACTTTTGTGCTTTACCAACTATTCCTTCCATACCACACCCAAATATCCTTATTTACTAAACAACCTGCTTGTTTAACCACACATCCACTTAAGTGTGTATTTGCCTGCAACTGGGGACCCCTTGTTGTTCCTATTTTGTTTGTACTTAAACTTTTTTAGAAGACCAGCCATATGTTTTGTACACAGTTGTCAATCGGGGACCCTCTGTCAATCATGGACCTTATTGTCCTCTATTGTTCAGGGTCCCCAATTGAATGCAAAAACAAACTGGCATATCCAACCAGCTACACACCCAGCCACATACCCAAGTGAATATTTGCTTGTAATAGCGGACCCCCTTATTCTTTTTTTGCTTGTACTTCAACTCTTTTTGAAGACCTAGGACCTAAGTCTTAATTTGTACACGTTTGTCACTCTGGGAATCTTTTTGTCCTCTATTGTTCAAGGTCCTCAGATAAATGCCAAAACTAACTCACCCACCGATCCCCCTTCCCTTGAAAGAGAACAGCAACACAAAACGACTTAAACAAAATAAGACATCAACTACGTTTTCTTTGATAGTAAATTCAGAGTCGTAGTCAAGCTGACAAGAAGTGCTTTTGCAGTGCCAGTCATAAGACCGTCTACAAGTACAGTAGCAGGATGAAAAATGGCTGAGCAATTCCTTTGTCACAGTTTATTTGAAAAGCTAGTGACTTGAATTTGATCGTGGATGACTTGTGTGATGACTTATGAACTTGCAGGAAATTAATGTATATGTCAAGATTATCCTTGTTTATTGAAATCTGGTTTTTTTTTTCAGAACTAACTGCAACCTAAGTTTTTTGTTGAAGTAAAAACGTTGTACTTATTACTGTAGTATCTTCATTCAGACATCAATGGCTTGCTAATTTGCTTATTTGACCTTTTCTTGGTAGGTTACTACATCGGTCTTGGCTTTGCTTGTCCTAAACTGAACCTCTTTCAAATCAGTGAACTTAGTTATGGGTGGCTTGCCTATTTAGGCATCGCAGCAGCAATCCACCTGTTAGCCTGTGCGCTCAGCTGCTATTGGGTGACAAACAAGTTTGGTAATCATCCAATCGCCTGGGCCCTGCATCACCAAGGTAACAACAGCCCCTGGACGGATGTGGCAGCCAGAATCAATGAGGAATTCCGGCGAATCGACAAGTTCACCACGGGGCCGCCGGACCTTCGTGTCATCGTCACAGACTCGTGGGTGATAAAGACATGGGCGTATGGGGTCAATGTGGCCCACCAAGCTGACTGCCACCTAAACCTCCTGCGGACTGAGGACCATGCCATCTCGCACGAGAGCAGGACTGGCGTCCAGTACTTGGCCATGCAAGTCATCAGCGCCAACACCCACATCAAGGCATTTGAAATAAGGTATGTATCCTGTGTTGGTACACTCCGACACTAGCTTCCAATTGTCTTTTCATTCAGCCAAGCATGTAAGTCACTTAACTGCACCTAACACACTGAGTGTTCTAGTTACAGGTTCCCTAAGTTGATGTTCACCACAAAGATATGTGCATGTCATATTAATCAGAAGTCAAAGTTACTTTTTCAATTTTTATCAGTCATTAAATGGCAAAAATGTTGCTTTGTGAATTGCAACAATTTCTTTTGTTTCACAGAACCAAATTATCTTCTTTGATTAGTGAAACCCAGTTAGAAAGAAAAGAAAACCAAATCCCCCCCCTACATAGTTCCTGTAGGATGGGCGCACACTCCCAGCAAGTTTTTTTGCGCTTAACTGTCACGCTATGCTGAATTTCCATTACTGGAAGCTGGATTTATACACCATCTTCTACCAAAGGCCAAAAAATTCAGGTTTTTACTCGTTTAGTTTTCCCCTTCTTGACAGGTTACTCTCGTCAGATTACAAGGACCTACGAGACAAGCTGACCGTCCCTGTGGTCAACGCCCGTAATGTGGTCATTCAACAGACCCTCACAGATCGCTTTCTGGAAGCATTCAGGGAACAAGTTCACCGCAATCCATTATTTGTCCCTGCCCCGGGATCCCCAGTAAGCAAAAAAAATAAAATCTTAGCTCAAAAAATTAGGGGCCTTCTAAATTTTAGTAAAATTTCCCCTCAATGTTCTCATGTTATGCTTTTGATGTAAGCGATGTGGTTTAATCATTTCATCCTCAGTCAAGTTTCTGTCCTGGAATAAAAAATGGTGGCCAACGTTAGCAGGAGAGCAGCCAAGGATGGACTTGTATCCCATTTAGGCTGGAAGGATATGATTTTTTTCTTGTCATGTAGACTAGACAGATAAACTAGCCGCATGACCACTTGACTTTGGCCCGAGTTGTCATTAAAAAAACTACTTGCAGTATTTGCAAATTAAAATATGTTGACTGTCAAAGTTGAAAGTTTGTTCCCATGTCCTTCAAAATCCACCAGACTAAGGAATGAAGATCCATGATGATTTTTCTTAAATACTCCTTGAAAGCAGTACGAGGCATTGATGTTCAGTTGTTGGCACACGGATGCAGGTTTCTGGCATTGAGAGAGTTTGAAGATTGGTTGTTGTCTGCCATTGTCTCGCAGGCACCCGACAACTGCATCGGCTGCCTGCAGGTTCGAGCCGACATCAAGCTGGTCAAGCAGTGCGCGGAGGGGCAGCAGGGCGATTGCATCCAGTGCTTCTGTCGGCCCATGTGGTGCTTGGAGTGCATGTGCAAGTGGTTCGCCAGCCGGCAGAACCAGAGCCAACCGGAGTCATGGATGGCGAGCAAGTCGCCCTGCCCGACGTGCCGCTCTAAATTCTGCATGCTGGATGTCTGCTTAATCCATCCAGAATGACACGAACTGTTCTCATTCCCCAGAGCGACGACCTTCAACTCTACAATGTACTATCTTGTAAATTTTATTTTAAAACAGGTGTAAATACAATAACGTATTCAGCTTGTACAATAATTATGAAAAGAGAGAAAAAGATGGCCTTTGATGCACACAAAAAAATATGTATTACATTTATTTTTCCATCATGCTGTCCATTTGTGACGGTTTATTTGTTATAGTTCACGGGGATGTAATGGTGGTATGTGCTGTGTAAGAACAGTAATATTATTAGTATTCTCAAATAATTAATCATAGTTTGTAAAGAATGACACTGGAATTGGAAAAAGCCAGAGAAAATTAACAGGCAAATGGCTTGGACTTAAAAGTAAAGAAATCGTCAGATTTACTCAGAAATACTTTAGGAATGAAATGCAACAATATTTTGAATGCCTTTGAGGCATCTAGATCTCAGATTTACAGGAAATACCTATTTCATATTTTGAAAAAAAAATAAAAGGTCAGCCTTGGAAAAAAAATTGCATTAGGCCAAATGTTGACTTTTGTGTTATTCACTCAGAAATCCTGTTTTGATGAAATATTTTGAATGTTTTGGATTCAGCTAGATCAAAATTTTACAGAAAATACAGCTTTATATGTTGGAAAAACTTCAAGAGATTAGCTTTGCAAAACAAGTAAATGTGGGTAAAATTTTGGACTTCACTCCAGTTTACTAAAAATGCTTTATGAATGCAATTTCGCAGAAAAGACAGATTCCATATTTAAAAAAAGAGATAAGCATTGCCTAAGAATAATATTGGTGTGAAATTTGACTTTTGTGCAAAAATCACTCGGAATACACTTTTTGAATGTCAAAATTTTAATTTTCTGCAAATGAGTCGAAAATAGTGTTTGCATGAAAAGAAACATATTTTACATGTCTTGGATTCATTTCATGCCAATTTCACAGAAAAATAAAGATTTCACATTTTTGAAAAATATAAAAGGGGTAAGTCATGCAAAATAATTAAATTCGTGTCAAAATTTGAATTTTCTGCAAATCACTAGGAAATACCCTTGAAACAAAAGAAACATATTTTGGATATCTTGGAGTCATTCCGATTGAAATTTCCCAGAAAATACAGCTTGAATATTTTTGAAAACAATGCAAGGGTTACCCCTTGATTTCACATTTTTAAAAAAAGCGCAAGGGGAAAGCCTTGCAAAAAAATCAAATTTTGGTCAAAATTTGAATTTTCTGCAAATCAGTCGAAAATCCTTTTTGAATGAAAAGAGATATATTTTGAATATCTTGAAGTCATCTGATGGCAATTTCACAGAACAAATAGAGATTTCGTATTTTTGAAAAATAGGCAAGGGGTAAGCCTTGCAAAATATTCAAATTTGGGTCAAAATTTGATTTTCTGCAAATCACTGGAAAATAGGTCTTGAATGAAAAGGAACATATTTTGGATGTCTTGGAATCATTTCATGGCAGTTTTACAGAAAAATAGAGATTTCATAATTTGGAAAAATAAGCAAGGGGTAAGCCTTGCAAAAAAATGAAATTTTGGTCAAAATTTGAATTTTCTGCAAATCAGTCGAGAATCCTTTTTAAATGAAAAGAAATATATTTTGGATGTCTTGGAATCATCTCATGGCAGTTTTACAAAAAATAAAGATTTCACATTTTTGAAAAATAGGCAAGGGGTAAGCCTTGCAAAAAAATCAAATTTGGGTCAAAATTTGATTTTTCTGCAAATTACTGGAAAATAGGTCTTGAATGAAAGCGAATATATTTTGGATGTCTTGGAATCATTTCATGGCAGTTTTACAGAAAAATACAGATTTCATATTTTTGAAAAATAGACAAGGGGTAAGCCTTGCAAAAAACTCAAATTTTGGT
>NW_019091412.1:91867-103145 GCF_001949145.1 Acanthaster planci
TATATTTTGGATGTCTTGGAATCATTTCATGGAAGTTTTACAGAAAAATAAAGATTTCATATTTTTGAAAAATAGACAAGGGGTAAGCCTTGCAAAAAATCAAATTTTGGTCAAAATTTGAATTTTCTGCAAATCAGTCGAAAATCCTTTTTGAATGAAAAGAAACATATTTTGGATGTCTAGGAGTCATTCTGATTGAAATTTCCCAGACAAAACATAGTTCACATTTTTGAAAAATATGCAAAGAGTAATCATTGCAAAATAATCAAATGTGGGTCAAAGTTTTCATTTTCTGCAAAACACTGAGAAATACATTTTGAATGAAAAGAAAATACCGATTTGATACTTTGATTAAAAATTGATAATTAATCAAATTAAGGGTTAAATTTGACTTCTCTTGAAATAAATTAGATGTACTGTCTGAATGAAAAACGACATTCAGGATGAACAGAGACAATCTTATCTTGGCTAACCTCGCAGACGAGACAGGAAACTAGCTGAATGGTCAAATGCCTTTGGCCAGAGTTGCCATGTTTAAGAATTATTTGCATGAGTTGAGAAGAAAAGTATATTGATTGTCTAAAGTTGCAAGATAATTTCATTAAACCCTTCCTAGATTGTGCATGTATTTTTAGTCCTTTTATAGTAGCATGACCTTATTGTGGCGTTGTATTCGAGCCCATCACAAGTCTTAAGCCAATTCTTAAGCTATTCAAATGAGCTGTGACAAAAGCATTCCTTTGTCATTGTTCACCCTGTTACTTGTGACGGGACTTGTGAAGGCCTAAAACAGTCATTCTTTGTAAATGCAATAACATTTTCAGCGTGCGTAATGATTATGAAAAAAATTGACACAAAGGAAACCTTTGTTGCACACAAGAAAATTTATTGCATTTATTTTTCTACCGTGTCAGTCCTTCCACAATGCAATCTGTAAAGAATGGCGCATGAATTTGAAAAAAAGCCAGGGATATTTAACAGGCAAATGAAATAGAACCAAATGTTAAAAAAAATAAAATATACACATGCATAAGGACATGGGGAAATATGCATGTCTACGCAAATAAGGTCAGTGCACAAAGCTTAGAAATAATGTTCAGGTCAGGCTGTGAATGGGATTGGAATTCTGTAAATAGTGAATTGGAGAATTGCTGCAAATCAGTGAAATGATAATTCCAGAAAGGAGAAAAATTCTTGTAAAGAATCGATGAAACCTTTAATAAAGAACAACTTTGCTCCTGAATGAACTTCATCAGAACCATAAAATTTAATATGTTTCTAGTTTCAGAATGAGGGGAACTTATTTTAACATCACTTCACACAACACAAGAGAAAAATAAACCCTTGACTTAGTACATGTAGCGACTTTTCCAACCTTTCTTAAAGTCCTTCAGTCCAAATTGTGAGGTGAACACTCACTTTTCATCACATTCAAATCAAACTGTGCACATTCAGCTCTTTAGCTGTCAGAAGTTGTAAGCCTTGGAACATTATGTGAAAAATGTATCATTTGCAACCAGAGCAAATTCGCCGATTTACTGTTGGAATCTTTCCTGACAAAATAGACACATCCCCCAATGCTCACTTCACAGATGTCTGCTGTGGTCTTGACAGAGTGTGTCAGTCTGAGAAATCATAAAAATTGAAAATAAAATTTTAAACCTTAAGTTTGTTAAGATTGTAATAAGCACGGAAATTAAAATGAAAAAATAAAATTGAAAGTATCAAAACTCCTACAGCCAAAAAAAGAGCAATGTAAGTTAAGTTAGATTCTCCTTAACACTCAACTGTACAGACAAAAATATACTCATTTTTTCAAAGAGAAGGATGGAATCCCTGAGTTTGCGCGAATCATGATGGCTTGGGTGGTCTGTAGGACTCCCAATGTTTGTGATTGAGGTGGCTCAGGTCGGCCAAGTCGGCGATGTCTTCCAGATACCTGGCCAGTCTCAACAGCTCCTTGTCCTTGTCGCGGTTCTTGTGGGCTTGGCGGAACGGCCGGATCTACAACAGATCACAATAAAAGTTGCTTCAAACGTTCAAAAATGTATGTTGGTAGATCCTTATGCTTGCGCTGAGAGACTTAACTCTTGACAGAGCGTACGGCATTCATTTCCAAAACTAAATCTTGTAAGTGAGAAATAGAGATGCTAGATTTTACACTTAATGATGTCTATTATATGAAATATGATCACATAAACATTTTCAATGGACATTGGACAAAAGCATGAAGTCCTGTTTGAGATTCAACCAGTGAGCAATGACATTAAGAATGTTTTGTCTCAGTTCACATGAACAGTATTAGATTTGACTTGGGACTGGAATGCCTGATGATGGACGCACAGGGACTTCTAACGAACTTGACTGCAACAATCTGGTGACTGGAATAAATGAGTAGCAACATACTTTGAGGCCATTTTGCGGGTTCATCAAGAAATTCCTACGCAGGTCGTCAAACATGATGGTGTTGGAGCTTGTGTACTGCTCAAACTTGCCCCAGATGACACCCAAGGGTTTGGTCTGCAAACATACACAAAATCCATTCTTTTTCAGCAATTGAAATATACAAAATGTGCGCTGGTTCTCCCTTTTGGGGCCTCTTTTGCCAAAAATCTGGGTTAAGGGTCAGCGAGTCCTTGTGGTGTGCACACTGTAAACTCTAGGAACTGAGGACAAGACAAAATGTGTCTGAGGACATGAAGGTCCTCAGTTTCCCAAATGTCCAAACTTGGATATCACATGTAAATCAAATGACAGGATTTGGGGAGGCAACCAAAGAATTTACATGGATAGGAAAGCAACTGCAAATGTCCTCAGTAACAATTAGAAATGTCCTCAGTAACACCACCATATATCATCAGCATACACCAACCATGCTCCAGTGTACAAACACAGTTGCGTGTGAAATGATATTTTCAAAATGTTCCCATTTCAACATGAATCACTCTTCTGGGCTGAAGTTTTGACCAAATGTCCCTACAATGTGAAACACTTCAATTTGCCACAGATTCATACACATTAACATTTCTCCTTCTTGAGCGATTTCCAAATATCAGTTTCGTAAAATCCTTGTGGAGACCTGTACACCTTCAGAAATTCCTTGTGGAGACCTATTCAACCCATTCTCCTGGGTCTCCACAAGGCACCATACATAATGCCGTGAGGAACAAAGCCATGTCTCCACAAGGATACAAATTTTGGAATGCGCGTATGTGGAGTGTTTCTGCAATATATCCTAAACAGAAAAGGATAAACCAGAAGGCACACAAAAAATTCAGCTTCTTTCATCGATGCCGAGGAAAGACTGAACGATGAATGAAAATGGACAACGTACATCCACCATGCCGTATTTAGGGGTCTGCACCGAGATGCAGGCACCACTGTCCACCATGAACGTGATCTTGTAGTCTTCATGGGAGGCAACTCCTAGCTCCTTCATCTTTACTTCGATCCACTTCATGCCTGTGGCGGCTGGAAAATTGAGCAAACTAACGTGTCACACAAATTGAGATCACAGGCTTGGTTTTTGCAGACTTGTGAACAGAAAAAAATGCCAAGGAATTTTAGACAATCGGCAGTCTTTTTTGTTAGTAAAGGACCTACTATAAATTGTGAATGGAACTTTGGTGTCTACTTGATTTACAAACAAAAGTTCTGTACTTACACCAGATGACTATATCATAGTTTTTGTAGGCTGAGGTTAGGAATTCATGAAGAAACGGCCTCTTCAACTCGAGGGCATGTTCCGCTACAGATCTGTGGTCTGAGGACAGTTAGGAGTTGGGTGAAAATGCTGAAGAAAGAGTCTACAAACAACGATGCACAAACAAATTTGTTGCAAGTCTCACCAAATAATGTGTAGTCCACGTCCAGCACTAGTAGCTTCTTGCCCGGCCGCGGATCATTCAGAACTTTGATCTCATAGTCTCTCACCCTTCGTTGAATTTTCTCCAAAAATTCCTCTCTGCAGGAAACACAATATAGAGAGAGACTACAGGTTGTTGAATTTTACTCAATGCTAACAATCCAAGTCCTGTTGCTTGCATCGACATCTGACTTAAAAGGCAGAGAGGACGTAAAAGTTTCCAAATACCTGTGCTCCGTTTGAATTTCCTCATCTTCCACATCAAAATCGTCGATGATTTCGTCCATATCTTTGGGTTTCTCATTGGCGGCAGCAATTGTTTCTTCCCTGGTACCCACCATCATCAACTTGGTGCTGGCCTTTAGCTGTAGGGCTGATATGACTGTGTCATCAGGGGGTACTTTTCCTATGGGGGGGGAGGGAGACAGACAACCTTTTTGCCAGTTTGTTTTCATTTTTTCCCCAGAAAACTTAACAGACGGGAACAAATTCATGACAAAAGCGTTGCGTAATGTTTGGCGAATGGATGCTCACGATCATTATTGTTGCAGACAATTTGTTCCCTCTAGCTTTGTTCACAGACTCGTGCAGGGGTGCTAAAATCAACATGGTGAGGGAATGGAAAATTGGCTTATTCGGAAGAGATATATGCAATCAGATGTGTGAAGATCAATTCTCATGGTTGATGAGCATCATACGTATAAAGCCTGTATATGGTTGATCCACAAAACAAGGAACAGAGGTTTTAATTTCCAGTGGTTGATGAGTGTCGTACATACATGACAACTGACATATGATTATGACGCCAGTGTAGGCCCTGTGGTCAGTGTTGGTGGTCGATTCATACCCCATGAGATTTTTTCTAATAAAGGGAAATAAAGTCCCAGTTAAATTCGTTGCGCTTGCATGACTTGCAGGCCGATCTGGTTCCTGTTTCTAACAAGCAATTCCAATTGAAGTGTGTATGGCTGTATAGGTGATTTGATCTCCACACGTGTTGATGCATAACCTATCTGCCTATGCCTCTTACTTAGAGTTAGACTTCAGTTAGCCTTATTTGGACACGTATAGCCAACACAGAGTTTCAGGCATGAAGATTCGCCACTTTGCCATATTTGCGTACCTTTTAACTTCAGACCAATAAGTTTCTGCCGTTCAGGCAGAACACCTGTTTGCTTCGATATCATACATTTCAAGTCAAGTACAGTCTCAGATTCCCCAACATCGGAAATTGTGTATTCTTTGCCATTCCATTTCACAACTACATTCGTGGGTGCTGCCATTTTCAAGCGAGAAGTAAAGCGCCCTCAAGAGTCAATCAGCAAAGAACTGGTCGAAGATTATTATTGATCCAAGCGCGCCTATTATTTCTGAAAATAAAAGCACTCAGTGATTGTTTATGCTCTGTTTTTGTTAATAAATACGATTTCTGGATCAGCCCACACAGTCTAAATCGATATCCAAAGTCATTTCAATCTTCTTCAATCAAGTACATTGTACAAATGGAAGTTTTTTCTTTAACTTTTTTTATGTGATTAAGGGAGAATACTGGCGTCAGTCTCTGAAAATTATACATCGGCCCGATTAAAAAGCCCTATTTAAAATGGAAATATACCCCCTTGTGAACTTGCTAAAATTTTCTCCTGGAAATGCCGGACCTTTAAAATTCGTGATAAAATCAAGAAACCTGTTTGTCCCAGTTTCGCATACGCCTGTCAGAAACCTCAGACCGAGTATCCAGAATTTTATTGGTCGCCTCCCAGGAGATCGAGGTTGCGTCAATGAAAGTTGAAAATTGGTCAATGACGCGGAAGGGTCCTTTCATCGCCAGAATGTTCCGGCGTACGTGCACACTGACTACCGAAAATACGTGCCGACCTCAGCCCTAGCAGGGTTAGGGGTGCAGTGAATTTGAGTTAGACTACATATGGAGTTTTCAAATTCAAGTTCTAGGGAATGTACATGGGAACCGGGAGGCAGGAAATGTCTTAACAAGGGCATCGGCCGAGGGCCCAGTTTACTGTCGCTTCGGTGACTCAAATTACGCAGAGACTACATTAATTGCCTCGTTTAAATTTTGTCTTCCTCGGCCACTCACTAGTCCAGTGTCATATGAAATTTAGTCTCCGTGATATACTGTCTCTTTTTTTCTCGCCAATCTTACGTTACCCTGTTTTTATCTCTGCGCAGTGAAGTGACGCGCATTTGGCAAGCCTATTTTGAGCCCTATTCGTATGCTGTATCTGTACTGTGCGTTAATTTTCGATCCGTGCCGAGTCCATGTCTCCTGATCATTGCTTGGACCCGGCATCACAGCCAATAAATCAAGGCGTTATAATCTGACTTCCTGAATTCTCTCTTTAATGTTCTCCCGAAAGTGACAAGTTCAAGCAGTCGACGTCTTGCGAACCTTAACACAAACACATCTGTCTCCTTCCCACACTAAAACCGTGCCCCGTCAGCTGTTTTGCCTGTCCTTGAGTGGTTGAGTCCCAGGCCACTCCAAAATTACTTTTTGTTTCAAGAGTAGAAAATGTCGGCTATGTTTCGTCAAGGCATCGTCTAAGAAAAAATTGACGAAACTTTGGTATACTTACAAAAAAGAAATCAGCTAGCTAAGTCCAAAATCACGGAATGTCGTTTTTAATCAGTTTTAATTTGATTTTTCGGAAGGTTAATGTAAGGGTAACAAAAAAGTTGGGGCTACTATAAGCGACCCATAAACGTAAAGAAAAAAATAGTTTTGCCACGATCGACCGAAGGTAAGTTTCATAACATTGTTTAATCGTAGTGTTCCGAAGTGGCGTCGGGTTAGCGACATTCCTCACGTCGACTTAGGGGTAACAGGTTGGCAAAGATTGCCCGGTAGAGTTATCGGCTCACCAACTTCAGAAACTTTTTTCTGAGTGCCAACTCATCGCAGTCTCGGTCGAGTTGTAAATCTGTTGGAACCAGGTAAACAGTAGGCCGTTAATTCGAGGGGTTACCCTGAGGTTGCGTCGAAGAGAGGTGATCGAGACCGTACTGCGTCGAGGCAGGCAGGTTGACGGGTGCCAAGAGCTTATTTGACGGTACGATCAGGTGTGAATTCCTCCTTGGTTGCACCTATTGAGCGGTAGACGTTGAGTACACTGACATTGACTTGTACGACCTCGTGGAAAAGGAGACGAGTTGACAGACGGTACTTGAGACCAGCACCATTTGCAAGACGCCAACCGAGTGACCTCTACACAGAAATCAGGTAAGATGCTGATGTGTAGGATGAAACCATTGCCATTGCATGTCCTTAAATGATGAGTTTGGTCACATCTCTTACTTGGCTTTGTAGTTTACCCATTTGAGATGACCTGTTATTGTTGCAAAAGCTGACAATAAAATTGTTACTACTCAGATTTGTAACTGAATGATATAGCTTCTTGTAGTTCAAATAAATTTCAATCTACGCATGGGCCAATAATTCCAATCATGTTTGCAACGACGACGGGATTAACAAAGTTTTGTTGGTACTAAACTGTCCATGTTATTAAAGTCATTCCAAGCGCATTATTTTCAATCGATTTTGGAGTCTTTTTGTGTATTTGTTTATTTTTCAAGCAGATAGGCTAAATACTGACGTTCTGCCCTAGACAAATGTACTGTTATTTTCAGCACGATAACACGTCACTACAAAAGCAAAATTAATGTTATGAAACTTTTTTTTAAAATCAGAAGGTGCAAAATATCCAATGGCCACACCCACAATTTCAGTAACAAAGGCCCACCAACACCTACATGCACATTGCACAATCCAAAATAATAAATAGTACGTCGAAGATCAACGCCAGCTGATGATCGTAAATGTCTTCGGTTTTGAAACGAATGTAAACGTAGTTTTTGTGCACATGATTAAGCGGTGTGTTTGTACTGAGAAAGGCGTATATACCGGGGGGGCATATTACTTATTAGTTCTATGGATTGGGTCAAACCAAAATAGTTTGTCCAACATGCCATGTCATAAATGTCATGTATAAAAATATGGCGCGAATTAAATCACCTACAATTTGTACACCAATTATATCCGAGTTCCCATGAGTTATACAAACTCCCACGCATGAAATACCATTCACGTCTTTCCAACAAAAACAATTTGCCACTGAAAATAGCATGTTTCTTAAAGCGTGAAAGTCAAGCCCGGTTTCATATTTACTGACGTAAAGGGCAAGAATGCCATTGGACGTGTGGTTTATGCACAGCTTGAGCCGGCGGACCGCACAGTTGTTGTGGTCAGTGTGGTTTTAGTGTTACTTTTGTGTTTCAAGACAAAAGCCGATGTTTTGACAAGTGTGGTATTTTTGTATGTTCCAATACCATAGCCTAGGTGTAATGTCTAAAAAATGTTGAAACCTCTGTATCACTCCAATAGAAGTACAAGTGCGTTTTCTGAATTGACTTAAGAACTATTTTTTTACGATACAGTCACGTTTGTTTTGGATGTAAAGGCGTCAAGACAGATTTGATGCGCATCATTTACGGTTCATTTGAATTTCGGTGCGGTAAGTGGTTGCCCTCAGCCCCCTGTGGCACGACCTAGACTCGGGGTACCTGAACATTGAGTTTCTCCGGCCGTCCCTGCTGTCGCGACTGCGCAGGGCATGGTTGTGGTGGATCGCTGTACGTGGGCTACGTGAGGAATACTTTGGAGATGGTTATTTTGGAAGTGAAGGTCAATGGAACACAGATGGCGAAGCCATGAAATGTTTCTGTCAGGAGTGGCTGTGGAACGCAATCCGGCGATGAGAGGGCTCACGTTTTGTGCTTTCTTTCGTCTCAGCCTTGCCTGTACCTGACAAACAATTAAGACAAATGCAAAGTTACGTCTTGCAACAATTATCCGAAATAGACGGTCAGACTTGCTTCCTGTCATTGCAAAATTATCCATAAAGTTGGGAAAAAAAAGATAGTTGACATCATACTGGATAGTTTCATCGAAATACTTGCTAAAACGTTTGTCCTATTCATTCTTCCAGCTGTATGTAAGAAGCATGTTTCTCAGATCGAGTGTCAAATAGGCATGGTTCATCGTCCATGTGAAGATGGGAGCTAGACTAAATTGACAATTGACACCTCTTTGGAATACGCTGGCCAGCGTTTTGTGTAGCTCTGTTTCCCCGTGAGACTTCGAAAGACTTACCAGAACAATTTTTAATCTCTTCGCTCAAATAGCGTTATCAAAAGACGTATATATGTATACATCGAAACTTTCACAGCTCACAACAAAGCTCTCGTTCCATTTTACCCATGTGTGGCCCCTCTATACCCTCTACACATACCACATGTGGACCCTCAACAGCACCATTCGTCCTTGACACCCAGTGGCCCCTGCCAGATCATTTCGTTCCAATCGACCGTTTTACCACGTGTTCGTTGTGGAAACCGTAAATAAATATGTCAACACCATCCGCACCCTCGCCTTTTGGCTATATCAATGTTATTTTTTTAATGGGCAAAATCAGGAACGCAGAAATAAAACAGCCATGGCATGCCCCAAAAAATGAAAAACGAAATTTGGAATGGCTAGTTGTCTGTTTAGACACAAGCCCTAATGGAAGTTTATCAAAACAAAAGTGAACATTTCATCTGGGTTTTCATATATTACGTTTACTTTGATGAAGTGAGTGGTTTGGAGCACAAACCTCTTTCGGCGAGGGTTCTTTCAACCTTGGGCGTGGCTTTGGCTTTTTCAAGAGGACACTAAAGAGGCTTTTTAACATGACTTAAGCCCTTCGTTTCATCATAATCTCTTAATTTACATTGTCTAACGCAGGTTAAGTGGCTGGATCTCGTGCTCCGGTTTCAAAATGACGCTCGACGCACTCTACGTTCATCCACTTCGCTTGGCGATCTACTCACTAGCAGTGACCTCCATCTTCACCGTGGTAACCGGCGAGCCCAAGCCTGCCGCCCGCCTGGTGGGCGGGGAGAACCCTTGGTCCGGCCGTCTGGAGGTGTACTTCAAGCGACAGCGCGCATACGGGACCGTCTGTGATGACGGCTGGAATATGAACGCCTCGCACGTAGCCTGTCGCATGCTGGGGTACGCCGACGCGGTCAATTACCACTTCAGCAATGTGTTCGGCGCTGGGGAAGGTAAGGTTCCAGTCACTGACGTAGTCGTCACTGTCACCTTATCGGTCACTGATTGACCTGGGCATTTAACGCTTACGATTTGGAGGGGTCATTACCACATGTCAAATGTGGTTAAGTCATACGTGTGGATGAATTATCATCTGGGTGAGTAAACAAGCTTTGTGGTTCAAACCAAGGTACGATCGTACTGGACGATGTTCGGTGTGCTGGCGATGAGCCTAGCCTGTTCAAATGCCAGCGTGCCAAGCTTGGCGTCAGCAACTGTCATCACAGCGAGGACATCGGTCTGACCTGCAGCCAGGACACTATCCAGGAGCGGATGGAGGCAAGGAGGGCCGCCGTAAGTATTCGTAGGAGCAAGATCCGGAAAGTAAGTAGTCGAGTCCGCGGCAAGACCGGCAGGAATTTGGATCCTGGTTCTTGGAAGACCCTGTAGCTTATCTCACTTCGGGCAGCCTCGCCAAAAGATTGGAAGGGTGATAATTGGACAGCGATGGCAGTGATGGAGATGGTTATGAGAGGAAGAATGACAGTGACGATTACGACGGTTATGACGACGATGACATCGAAAGCGACGTAGATGCGATCACAGTGGTGATGTCGATGATGGTGGCATGACATTAAGTGTCGATTTTCACGAAGTGAAGAATAACTTGAGAGTTTTTGCGATAGGTTAGAAACTAACGACATAGATAACGAATGTCTTGAGAGTGTGTTAAGAGAGAGAGAGCGAACCCCCCCGGCGCATACCATTCCAACCCTTATCCTGTTTGCCTCACTATTGGCATTTATTGTTTATGCATAGTCTTAGTGTCTGTCGCTGTAACTGTACGGGCGTGTCTGGCACAATACTGGAGATATTTATGGAATGCGTCCTTTTCTTTGAAAAAAAAAGAAAACGGTGCCTTTGCCGATTGACTTGAATTTGGATTTTTCTGGAGACCACTTCACTTGAACGAGGAACCAAATTCTTGTCGTTTTCGTAGTTTTGTTTTGTTCTTATTTCCCCGCCTTTGTTTCTACTAATCCTGTTTTATGTTTCCAAAAACACGACCCCCTTCTATGTCGGATTTGTTTTCATGCATGGCCTATTTATACCTAACCATAATTGCAATAGTCTCCTCTTTGCTGACTCCCGCACTATTAACCGTGCATTTTTAAAACGGACAGAAAAATGGAGATGCACCATGGAAGCAGCTGCACGGTACCCTATTCAAGGGTCAAGACCCTTGCGGTCAGACTAGCCGACGTATTGTCGATAAAATAACATTTCCAATTATGGCAACT
>NW_019091412.1:103763-122265 GCF_001949145.1 Acanthaster planci
TCTGTTATTGGCACGTCTTTCTACATGGGTCCACACAGTGATGGTCCTGTGTCTAGTCGTACACCCATCTGTTATTGGCATCTCTTTCTACATGGGTCCACACAATGATGGTCCTGTGTCTATCCACACACCCATCTGTTATTGGCGTGTCTTTCTACATGGGTCCAGTTAGTGATATTCCTGTGTCTAGTCACACACCCATCAGTCATTGATGTATCTTTGCACATGGGTTCACACAGTAATGGTTCTCTATCTAGTCACATACCCATTTGTTTTGGCAGGTGCCTTTCTACATGGGTCTAAACAGTGATGGTCCTGTATCTAGGCTTAATACAAGTAGACTATATTAATGGGGTCAAAAAGAACAAAAAAAATTATGTGGGGAGAATTGTATTTGATTATCATAAGGCGACATGGCGCTGAATTGCGACTGGAAATGACTACATTGTTTTCCACCCACCGTGGCGCTCTTGTTTCCCTTGCCAAAGCGCTAATCCGGTCGGTCGCTTTATACTTCCAGGAAAGGAAACAGATAAAAGCTCGCCTTGTGGGAAGGTCCAAGCTCCGACCCATCTCAGAGGGCGTGGTGGAGCTCTTCTACAAGGGCAAGTGGCGCACCGTGTGCGGGGAGGGTTGGGATACCCAGGACTCACGGGTAGTGTGTGGCATGCTCGGCTTCAAAGACTCGCTGCCGCTGAACGAAGGTTACGAAGAGTCGTAAGTAGGATCCACACGGCTACGAAAGAGATACCTCATTATTTACGATCCCAGCATTTGATAAATAAATGGTCGAAACAGTATACCTGATTACAAGACTAAATGTGAAGTCGTTTCTACTGAGAAAACGACAGTCAGTGTGAAGCAGATACATGCATGTTCTCAATGAACAATTTAACCTCCATTCAGCCCTTAACGCTCTTTATTTTGTTCTAGTGAAAAAGGTAGGCACACGACGACCTGGAGTACTTACCGTGCGGTTATCAACAGACTACCTTGTAAAGTTCAAGCTTTGCGGTTAACCATGGATTTAAAGGGAAAAATTCCTCAAATGGAAATATTTCTCATCGAGAAAAGAAAACTTCAGCAGTGAAAGGCTTGTTGAATAACCACAAGATTTTATTCTGTACCTGAATGTCACTCTCTAAACATTTTCGCTCCAACTACCTGCCAGGAAAGATTTCAAGCGGCCAAAAAGCATGCGGTTCAGCAACTTCCAATGCACAGGATCTGAAGTCATCATCGGAACCTGCCCCTTCGACGACCTGGAAGACGCAGAGGACTGCCTGTCCGACGCGGTGGCCCACGCTCGCTGCCACCGCGGAGACTTTGTGCTCGACACCCCCTACGACGAGAGCGGAGAACCCCTGGAGAGTACGGCGGAGGAAAGTGACGAGCAAGCGGCAGAACAACCTGTTGAGGTGGTGTCAGCGGGTGATGAAGGAGACACCAGCACGGATTCAGGCGGTGACCAATGGATGAATACCACCGCCACGTTACCCGAAGCGGACATGCCTGCTACGGAGGCTCCGGAAGTCCTGAACGACGATACCGAGCAAGCGCAGAGAAGAAAGGGGAGGAATAAAAAACCGGCAAAGAAACAGGCGGCACCAAGGGTAAAGATTGCTCTTCAAGGTGTCTCTTAGAACTTAGAAGCATCCGGCGTCCGGCATCTAATCTCTGAACGAATGGCAAAGCGACCGAATTGTGTTTTGTGTTTTATTACAGTAGGGTCATTCACGTCCAAAAATGGAATCAAATTGAATTTGATTTGCCTGTTAAGGAAATGCAGATAATTTGGTTTACCGTCACATTTTAGTGCCGGTACGCCTATCGCTAAAGTTTGAAAAGAGAAGTGAATACAGACATCGTTATTTTACAACCTAGGTTTGGAAACAAAAGCCCACCATCCGGCTGAAGTCCGGGGCTAACTACGGCGAGGGCCGGGTAGAGGTGCACGTCAATGGATACTGGGGGACCGTCTGCAGCGAGGGATGGGACGAGGTTAGCGCCAGTGTGGCCTGCCGACAACTCGGGTTCGGGGTAGCTAAGGAGGCTATACCCAACTCGGAGTTCGGACAAGGTAGGCCAAACAGATACCCAAAGAAAGTGTTTTATGAAATTTTAATTTACCATTTTTCTGTAGATTTTCTTAGCTTAAAAATGAGATTTGTCGTGCTACATTTTGAGCTTTTATTTATGTGTGTTGGATTGTGTTTGGTTTTCAAGATTAAGAACAATTTTAACAATTTATGATAATATCCAATTTATTTTTATGTTTCTGATGATGTGAAAAAAGGAATCACAGTGTTCTGTATCTAGTAATTTTTCTGGTTTTTTTCTTCTCTTTTTATTATTTCATGAAATTGTACATTGTCATCTTTTTGACTGTCTGTTACAAGTTTAATGTACATGTATATAATAAACATGCCTTAGCATATTCCCAGAGAAAGTCTACGACTTTTTTATGGTAAAGTCAGGCACAGAAAGACTCAAACAGTTAAATCTGCCAGCGACCCTTCCAAAATACTGAAGTAGCCTTCAAGACAATAATATTCGGTGATTGATGATTCTTCTCTTCAATTTCTGTCATGCACGCCTCTTTCCTCACGAATGAAACCATTTTGTTGCTTGTGACTTGAAGATTTATTCCACGATTTTGCAATTTTTTTGCCTCATCTGTTTCTATTTTTCTATAGGTGTTGGCCCAATCTGGCTTTGGCGCGTTCGGTGCGAGGGACACGAGAAGACGCTCCTTGACTGCAGCCACGGCTATCTGAACGGTAGCAGGTGCACTCACGCCCAGGATGCTAGCGTGCGCTGCGTGGTACCCGATATCGACGCCGCCAGCAAGGTACACGAGCATTACCAATGCTCGACAGTGCACTCACTTCTCACTAGTTTCTCTTCAAGTTCTGCTTCATCCACGTGAAAGTGATGATGCTGTACATTCTCAATCCCAGGTCAGGCTGGAAGGGGGTACCTACGAGAGGGAGGGGCGGGTGGCTGTCTACGTCAACGGGGAATGGGGCAACATCTGCGGGGCGAACTGGGGGCTCCTGGCTGGAAAGGTGGTTTGCCGACAGCTGGGGATGGGACACGCTCGCTACGCACCCGAAGTGAGTCTGGTGGAACAGTTTATTCCCAGGAGACTGGTGTTTACACCTTCCTTTCCCTAAAATTAAGAATCGATGAAGTTTTATGAGATTTTGTGTAGTGACCGTAGTTTTAATTTGGGACATGAAAGATCATCCGTATAAAGCATAGGAACTTTTGAAAAAAAAGCCATGTTTTCAATATTGGTTACTTTTCTATTCATTTCGATGAGCCTAAAAAGACAGATCTTAAACAACTTGACAGATCGAGACTCATAAAGCCAGAATATCACTACTTGAAATCGTAGGCTATTTCATCATTTTAAAAGCAGTCTTGCGAAGGAATCATCATTCTTACATACAATTTTTTCTGTGTAAACTTTTTCCCAGAGTACTTTATCTTACGGGTCTGCAGCCAAGAGAAATTTCCTCATGTTGGACGTCCAGTGTACAGGCAACGAGAGAACCATCAAAGAGTGCAAGTACACGCGTCCCTCCAACACCGACACCTGCATACGGGCGTTTCGAGCCGGGGTCGTCTGCGTCGACAGTAAGATCGACTTGAAATTATATGGGGGCGTGTTTTAGTGCGGGAAAATTTTGTAGTTTCAAAACCGGCCTGATTATTAAACACACTGACTCGAATAAGTCAGTTTTAAGAGGGGAAAATGGAGGGGAAAAGTGTATATCTTTCAACTAAGAAAGATTTTAGACGGAAATTGGGCCGAGTTTTGCTCTCAAGTGAACTAGTCCTAGCAACACAGTGTTGCTGATTGAGGCAAAGGCTCATGCTGATAAAACGGTTCACGCTGTCATTCCTTTGGGTAGTATGCCAGCAGGGACTGAGACTGAGGCAATCGTTGCATTAGCTGTCATTACTCTTGCTGGGTACTGACACCCATGTGGTCCCGTTGCTCGTGTCGTCACTGCTAGCTGCGCTGCTTTGGGACTCCTAGTTAGGGCTACTGTTTCGTGCCAATTCCTGACGCTTTAGGCGACAGTGACTGGAGTTGCATGCTGCGCACGTTTCTCAAGCGGCCGACGTTGCCTGCCTGTGTTGCTGCAAGCCCTGGTCATTTCTGCTGCACCCATCGGTAACCTCTCTCTCATTAATGTACTCCCCTCACACAGCCTTACCGGACATCCTCATGGATCTCCACATTCTGCAGTCGTCCGTCCGGGTCCAGGACTGGCCCGAGTCCCTCATGACATGCGCTCGCGAGGAAGGGTGCCTCTCGGATGTCCCCAATAACTGGGGTCTGCGAAGGCTGCTTCGCTTCACCAGTGCTATCATGAACCGAGGCATGGAACAGTTTCGGCCCTTCTTGTCTCGGTACAGTTGGATATGGCACAGCTGCCACAGGTAAGGTCCTCAGGGGTTTTAAAGGTGAAATTAATGAACAAGAGATCAAAATTCTTGTTGGATGCCTATTTTATTGACAAGACAAACTATGAAATTGGATGGTTTGAAAGGGTTTCACCTAGAACCGATAACGAAATGTTTCGATTTTTATCTTGAACTTTCCAGTACATGTATAAAATTAACACTAGTGTAACTTGAACATGTCCCCAACCAAAAACTGCATTTTAATTTAAGTGAAATTAAAAAACCTATCTATTTTTAATTTCAAATAAGACAGCACACCACCTTTCATCAACCCTTAGATTTGCTATCTAAACAATTACAAGACGTGAAGGAAAGAGAGAGGTTCCAAAAAGAAATGACAGGAAAGGACAGTTGATAAAAAGGAAATGGTTTTCCCGCCTAGAACTCGATGATATCTGAGGCCAGCTTCATATTGTGTCCCACTTCAGGCATTTTCACAGCATGGAGGTGTTCAGCCATTACGACCTGATCAACAGAAAGGGGGAGAGGGTAGCCCAGGGTCACAAGGCCAGCTTCTGCCTGGAGGACGGGCACTGCGACGACGGTGTCTCGCCCCAGTTCTCCTGTAACACCGACCAAGGCATCTCGGTCAACTGCATTGATATCTACGCCAGCAACATTGACTGTCAGTGGGTGGATATCACCGGGGTCAGGACCGACCTGTACACGCTCAGGGTAGGTTTTGTGGGAGGGTGTGGCTCCTGGCTGCCACACCCGAGCCAAGCCCCACCTATTACCAGTGAGTGAACGGCACTGGTATCTGTAGACAATGTGCATGATTAGGCTAGGTTTTGTTGGAGGGTGTGGCCCCGTATGCCATGCCCAAGTCTGGCGCCACCCTGATGCCAGAGAGTGAATAACATAATATCGAGAAGATTGTGTACTTGATCAGGGTAGGTGTGTTGAAGGGCGTGCCCATCTGCCACACCTAAATGTCGACTAACCTGTACAGACACCAAATGGATTGGCTGTGGAAACAATATACGTCCCTACAATTTTATTGCTCACAGATACATATCAATCCGGATAATCTAGTGGCAGAGTCGGATTACGAGAACAACTTGATCGAGTGTGACTTGTACTATGGCAGAACCATCACAATTGGCCACTGCGAGTATGGTAAGACTGTAGAAAAAAGCAACCAATAAACAAGCAAACAAACCAACCTACCAAGAACAAACCAACTCACGGACAAACATACCCAACTTTATCAGCTAAGCAGTTAAGCTGTCGTGCAGAAAGCCACAGGGAGATGGATGACAAAACCCAACGAACCAGATTAATGCGCAAGTTGAAAGTTGAACTAAATTCCCCCTCCCCTAAAAAAACCAAACACCAAAACAAACGCAGTATTTTCAAACAAACGGCAAAAGGAGAGAATTCAGGTGTAAATTACCCAGTTTTCCAGGTTATTTCAGTTCAGTTTGTAACACAAATGACACGAATCCCAGTCATTTCTCGCCAAGGCTGCAGTGGGCTATAGTCTTAGTAATACATGCATTATCTCTCATTTTTCTTTCAGTAACGGACAGAATGACTAACTAGTGGTTTGAACGACGTCATCGCTTCAGTTAACAAAGTTCCACATATGTGTAAAAGGTCCCACAGAAAGAATTGTGGACGTCATTCAAATTTGTCAACAGTGGATACTAATATCCGAACACCTGGAGGGATCATGGAATGATTGTTAAAAGCTCTCTGATATCTTTAATATGAAGGTAGTATTGCAGTTATTTGGAGAAATCTTGTAAAAGACAAAGATAGGCTCCTGGAGAAGAGTTACAGTTGTTTAGGTCATCAATCTCAGGATGTCACTTTCAGGTCAAACTCAACAGGTGGTTTCTACATTTTGGCACCCTTTTTGTTGGTGTGTTACTGTATGGCTGCCCAACAAGTCAAAGAAACAAATCCAATAAGAGACTGATTCTGATTTTGCATCTAAAACCAGATCCCTATTCATATCGTACCTTCGTTATGAACATACTATAGGTTATTTTATAAGAATTACCATCTTGTTCCTGTATTTTGCCATGTTGTAAGTAGCTAAAGCTTAGTGGGCCGTGTAGTCCTTTTAGTTGAATTTTCAATTGTATAATGTAACTATATAATTTCTATTTTAATTCATCCTATAATTGTAGTCCAAGTAGTGTTAACTAGGCCATGTTACTGTTTCACGTATGGTGCTTTCACATTGTTGATATAAAATGTGATTATATATGTTAAAATGAACACCGTCAAAGATGCTTGTCGTAAACAGTTATCAAAAACGGGCAGAAAAATGTATCAAAATGGAACCAAAATGGAACATTGCCCAAGGACGTCAGCCCTTTGTGTCCAAGAATTCAACTTGTGTATAGGGAAGGGGCGTAATCGTACGTCGCCTCTACATCTTAAGTGTGGTGGAGTGGAGTTTGGCAACCACCATGAATTTTGGCAACCACCATGACTGTTTTTTAAGTTAAGAGAAGTGTTTCTATGGCTGAGAAAATAAGGGAAACCAGTCTGTGCAAGCATGGTTCAAGGAATAATCGGTGGATATTATCCTTTTGCTAACAGGTTTTTTTCCCAAGAATATTCCAAGAAGATTGCTGTCGTGAATTAGATTTTTATAGGAGGGAGGGGATGAGATTTGTTGTCAGCATCAACAGGGCCACTCCCCTTTTTTTACTCTTTGATTTCTACTGCTTCATGGATGAGCAGTCTGTTTGCTGATGCATTTGAGTACTTCTTTGCAACTAGCATGGAGAGAATTTTAGGTTGATGTCAGTTTAAATACACTGGTGGAGGCAACCAGCATTTGTGCAGAGTGGAGCTTTGTAGAAAGTACATGTACGTTAACCGCCCTCTCTTGCTCAACTTTATAAGACATGTCACTGAAATTTTCACAGTTTTCAGAGGGAAATCCAAGATTAATTTAAGCTGTGCACTGTTCTCGGTATGTTGCAAATCTGAATGTTTCAAAACCAAAAGTAGTTTTGATATTTTACTGTGGTGTAACTAACATTTACTGCCTGCAAACAGGCCACCTGCATGAACTATTGACAACGTCCATACAGTGTTTTGTAAAGCATGGTTCAACGATTGTTCTTTTGTTCTCTCTGCCATGAAAAAACGTTTATCTTTACTTCTGAATTTGTCATTTTAAAAGTAGTACCCATAAAACTGATGTAATTTGAGGACTAGCGATCAGATGCAATTTCAGATGCAAACCTCCAATGGCATTGCACAAGATACATCCAGTTATCTTAGTTGATTTTCGGTAATAAATACCAATTTTTTTCTGAATCTTGGTTTGTTCTCTGTGACAGCCACAACATGAAAAGTGATACAGAAAGTAGAAATAAATGCCCAAGGAAAAAAAAAGAGTACAACATCTCTAGCTTCGTTTCTGGAACAATTATTTTTATAAAACATTGTGTAATATGAAATACAATCATTCAGTACATAATACCTATGCATATAATGAGTCATCAAAAAGCTTGAAATTAGTCAAAACAGCTTTTTTGCAATGAATGGCTGTATTTAAAAAAAATTGGAAGTACCTTTTTCGTAATCCAGTGTCTATTTCCTTGTTTGTCAAATTACACTGGTAGGATTAAGCATTAAAATGGAACAAGGATACCTACGGCAAATATTCATGATCGGATACTTAAAATGGATTGTTATTTCATACGTAAAAAGTCACTTTTTCTTTGATCTTGGCAAAAGCTAAAAAGGGACCTACGGACAGGACAAATGAGAAATATTCAAAATATACACTGCATAGTTGTGGGGGAAAAAGACAAGCACCGCGTGTGTGAAAGTTGCTGGTTTTGTTTTCAAATGTATCAGTTACTAATGGATAACTTGAGCTGCAATGAACATAAAAACTTTGGTTTCAACTTTGAAACAAAATATGCCTACGTAACAAAGATCTGTTTTGGGAGATACTTTACATGTACATGTACAATGAGGATCCATGGCGGGTGAAGAGGTTCAAATTTAAAACAAAAGCACCATATTTCTAATTCCAATGAAAACAATCCACACTGGAAAGCAAACAATCAGACACGGGGAAACAGACACAAGAGTGATGAATATGTAAATTTCAAGTGGGAGTGGCTTCGGTAGTATCATTTGCATAATTGTAGACAGGGCTTGCATAAATTGAGTGCCCAGCAGTTAATGACTCTGGCTTCTTACCAGTTGCAAAACATAACCTGTTACTTGTCCCACAAGCCCCCTTTGCATTATTTGAAGTCAACTGCATCCTATACTTGTTAACCTCTATAATCACAGTATCAAAGCATAAATAATTGTACAAAAGAAATTACTATACACAGTGATCTCTGCTGAAGCCAAGTTGATTACGGACTTGAGTCAGGGTGGTGTCAAAAACCAACCCATAAGGGGAGAAAAAAGACTGATTCCCCCCACCCCATCCAACACTTAACGCCCCACGCCCAGCAGATTTCTAAATCTGATCAATTATTCCAATTAATAACTTTAAAAAAGAAGAACACATGCAGTCCATGAGGAAAAAGGTATGGAGAGGAGAAAAATGATATAATTGACTTTCAATGACATGCATATCAGAAAACCAGAGATTTCTCAACATCTCTCCCCCAAACGTTCCTCTCTGGAGGGAGAAGGGAAATGAACTTTCAGTCAAATAAAGGAACACTTTGTCTTATGTCTCCAAGGAAAATTTGGCACAATAAGAGTTGGGGGTGGGGTGCTCTTTTCCCTCACAAAAAGCAGCAGTTGAGTTCGAGAATGGATTTGGGCGAGTTCGAATTCTCATGTTATTCCACGAGATCATACTCGACAAACACCTGAGAGAGCAATATCACACCCTATGAATCACAACTTTTGGACATTTGTTAGAAAACTGAGCCAGTATATCAACAAGATTATTACGTATTAAATGAAGAAATCATCAAGTACTTTTGAGAACTAGTGTTCCGACTTCATTATACAATATCCAGTGTTATACACACCTATTGCAACTACTCACTACGTGACGCTTACATAGTCTCTACCCGATTTACAATAATTTACACAAACACAAACCAAAACAAATTATGGTATATTTCATCTTTTCGTATGTACAGAAGACACTATGTTAAAAACCAAAAACAGAAAAAAAGACATACAACTCAGATTAAAAAGAGAAACCAAACCAAACCAAACACTTCATTCAGAGAGAAAAGAAAGATCTGCAGCAATTTTTTTTCTGGATTAATAACAATTTTACCAGATGTTTATTTAGCCAACGAAACCCAAACCAACTGATCATGTGGTTAATTAATTCTGTTTCATTTTACTTTTTGGACTGTTTAAATTCCATTTTTGTAAAAACAAAAAAAAAATCCTATAATTTCCAGAGTCCTACACAGCCTTAATAATGTAGATGCTTGACAAACCAAAAACAGTGACTCCCTAGCATTATAATTCTCAACAGAAACCAGCAACACAAACCTACTGAGTGCATCTTGTTTTCTACTCCCTAACTTCTCTCTTTTTTCCCCTCTACATCAGAAAAACTCGTATCACAACTTGTGAAAGGAAAGACAAGAGCCAAGCTTAATCCAAGCAGCCAAATCAATCGTAATCACAAAGAGTGGCGTGTTATCCGGCCTAGGAAACTCAATGAAATACCTTCAAACAGAAAGCAACAAATAGTCCAGCTATTTTTCTGTCGTTTTTTGTTACCAATCGAAGGCATAACAGAATTAGAATGAACGTCAGCATGAAGACACAGCTGTGCAACACGGCTGATTGTACAGCCGATGTACACTTCACAGTTTGTAACGTTCACCAAATGGGTCTGTCGGCATAGCAAGCATCCGGGTTTTACAACAAAATCTTGCCGACTGGCCTAGAAGATTATACACTGTTCCCCCGGCACACAACTTCAACTCTTACACTCACAAAATCATCCAATAATTAAGGAAAAAACCCAAATAAATAGCACGCAGGCCAATAACAGTTTCCAATCAATTTCGGAAACTGATTTCTTAAGTACTGAATCAAGTTATCAACATAGCTATTAGTGAAACACATTGCAAGGTGATGAATGGACCTTTCTAATTGCCTGGGACTCGAGAGAAAAGGCTGATACCTACCTCAGGTTGAATGGAAACTTGTGGGCTCCTCTGGAGAGCACTGAGCACCAGTATGCTAACATGATCACGATGATTGCAATTACTTACAGACATTCAATAATTTGTGCATAGGATTTCTTTACATTCAAACATGGAAAGACAGAATTCTCAAGGATATCTGATGTACAAGTACATCACTGCCTTTCCCTCAACACATCAGTAACTGCTTTTAGTGTTAAGTACAAATGCGCACTGATTCTTAGATTGAGTTATAATTTGAACCTTACAATCTTACAGCATATGGCTGTAGAAAAAAAATACCAAGATTTTTACAGGACACACACAACTCTCCTGAGTGCGACGAGCAGGACAGGATCAACTTCATCGGTACCTTGCAACAACTGCAGGTACAGGCAATAGTGCAAGTGTAACAGTGAAAAGATGAGGGTGCCCTCAAGAGTTGTAATGACTCTTGGTCCGACTCGAGTCAAAAGTTATGGTGACTCGACTTGAGTCCCGACAAGTATTGACTCGGCTTGACTTGAGTCTCTGTGACTAAATGACTCAACTTGAATCTTTCATGGAGACTGAACTCGAGTACAAGCTTATAAGACTTGAGTCTCAAAAAAATTAAAAGCAAACTTTTAGTTAGCTAGATACCTGTCACCCTAATTTATTTTCAGTATGTTTAAATGAAAATAAAAAATACCAAAATATGACTTACATGTAGTTGTGTTTCTACTGCATTTTTTCAAAAATTAGTGACTCATATTGACTCAAGCTTGGTACTTGACTCGACTACAGTGACTCGACTTGACTACTTGACCTAATGACTTGACTCGAGTCACAATGTTAAAAAGACTCGACTCGGCTCGAGTTACTAAATTTAGTGACTCGTTACAACACTGCCCTCAGCAAGGTGAATGTGTACGGATTACGGAATGGGTAGACCGAATGAATGGCACTATTGGAAACTTAGCATATCGCACCAGATTACTGTACCTGCACTATTTGGATGTCCAAAGGACTCACTGATTGGGGTCAATTCATCAAAGCAGTGTGCTGGAGGGCTTTGATGCTGGTTGGTCAAGGTCAACTGCTAGTGGGCATTGTTGGTGGTGGGCTTTTTGGACGGTGATCCGTGGACTAGGAGAGGTTCCTTCATCTGAGGCATTGGGGTCGTGGTACTGCTTGTCTCCTTGTCCGGTAGTGGAGGGGGCTGAAACAGAAATCAAGAGAGTGTGTTTTTTTTTCCCACCACAGCATTTATCAAAAGTTACGAATGTTAGTTACAAGTGAATACAACTGGACGTGGCATTTGAAGTGGGTGGGTTGGACAAGTTCAGCCATCCAGCAATAACACGGGTCATTCACAATAGTGTGCCTCCAAGAGTTTGAAACGCATTGGCCAATCGCAACGCGTGAAATTTGTTGACCCTTTCCAAATGCGCATTGGGTTGACAGATTTCACACATTGTGACTGGCCCACAAGTTGCAAACTTTTGGAGGCGCACTATTGGGAAACGCCCGTTTTGCATCTGCACTTGCTTGGCTTGTGTCTCATGCTCAGAGGGGCCAGCGTTGAGTCTAATGGCTGGCTAGAAGTAGTGGCCTTGAGTTAGTCACTTCACCCCGACTGGCCTCTCTCCACCCAGGAATACAAACAGGTGACGATATTAGCTGGGGAGCAAGCTGCGACAGACTGGCATCCTATGGGGGGGGAATGGAAATATTCTCAGTCGTTTCATGCCAAGGAAAGCCGAGTTTAACGCCAGTTTTCTCAGACCAACAAAGATTCACCGATGAGTCCCTGGATGACATGACCGTCGTCGTCTGTACCTTGTCCCTGAGTGGTGAGGCACCGAGCTGCAGGCTGAGTTTCTTGGGCGGGAGCGGGCTGGGCCCCGCATCGAGGAGAGGCAGGCTGGAGTAGTCGCTGTAGGCGTGCTTCGGGGGCAGCTTAGGGGGCAGATCAGGTTCATCACTGGGGGAAGTTGTCACCATGGCTGCACAATCAACAAGGAAACGTACCGATAAACAAGAGCAGCTACAGATGGTTTCCACTCAAACATTAAAGTGATGATGACTGCACCAACCTTGAACACTGCGGTCATGATCACTTTGGAATCAAATCAACTCCTGCAAGGCTTGTATTCTTTACTTTTCAAACCAAACTGTAAAAGTAGCTGCTTTCTTGGAGTTGACATTACCTCACGGAAGTTGTCTCTGGGTTTAAATGTCGTCGGTCAAATATCCTGAGCTTGGAAGGAATGTAAAACACCGACGATTTGATGAGTGAGGACACGGGCGTCAATGAATACTTACGGACATGCATGGACATAGCTTTAAGTGGCCTAGGTAAGGGAGAGGCGTTGGCTTTCTTCATGTCCTTGCGAAGAGGCCTGGCACTTGATATCTGTGCAGGATCAAAAATTCCAAGAAATTTTGAATTCAGTGGTTTGTGTGGATTTTTTGTTTTACCACAAACAGTAAAAACTTGCGGTAGCCATGAGTAACATAGTTGAAAATGATACTTCTGAAGACACACTGCATTTGAAAATTAAAAAAACAATGTTTAGTTTGGGATTCAATTCTAACGTTAAGAAGTGTCTATGTATGTAACCTTCTCATCAAGGATGATTGGTTTGGCTGCCTCCTTGGATGGTGTGCTGGCATTGGAGCCAGAGTCTTCGGCCGACAAGTCTTTGCTGTTCCGTTTGGCTGGACTGCCTGACCCTTTCTCCTTGTGCTGGCCGGTCTTACTGCTTGGCGTTCCTTGTCTGAGAATGGCCAAAGACCAGCAGAGAGGTCGGTAAGAAATCAAGAGCCTGAATCGGCATTAGTTTGCGGGAGGAGGGGGGAAGGAAGTTGTGGCTTCAAGTCTTTGTGCGCTACAGGCCCTCTTGAGGCCAAAATGGAATGGATACAGTGGGCACGGCACTTCACTACCATTTTCAGTTTTGCTGCGTGTTTATTCTCCTTCAGTTTGGTGAAGGCAAACCGATGAACTCAAGCCCACAGTCAGAGGCTTTTTAAACATCTTGGCTACTGGTATATCTCTGACTATGACTTCATCTTTTGGTCTATTAACCACATGCCAGTGACACTCCAGCCAAATGGACAAACTCCAGACTTAAGCTCTGTAGATTTTAAGCATATCTGTAGTTAAAACAGGAGCCAGAAACCTTGAGCTCAAAGTCAATGTAAGTGACAACAATGACATTTGGCGCATTGTGACCTCGCTTGAGTAGGCTGCACACTACCTTGGTGGTTGTTTTTGTGCAGTGCTCACTGTAACGCCCACCTACCAGACCAGAGACAAGTTATAGAGAGCTTGTAAGCACTGAAAATATTAGCATAGAGAAAACTGGTTACCAGCAAAAGTGCCATGCAGAGCTTATTGAGGTTGGCACTCTGCTCAGTCTTACCTGGCACTGAAATGTGCTTAGCAATGATGTTGGCTTCAAGAGCTCTACGCACTTGAACCCATTTATGCATGACATTCAAAGGTATTGCCACAGAGAAAGGCTACAAAATGATTTAACTGAGCGGGTAATTTCTTTTTAAAAGAGAGGTCTGACATGATGCTGATGACCATAAGAGAGTTGGGAAATTGACTGACTTGAAAGGCTGTTCTCCGTAACAGAATCCAAGCAAAAAAATTGACACTCCAACGATAAAAATAAATTTATTTAATTTAACAAAAAGAAGAATAACAAAAAAGGAAAATTCACAAAAAAGTTGAAGTATTTACGTGAAGGATGGAGCTAACAGATCGACAACTCATGCCTGAATTGATGGAAATGATGCTAAGATGTGCACAACCTCACAAGAATGGAAAGTGGTGGATTTAGAGGCAGCGATTTCAGAGAAGCTAGTGCTGTAATGGATACTTGACATGAATCATGACCGTGATGCTGTGATGGAAATTCTCGTACTCTGGTAAAATCGCTTTCAAAGAGTACATGAAGTAAAACGTGAACTGGTAACAGCAAGTGATGACAAGGAAAAAGGAATAAACATGTAGGATTTCCTTTGTCAATGAACAGTTTGAAAAAATCCAAACATGTTTGATGGACAGGTGTGGAGATAGAACGAAGATGAAATTAAGCTAGGTATGCACTCTTAAATGATGACTTTTTCTTGGGTAAAAATCCACCAGCCTGGCACCATACTTTGTCTGCTTTCTTCTTTCCAAAGGAGTGGAGCAACCAACAACAAAAATAAAACAAAAAGGGGGCATTAGAGAAAAGAAAAAACAAACAAAAATTCCCCAGAGAAAAGAAAAACAACCAAAAATTCCCTTCTACAAACATGTCTAATGCCTACATCTCTAACTGTAACAGAGACATTTGTTTGCATTTTGCGCCAACTTTAGTCAACATCACGTCCAAGGGATTAGCTTTTTCCTGGTGAAGTGTTTTGGCTGTAAGCACACACAAATAGACTGTTCTCTGACCAGATGGCAGCTGCCCAGACCCACAAGCACAGTACCGAAACAGAAACCATACTTGACTTCCCAATCAACCACAAAAACTTAAAAATCTCAGCCCGGTTCTTCTTCAATGCATACATGTACCAGCTCATCCACCAAGTACTGTCTTACCCATCATCCAAACATGAAGTGTCGCTGGGAAGGAGGTGAGACGGTGAGAGAAAAGAAGCAGTGATTACAAAGGTTACCAACGTGTGGGTGTGTGCTTGATTTAGACAGGTGCTTGGAATGGCAGTATTATCCCACTCTCAAATCGCAACTAGGATGGTCTTGTGAAAAAAAGTACTTATGGAAGGGTTTGACAGTTGAAAAAATGTAAACAACAAAACCACTGCAATTCTAGACATCAGAGAGAAAGTGGGAATAGGCTTGTAAGTAAAGTTTGGTTTACTTTCAAATAATAACGGCATGTGGTCTAGTGGTTAGGGTTTGTAGCTTCTGATCAAAGGGTCAGGGGTTCAAATCCAGCTGGTGGCAGCATGTTGTGATCTTGGGGAAGCCACTTTACCCCTATGTGCCTCTCTCCACCCAGGAGTAAATGGGTACCTGTGAGGGCAGACAGGAGGCATGTGGTAAAGTGGTAAGGGTTTGTAGCTTCTGATCATAGGGGCAGGGGTTCGAATCCAGCTGGTGGCAGCTTGTTGTGATCCTGGGCAAGTCACTTTACCCCTATGTGCCTCTCTCCACCCAGGAGTAAATGGGTACCTGTGAGGGCAGACAGGAGGCATGTGGTCTAGTGGTAAGGGTTTGTAGCTTCTGATCATAGGGGCAGGGGTTCGAATCCAGCTGGTGGCAGCTTGTTGTGATCCTGGGCAAGTCACTTCATCCCTATGTGCCTCTCTCCACCCAGGAGTAAATGGGTACCTGTGAGGGCAGACAGGAGGCATGTGGCCTAGTGGTTAGGGTTTGGGTTAGCCATGTAGTCCTGATATGGCAGCATTAGCAAGTATACTCCCCAGGGAGCTGAGATGGTTTCAGGAATGTTCAGTTGTTGTGAGCCCAGTGCGCAGGGATAATGATTATGATAGTGCCTTGAGCATCAGTTGTGATGGATATGTGCGCTATGTAAGCCTAAATATCCTCTATTATTATTATTATTAAAAGGCCTCTGTAATGTCGAAGTTGGTAAACTTAAAGGAATTTGGTTCTCTTGTAAATATTATTCTCTCTTCTCTGTTAGAGATCATTTGATGAAATCAGCCGACAGACATCATCAGAAAGTGATGTATGTGGAAATATTTCACTCTGGTGGTGACAACATGAACAAAAAAATAAAAATTCTTACTGCAATTGATTAAGAAATTTTTATAAGGTACCCCTTCTACTTGACAAGAGTCAAAAATGGGTGAAAATAGACCAATATTGATTACTTTGGGAAGTCTGTTGGCGACCCCATTTGAATTCATTAGTCGTTAGAACACTCATTGCATCCTGCCTCCATTAATATAATCAGCAATAGCATTTTAATTGTATAAAAATTTGAAACCCACCAAACAAAAACTTACAGAAATAACCTTTGAACGGGCAATATTTTTTAAATCATGGCAGATAAACTGAAAAAAAAAACACCACTCTTTACAGCAATCGATTAGGAAAAAATCAAACCCCGTGTGAGATAAGTTAAAGTGGTCCGAAACCCAATCAAAGTGCTTGTTTGCTAAAGAAAACCATCTACAAGTGCCCTGGATGATGTATGTGGTTGGAATGGACGGCACAGCATGACAAGTCCTGCATATTTGGATAATTTTTGTGTGTGTCTCATGTGCAGATTTGGTTGTTGGTTCACTTTACCCCTTGATAAAAGTGGCTGAGTCGCTCATGCGTCGGGGCGTGGAGAGGTTAAAATTCCAGTGCTGCGACACAGAGGAACTGACTATTTGCAAGTAGCTCCTGGGGGAGGGTGCGTGTGGAGAAGAACACAGGGTTGAATTTAGGGGTGGGTGGGAGGGGTTAAACGGGTGACACTTGGTACAGGATGTGAACCTAAGACCCATCCAGTGGAAATTCGGTGCTCAACCAACCAAACTCGCTAGCCCACACGGGGGAATCAACTCACACACTGGTCTAGTTCAGATGCAAATTACCAGGAACAATTGATTTCAAATTTGAATCTGAGATCATGGATTTGGAAAATCTGAATAGAAACATTCATCAATTCAATGCCTGTCTGAATATCAAACAGTTTACTCACAAAGCAAAAATACACATGAAAAAAAACAAGATGTATATTTGAGATTTGTGTGATACAAACTGCATAACACAGAAAATAAATATTTCAGTATAATTAGTCCAACACTACTCTATTAACGTTTTGACAATGCAAGAAGTCCAACATCACACTGCTCTCAGGGAAACATCCTGTTTGGTCTACAAAAAAGAAGAATGTCCATTCCCCAAATGGCTGCGAGGAATTTATTTCGAGTTGTTCCACGACTGGATGGGGAAACGCAATATGCTTGCGTTGATGTAAGTTCTCATGAACCTGATATGTCTGGGAAATTCAACAAGTTTTGAAGTCTGCATAAGAACCAACTTGCAACGCACATTTCTTGTTTGTCGTAACCCTGCCTTACCCCTCAGGATCCAAGAGGAGATTTTAGGGGATTTCGTAGGATTGAGGGCGGATCAAAAATAAACTGCACAAAGGAGAACCTCGGAGGAAAGTTCTCAGCACAGAGGCCTGAGGGGGTGAGAGGGTTGGTGTTCCTTTGGATCGGAGGGACTTACATCATGTCCGGGTTGGAGACAATGCTGCTGCGCGACCCGTGGGTGTCGGAGGAGGTCGAAGAGTTGGACATGGTGGACAGCGGCCGGTCGGCCCGACCTCTGGAGAAACGACGGGCGTAGGACTGGATCATGCGATCGTTAGGGGTCAGCGCAAATCCTTCCACAAGCTGCAAACAAAATGATGGTACGTTGCTTATCAAAAACCTGGTAACAGCACCTACTAACTCTTTGTAAAAAAAGAAATTCCAATTAAAATAGCATAAACTCATATCATGGAACAATCTTCTACACTCACTCCCTGTCAGAAACACTGTTAATTTTGAATCCCTTCAAACACTGTGACATAAATAATCAGATTAGAGTCTTCCTCTGGTTTCCAAAATCAAAAACACACAGAGGGTCAAAGTTTGCATCTATCCAAAGAAGTTAGGTAACAGACAGTTATTGTATAGCAGAATGGACACGAAAAAGATTCCCCAAATGACACTCTAAAATCACAAGACCCCACAAAACCATCACAAGACCCCACAAGACCATCACAAGACCCCACAAGACCATCACAAGACCATCACAAGACCCCACATGACCTCCAGTCTGACTTCAAGTCACAAGCTATTCAAATGAACTGCAGCAAAAGCATTCCTTATTCATTATTCACCCTGTTCCTTGTGTCTGGTCTTACGCATGGTCTCTTGTCTGGTCTTGAGATGGTCTC
>NW_019091412.1:122699-140744 GCF_001949145.1 Acanthaster planci
ACTACAATACTGGTCTCTAGTCACTACCTTTTTGCCGTATCGCTCCTCCACTTGCTCCTTCCTCCTCTCAAACATCACTTCCATCTTCTGATGAAACGGCTTCAAGTCCTCCTTCATCTTGTTGCGATGGAGCATCAGACCCACCTCCACCAACGCTACCTGGTGTTGCAAATAATTCACAAGGGTCAAACTCAAAAGTTCTTTTCCTAACTTTTATGAAGAGTCTGATCAGTTCTTTAGTACTGCTCTCACTCGTGGGACCAAGCTTTAAAATGGAGAAGCAACAGGGAAGGCAATAGCAGATTTAAGTTTCAAACAGAGCGCAAGATTCACAGATATATCAAGACTGACTGACAGGGTAGGGCTTGAGGGAATAAAGCTAGGGTCACTGGCAGCTGAAGTCAGGGTCTTAAACGCATGGCATCACGTACTCACCTGCTCGGCAAAGAGCTCCTTTAGTCTCGTGATGTGGATGCCATTCTCAGGGTGTTCGGCAGCGTACACATCAGTGCAGAAAGCCTAAGGTCAAACAAAACACATCTAGTCCATGAGGCATCATGGGAATGATTTAGTGGCTTGACGAGCAGGGGTAAGAATATAAGCATGCCAACTGGAGCTCAGTTTAGTTTATGTGGATCCTACGCTTGCAAGAGTAAGTCTGATGCCCCAAAGTAGGTCTATGACCCCTAAATATCTGTCTAGCTGCACTCCACATCATTAATAATTCTTTTGTGTTGCATAAAAATTCCCCAACCGATTCCCCTACCTACAAAAACTGCCAGAAAACCCTCTTTAACTTTCTGAATTGCAGATCCTTATTACAATGAATCATTTCAAACCATTTTTCAGCCTCCTTTCGAGGATGTTTTCAGTCCAGAACTTCCAACGCTTTTTTCCTTTCCAGACAAGTTGTTCACCTGCTCATACTTGGCCGGCCCACCCATGACGGCCGAGTCAATCACGCCGTTCAGCTGCAGGCTCAGGGGATTGATGGGAAGGCTGGAGTCCGCCTGGTACTGGCCAATCATCTGCTTCAGCTTGCTGTTGGCATCCTCCATGGTGTCGATGGCGTTGCGGATGGGGGTCAGCTCCTCCTGCATGGGATCAGGTCAAGGGTCAGACGTCAGAATATCTCATGAACTGAATATCTTACATGATAAGAGACACTGAACTTCGCTCTACAAAGATTTGACACTCATGGCAAACACAAAATCTTTGGTATCCTGACTTACGGAGGATGTTTTAATGACCTCAAACCATCTAAGAATGCCCGGCAGCCTGTAGGCAGTGGTGAAGTAGGTTCTCTCGATGCACATCGTCTGTTAAAAAACCAGAGACCATGAGAATAAGAGGGAAACAAAGCACAACTCACCTTCAGACATCTCAAAAGGGGCAACGGAAAAGAGTGGATCACTTAAAGTCAAAGGTCAAAGGTGGATTCATTGATTCAGTACTTGCCTTAAATTCGTTGTCTTTGTCCTTCGCTTCTCTGTGGAAGGCTCTTGAGTAGGAGAACCTCTGTACCTCATTCACTGCATAGTAACTGGACGCCGACAGTGTCCAAATGAAAGAATGTTACCTTGTGAGGTGATGTAACAGCATGAGTGATTATGTTCATGTCATACCTATAGACCTTATTCCTGTGATGTCACGATCGTGCTGGACCTGTGATGTGTTGTGATGGTAATCTACTTATTCAAGATAAACTAGTCAAGCATGCAGCATTCTCATGTGCGCTTGCACGTGGTTGAAGCTGCCATTAGGAATATATGCTATCACCGTGGCCACGGCGGTCCACACGTGGTGGTATTGTTTACATTTAGCACAATCGAGTCACGTGGATAAAAAAGTCTATAGTTTACGCTGTCCAGTGGTTGGTAAGTTACGGAAAGCAGCTGTTACATAACACACTACCAGAAAATCAGTCAAGAAAGTGGTTGGTGCAGTAATTTTTCATCTTTGCAATAATCACACTGAAGCAGATGCTTCAATCTTTGAGTAAATGACATGGGTTTAATCAGGTCACAGGGGAAGCCGATCCCTTTCATTTTTTTTGTCTTACCTCAAGATTTGATCACAGATCGTCTTGTTCTTAAACTCCTTTCTCTCTTCTCGTAGCGGCTGAACTGGGACAACTTGGAGGACTGCAGGGATGCAGGTCAAGGAAGATCGACAATGAGGAATTAAAATATCATCAAATTTCAAAAATGTTGAGATTTGAAGTTTTTTTCCTGGTGAAGGTAGCAAGCAGTAGGTATGCAGTTGCACCATGTGAAATATCTCTTCTGAAGAAGAACTAATCAGCATTCACATGAACACAGATCAAAGTAGTTGATAAATACTTATTACCCCTGACTGGCATGCCAATAAGGAGTTCTGATATTAAAATTAACTAGCTTTACGCATCTATGTATCAGAGTTGGCCATACGAATTTACACATTATAATGAAGTCTATTTGATCAGGTGTAATCTGGATGAAGTGATTGGATATCACTGTAAAGAGGCTTGCTTAGGGACACTGGTGCTACGTGTAATTATCATCGCAAGGATACTTTGTTGCTTGGATTGCATCTGTTCGCTGTCTGGCGGCGTGGTCTTGTTCATCATCGATGCGTTGGGGAATTGTTGCTGTAACCGGGCCACAAAGTCAGCCAGCCGTTCGTACTCCTTGCCCCGGTAGATGAAAGTTTTGTTCTGGAGATCCGACCCGAGGGGTGTAACAAGAAACGAAACAAACAGTTTATGCTACTAGAAAGAGCCTGATATAACAGAGAGATTTCAAAGTTACTTTGACCAAGCAATAAAATTAAGACAAGCTATTCAGTGGGTAAATTCTCTCAATGCAGATAAATAATTACTGGTGATACTTTGTTTCAGTTGGCGCAACGTCTCCATCTGCGGGTTACTGACGTTGCTCAACTCACCCTGAGGAATGGGGGGAAGCTACAGCCGATGTACATGACCTTGAAGTACTCGGGGGCAGGGCGAGGGATCTTCATGATCTTGTCGTACAGGTGGGCCATTCTTTGCTGCATCACGCATCAGGAGAAAAAAAAAAAACAGACTTTAGAATTCGGAAATCAAGACCAAAAAAGAAATCGTCAAGACCTTCACAGAGGGAGAATTTCCAAATTATCAGAGCAACTTACCAGCAATTCACTGAGCTGAATGTAATCAAACAACTCCTTCTCATATTGATTCTGCAACTCTTTACACAACAAGATTCCCTTCTCCCACATCTGAAAGACAACACAGGAAAAAGTTAAGTTGTTGATGTAAATCCAAACCACGCTATGATTCATAAATAGCACCAGTCCACAGAAGTGCCAATCAAAATCCTTTTAGGGAAAGACACCTGTTTTTGTTTTTTTTTACCTTTCCTTTGTCGAAGAAATCCACAATGTCATAATACAGGAGCTCCTTGAGTTGTCTCTCTGTCTGTGCCTCTGGGTATTTGTCACTGTGTGTCATCAGGGGTCTCTCGGACCACTGAAACAAAAGCAGAGACCCAACATATCAAACTCAAATCCTGAACTCTGTGTCCAAACAACTACGGGTGAAGACTCGACTCCAGCAGTCTAGGAACTTTCGGACATGCTGTGGTCTTGGTTGGACCAAGACAGAATTAACGAAGCTGCTAAATTGCAGATTTACATATTTCACCGAACTAAGCAGAGAACCAGTCAGCAGCGGATGACATCGAATGAAATTTTGGCAGGTGACTGGTTTTTATAGCTGTGATATTCATCTGTGGCTTGCCAGAATTTTCAACTTAAGCAGCTCAGTGAAATCTACTCCCAGATTTAAAAATGGCATCTCTTAAATGTTCAAATGTAATTCTTTAGTTTCTGGTATTTCAAATGAATAAGGACAGCTTTACCCCTTTGAGACTAAAATTCTAGATATAGGATTGCGAGCCAGATACCCAAACACAGATTGCCCAAACCCAGGAAACTTAAACCTACTTTCAGATTTTAGAAAATCAAGCAATGATGACGGAGAGCGCCCTCAATCGTTAAGGCACACAGCCAATGAGGCATTACTACTCACGTGCAGCCTGTCAGCGTGTAGCTGCAGTGCGAAGCCGGCTTCCGTGTAGTTGTCGCATTCTAAGTGCAGGTCGCACAGCTTGTACAGGTAACGAACGTACATGTCCTGCCTGTCAATGTCCTTGTAGAAGTTCTGGAAATGACGACGTGAAAAAAAATTAGTGTTTTGTGGTGTCCTGTTTACAAACAGGGCTTTGCTACTCAGTGCATGAACTCCAACATGTGACAGTTTTTAGTAACTCAACTCATATGTTCCCTGCTGCAGAGGGCTGCTAGGAAACTTGCAACCTCAGTAGTCTGAAAGCTGAATAACAGAATTAAAAATACCCAAAACTCGTAACGGGACAACTCTCGGTACTGCAGAAAGCAGGCAAACACAAATTCCAACTAAGATAATTTCAAGCAAAGATATGACCTTGGAACTTGGAAGGCAGGTTAAAAATAAACATATCTTGGTTCATGCTACAATTTCAAAACAATCTGTCCCCTTTTGGCCAAAATTGAGAAGGTTGGAATACTCTGGTGGAGGAAGTGTTAAAAAAAACCAGTTGCTTTAGGGTAAACTCATTTGTCACTATACTGTCAAAACTGCTTGGCCTATTACTCCCTCAAACTGCCCAGAGTTGCCCTAGCACTCTGTTTTCTGAATTTATCAGTGCACTAATGCAATGCAAAACAGTCCAGTGCAGGTGATAATGGTTAAACTGTAAACAGGGTTCCCACAGACATCTGAAAACCAACTTCCAGGACTTTCCAGGACAGCTTTTGTCGCCTAGATATTTCCAGGATTTTTCCATGACCGTGTGAACACTGACAAAGTTCTTTGTTCTCTCGGCGGCATTACCAGCAGGTTGACGGTACAGCTCATCCTGTTCTCCTTGCTCTCGTCGTGGATGACGTCACGATACTCCAGCAACCGCCCCATCAGTTCCCGGACTAGCTTGATGAACGTCAGTCCCTCGTTGCCTAATCGGGTCACGTTCTGCGTGCAGTACTCACCAATGCTGTCAGAAAAAAACCCAGAGAAACTGACAACAGTAACATTTAACAATGACTGCTGTGATGCGAGACGTGATGCACAGTGCGAGAGGTGAACATGAATAACGGAGCGTGTTAAAAATGTCAGATGTCACATCACGGCAGTCAACATCTCTTGCTGATGTTTTTAACTTGTTTTTCTGAGGGAAATGAAGGATAACAAAAGTATCTTTCGAACACTGGCAGGTGTGTGCATTATCCTGTACTCGACAGGGGTGCATGCATGCGTGCTTGCATGCAGAGTGATATCATAAAACGCCGGCCGATGTGATGTCTAACGGTGAGTGTGACATGCGGTTATGTCCCCATCACATGATCCTTCTGGTCCAATGAAAAAGCAGCATTCAAGACAGAGGTACGACAGTGATAAAACATTCTTGGCCTGCACAACACTTGTGAAATTTAAGTGGTAAAATATTACACAATGAAAAATCTTCACAAAAACGGTAACAACAAGACTGTACTATGCTATGACAGGATAAAATCTCGTGAAAATTAAACACGAGTGACAATATTTTAAAGCAAACAAAGAGATACCATATCCAAATTCATTTTGCAAAGCCAGATGAATCAGCTGATGCCAGTTTCGATTTGTATGCTACTCACATCTGTCCAAAGAGTTCCCGGTACTGTAGGTCACCGTGGCCTCCTTCCACTAACGCATCTAACTGAGTGATGATCTCCCGCTCAAACTAAAAAAATAAAAGAACGATTCATTCATTATCTAACACTTTCCTTTACATATTCACTTTCTAAAATGCCACAATACTCATGTTGATTGATTCCTGAGCTTTCATCATTAACCAAGACCTTCCAAAAAATGATCTTCGTATTAAACATTTATTTCATTTAATCTTATTCCTGCTAGTCAGCTTAACTAATGCATAATCATTATTTTCCCTGATCACAAGGAAAGCGCCAACGGAAATGGAGCCAATAACTGGCCTAGTTTGATGCACATGGATCTGGATCCCGATCAGTGATCCTAATGCTGGTTCACACCTTCCATGAGGTGAGTTATGGTGACTGCAAACCAACGACAGATCACTCATTGTGATCTAGATCCGTGCGAAACAAACACGACCACTGCCTACGTAGAGGAGCAATTACCCAAGACAGAAATTGCAGCATACACTGTCCCTCGAAAGAATCACCAGGGCTCAATAAAAATGAGAGACGAAACTGACTTCAAAAAAGGGTTTCCCTCCAAATTCAGGAGTCTTTTCCTTCAAGGGGACAGGAGTTCTCACCTCCCTGAAGTTGCCACGGATGTTGCACTCGCACTGCATCATGTCAAAGAAGATGGGCAGCGTGGCCTTGCGGAGTTCTGTCTCGGGCACCAGGGTGACCTCCAGGAACGGACCCACCATCTCGGGGATGAAGCGGATCTTGTTCTTGCCCAGGTAATTCCACATGGTGCGGATGATGGCGAAGCCCACCTCCCGACGCATGTCGCCGTATCTGACATACAAAAGGAGGAGATAAGACACCAGACAAGTGAGTTCAGTGGATGACCGACTGCAATTAAGCGCGGAATCAGCAATACAGCAAAAAGATGGGAATTTTCACTAATATTGATCTTGGAAAACTACACAGAAAGCAAGGAAAGCAACAGGATGAGATTTTTACAGCCTCCAACACCTTTCTAAGATCTTATTCCTCTTGGCGGAGCTGAAGTTCTCCAGCTGCAGAGACTCCTGCGTCACAAAGGCCACAGCCAGGTGAAAGAAGTTGTTCCAGAGCTGGAACTCAAAGTCGTCGATGCGGACGAAGGAGCGGTGCAGCACACGGGCAAACTGCTTCATGGCAATGAGGATCACTCTGTGGGGGGGGGGGGGCAGAGGGGGAAATTGGAGGAGGGAAACAGTGTCAAGATGAGCAAACTGATGACTCTTTAATGCCATGAAGTGCCAAAAATATGCTGGGCGTCTTTGACAGGAATTGATCATCTCACCATCTACTTGCAGAACAGAAACTGAGGACAAAACTAAGCCAAGATTTGAGACTCTCTGTCCAAAAGGTATGGCTACGCCTGGAATTAACACACGCCCCTATGGCAGCCGCTGGCTGGCAGCCAGTTGATTTTGGACGACACTCACCTGTTCTGCTGCACGATCATGGTGGCCCAGTCAGGTGGGTAGACGTTCTTGGAGATGAGGTCTCGGAAGACCATAAAGATCTCCATCAGGAAGTCCAGGAGGTCGGTGCGGGTAGGGAAGGAGTTGATGTACTCCTGGTAGTGGAATTCCGTCATCTGGTTGAGGATGGAGATCAGGCAGCTGACTAACCTGCCCTGTGACAGAACAAAAATTACAAGTTCACAAAGTCTGTGGGATTTGGGCAGAAAATAAAAAACTAAAAAAAAACAAATCGGTTCAAAAACAAAAGCTTTTCCACTTCCTGTCTTGTTATAACATCATCATTCCTGATGCGAAAACATTTGCAAGAAAGCAGTGAGAAAAAGGGCTCATTTCCTGGATGTATAGAAATGTGCTAAGCCCAGAAACAGGTAATTTCACGCTTAAAACTTGTGCACTAATGAAACAGAATGAGTCACAGAACTTACTATGAGAGTATCGTCGTTGCCAATGTACATGAAGACGACTGACTGTATGACGGTCCGTAGTAACGTGTGCATGATTTCAGAGATGTCCCCGTGTGTTGGTCCCTGCCAATAAACAACCAAAAAAATGTAACGAACTATATGACGAGGTATAAGACACCAAGAATTGATGGATTAACAACAACATCGATTTGAACCAGGGCTGTGCTGAATATTCGAATATTTGATCAATTATCGAATCTTCAAATATTATTTTCCGAATTTGAATATTTGAATGCAAAATTCATGAAAAGGGAGAAAAGGGTCAGAAGTGCAATTTTCCCCACAAAAAAGAGGTCATGTCTCTGGAACAACTGCCACTCACCAGGTCTTTCCTCCACAGCGTGTCCACGATGTCACTGAGGACGTCCGCCACCAACCGCATGTCTTCCTTCTTGGTCAGGAGATTCTTGAGGAATTCGGCCATCATGGGGACTAGTATCGCTCGACATTCTGAGAACAAACAACAGAATATCGGTCACCAGAGGGGCTAAATTTTCAATCCCTCAAGGGAATTCCCGAGTTTGGCCAAGCTCTAAGTCTATCCGCCACCGGTCAAGACAATGTGACGAGCTCTACAAGGGACCACTCACGTCTGAGTTTGAAAAGTTCGCTGTGCACCACGTCCCGGATGCAGTCCAGCTTCTGCTTGACCAGACGCTCGGGCGGCAGGCTGACCAGGAATTCCTTGACCAGTGCGGCCAGCTCCTCTGGCTCCAGCATGGTCATGGTGTCGGTCAGCGTGGAGGGCAAGTACTTCATGGAAGCACCCTGAAAGAAAAGACAGCAGGGTAAAGAAGGACCCAGTTTTAATAATCAAAGGTTAGATCTTCAAAGCATACCATATGGAAATTTAAAATTTTCTTTCATGTGAAAGATGGCCCAAGTCAAATTCGTCTAGTTTTTCTCTTGTTCAATAAACGAAGGAAGCACAGTAGGGGAACATGAAGATATTTTTCAAAGTGTGCTTGGGCACAGGTGAGGTTACAGATTACTACAGAGAAAATCTGTTAAAGTTTAACCTGGCAAAGGAGAACGTTGTCGGCTGTATACGTCATGAGCCATTTGAGAGATTGAAAGACGTCCTTCAGAAGAGCTTCAAATTGGTTCTTGCCGGTGTTGTCACCATGCAAACTGCACAAGAAAACAAGTAAATCTATATGACAGGGAAAAGATTGAATTCATTGTTTATTCTTGGATCAAAAGTCTTTCCTGAACCAGTATCCTCGTGACATCAACAGTTAAGAGCACCTCTAGTTTCAGGTGAAATTTAAAGGTGTGCTGCACTGTCCTCAGCTCCTTCAAGGCCGTCCTCGTACCCATATCCTCATCAGTGTATCTACCTCCACTTCACTTCCTCATTAAAACAAAATCCTTGACTTAATAATCTGGGGATGCACTGCCCTCGGCATTTTCTGGTCCTATCCCTATCTACCGGACTTCTCTCTGCCAAGCCCCCCCATCACTTACGCGGTGAACAGCATCCTGGATTTCATGATGAACCTGAAGATGTACTCCATGGCCTTCAGGGTCTTCAGCAGCTGATCCTGCATCCCCTTCTCCCCGGCGTTGTCCAGGTAGTTTTTGAAGACTCTCATGAGCTTGCTGAAAGTACAAAATATGTATTGTAGATTAACCTACAGGAAACCCAGCAAGAGAGGCAGACAGACCGACAGAAATACCAGCTGAACTGCAGCAAGGTTTTTTATGATAACATCAGAAGCGTAACTGCCGCTACTTACACATCAGCGAAGGTTACGCTGTAATGTTCCTTGATGTAGGCATCTAGGACTGGTCGGAATTGCTGGTACTTCCGATCTGCTATCAGCCCGATGATGAAGATCTGAAGACGGGCAAGATTTGAAGAGAAAGATTAGTGCATGTGGCTAGAGGCCCGGCCCCGCAAGATTCATGTGGGTGACTGGAGGTACCACGACTTACCAAGGCATTGAAGACTGGCTCGTCGTACTCGTTAGACTGTGGCGACTCTGTCAAGATGCTGAATAGTGCATCCAGGGTGTCTTGAAGAAACTACGCAAGAGATGAGAAAAATCTCTGCTTTAAATCTGACAGACAACGATCAGGGAACTGATTTCTTTTTAAGCAGGAGGTAAATGGACTCAATTCTACATACATTTGCTGGATCAGGGAAAACCCAAACGGTTGGGACTGAAATTCTTCAACAACTTGTGAGTATACCTTGACCACTTCTTCGCCGTCCACTTTCATGAGGGACTCCAGGTTGGCCTGCAGGTTACTCCGGTCTGACTTCCACTTCAGCAAACCCAGCAAGTCAACTGTCAAGTCAAATACAAAAGGCAGTGTGCCAGAAATCCATAACTGGAAACACTGATTAAGTGTCCATGTTCAAACCCTCGCTTACCGCAGTTTGCAAAGCTGTTGGTGTTTGAGGTACAGCACAGACAACTTAGAAACAAGTGAACAGCAATGCCCAAACAGTTACTAAAATCAGAAGCACTCCTAAGAATAACACAAGGCTAGCACATTATTTTATTAACCCTAAAAGTCCTAAATCCTCCAATTTCAATACGATTTTACATACACCCTTGGGGGTTAGGGTTAAGACAGAAGAAGTCATTTTCCAAATATCTGTTCACTAGATTGATCTGACGTATAATACAGTTTGACTACCAGGACCGTCTCCTGGACAGGCTCTACAGAAACCAAACATCAAACCCATCCAAGATTTTATCAGTTACAATATTTTAGGGTCAGTGTGTTCAGATCTCGAAAAGACATCAGTAGCTCAAGGTGTAAAATCTGGTATCTTATCAGAAGGAGAGTGCTGTCACAAAGATGACCGGATGACGAATGGCTGATCATGCCCGTTATATATTGCCAGTGCTTACCGTTCTGTGTCAGCTTGGTGGAGCAGACCAGCGTGGCAATCTGCAGCGAGTCCTTGGAGCTCAGGCCGTAACCCTTGCTTCGACTCAGGCTGCCTGTGCTCCCCAGGCTGCTGGAGCTCCCGCCACTGCCGCTGCTGGTCTGGTGCTGGTGGCGTCGTTCCAGCTCCTGCCGGGTGGAGGGCAGGTCCAGGTAGTGGGTGCTGATGGTGTCCTGCAGCTTGTCGCACTTAGGGGATAGTGGAGAAGAGTCGTACAAGAGTCAGGCCATGTCTGAAAGCTATGGCTGAGGCTGGATATAACATATAAGCCTATGGAAGCCACTGGCAAGTGGCTTGCCATAGACCTGAGTATTACTCTAAGCCACAGCAAGTTAATTCTCAGACAGCCTCTGTTTTGGTCAAAATGCTGCACATCTATGCCTGGAGAGCCCCTCGACTGGTAGCAGTGACCAGGGTTACTCAACAGAATATCAGAGGTTGCTGGTTTGACCTAAGGCAGCCTCTGATGACCAAGACAAAATTTGAGCATACGACTGAATAAAGGGCCCCCCCCACATCGCTGGCAACATTCAAATTAATGAGCAGGCTAACCCCAATTGGCCAAGATGAAAAAGTCAGGATTACCTATCCAAAGAGAAATGGAAATTTTTTACCAAAATTTGACTACATTTCAGGAATTCACACAAGGCTCTGTACCAATTAAATGTAAGGGAGATGAAAGATAGAGCCAAACAATCAGAAATACTGAAGAAACTTGAAGAGGTTGAACACAGTTAGGTGATTTTACATTACCTTGTACACCAACAGGTCATGCTCCCCATTGACGATGGTGGTCCCAATATCCGTCATCAAGCGGAGGTAAGCAACACCAAACGGTTTCTCTTGTCTGTCTTTGGCTGAAACGGGTGTCAATTTAAAGCGAAGCATATTTAAAGACTATGAAAACGGTGACACCATGAGTTAATGCTTGGACCCAGATTCAGCGGACGACTGATTAGCAAATAAAGTAAATGTTTGGGAATGGCACTGGATGAACAAAGAGCAACCAATTTCCCAGAACACAGTAAACCATGGTACAGACCACTGAAGGGGAAAAACGTTTTTGTAAAGAGAAATTCCTTATGGCAACTGAGGCTGAATCTGAATCTCTTGTCTAGTGCCAGGTCTAGGTATCCACTCTTTTGGAAATACACAGAGACCTGCTGACAATAGATCTAGCCATAGCCACTGGAAGCCTGTTTGGGACACACCTCGAGGTTAGGATTTGGCGCTGCACAGATCACATCATCAGATTCAAATGAACTTCTTTGTTTTACAGTTCTGATTATTACACCAGGACAGCGACCTATACAACGACAAAACGACAAGAAAGACAGTGGTGCAGGAGAGACTGTGCTTACTTTCTGATGAGGATCTCTGCTTAAACGTTATCCTCACGTGGGTGTCCGACTGACAGAATTCTTCGATGGGTATAGCTACCTGCATAAAATCCAACATAATCTGATTACTCTACTAGAAAAATGTTTTTGAACAACTGAAAAATCCTATGAAAAAGAAAGAGTTTGTCCTTAGTGAAGGCACAATTCAAGATTTAATCTAATCATCTCCCTTTTTTTAACCAATGCAAACTTTCTCCAGGAATTTCCTGACGACCCACCTTGACAGTCTCGTAAAACTTGGGCGATTTGACTTGGTAGTACACGACAGACTGGTATTTACTGCTTGGTGGCTCACCTGCTGCTGTGTAGATAACATCCTGGGGAAATCAAGGATAAAAGGTTAATTGGAGAATTTACTTGATAAAGACAAGGAAGAATGATGTTTATCAACAAAGAGCTGATGCCTCGGTAATAACTTGTCGAAATCTGGTCTTAGAATGACAGCAAGAAGGGATCTGACATCTTACTGAGGAGCATGTGGTGTCAAGCAAGTCTTGTATTTGAGTCCATCACAAGTCATTCAGTCTTCAGCCAATTCACAAGCTATTCAAATGAGCTGTGACAAAAGCATTCCTTTGTCATCGTTCACCCCGTTACTTATGACTGGCCTTGTGAAGGGACTTGTGACTGGTCTTGTGAAGGAACTTGCGATGGACTCAAATACAACGCTGTCAAACAGGTCATGCAGGAACAAATGGAAACAGTTAACAATTTTGATTTGTCCTAACATTGGGGCAGATCGGAGGATAGACTCTCATGATTATTCTGTCACCTCAAGGACCATGCCATTGCTGGAGCACACTTCGATTGACACCTCCACGTTCCGAGCCTTGGGTTTGTTGCCTCGATCAAACTCCCCTTGCAACAAGGTCACATAGACGTCATTGCGGACGTCACCTGAAAGTCAAAAGGGGTCAACGTTAGGAGGTCGAACCTGACACCAGAAGACAGGGGCATGACAAACTTGGCACTGACTATTCCAACAACTGCCAACTAGCACGCAGTTGATGTGGGTGGGCCAAATAAAGGTTAACCATAGTCCATGATCGATCTAGCTTGATACTGATCAGGTAAACAAGACTATGACATAATCTACCATGACCTCTGACCTGGCATGATGACCTCTGGAAAGCCCATCTTCTTGGCAATAGCCGTCTTGCTGTCCATGAGATGTGGATAGTCCTTCCAGACCTAATCAAACAAAAAAACAGACGCAATCCCATTATGAAGCCAGAATATTCCAAATATAAAATCAAGCTTAAGAAAGATTATCAATTACCTTGCGACAAATTATTCCCAAACTTTTCCTCACGAAAATATTTTTGAGGACTGCGTAATCATTTTTGAGTACAAGACTTGAGGGCAAGTCCACAAAACACACAGGCATAATGTGAGGCATGATTCAGACTTGAACTCCCGTCTAACCAGGTACCTGCTTGATGTCCCCTGGCATCATCTTCAGGCCCACCCAGATCCCTTGACCCTTGTGGTTGATCTCCCTGGCGACCACCACCTTGCGCACCATACTATCCAGTGAATCTTCCCCGGTACTCCTGCAGTTATGGAAAGCCAAAGATGCAATATTAAGGAGAAACCATCGACAAAGAATTCAATGCAACCGTCGCAAGCCGCTGTGGTCCATCAGGTTGATGTTTATTGCCAGATTCACAGCATGAAATAACGCAGGACATTATTTTCTATTCCCTCTGGATGTGATGCCAGTTCATCTCAGGTGGCTGCCCGGCTATGATGGTGGTCAGCATTCATGATCCTTGGTGAAGAGAGGCAAGCAGGAGTGAAGTGGCTAACCCAGCAGCTGGATTTGAACCCCGGACCCCCTGCTCAGGAGTCACCAACCTTAACCACCAAGCAAACATTCTCCCATCAAGAGTGGAGCGGCCTCAAGCACGCCGAGCCTTTCAGTGAAGCTGACTTACGCTTGGAAGGGGAGGAAGTGTTGCTTGTCCTCGTCCGTTTCGATTCGGCCCGACAGTATATCGCTGATGTTCATGGCACAGACGCCAAACGGCCGCCTCAACCCTGTGGTGTACTTCTTGTTGTTATCTCCTTCCTTAAGCTCCATCTTACCTGAAGAGTGTCCCCCAAAATAAAGAGAGGCGTAAAGGGGGGGGAAGGTGACAGAAATTGTGGCAGTGACAGATTTGTCAAACAGGGGAAAATGAAATGCAAGAAATAGTTTGCCAGATGTTGTCTGGGTCCAACAAAACCAAGCAATTTGGAAATTGGATGGATTATGAAGAGCTTGAGTTGAACCAGCATTTACATCCCCTAGAGAACTGCCAATTTGTATTCTAATCTGGTTCTGGTGCCTCACCTATCCTGATAATCTGACAGACCAGGAACACTCTCTCTCTCTGGAGATCTTTAGCACCAAGATCCTGAAAAGAAAAAGAAGCCCAAGAAGAAATAAATGACCCCCTGTCAAGATACAGACGGACCTGTAAAACGATAGAACTGTACTGTTTTCATGCATTTGAAACTTTCATAAAATATGGTAATTATTCTGAAAGAACATGGGCTCGAGAAACTTTGAAGAAGACCATGTTGTACCATCTTACCGTGAAGATCGTCTTGAGGCTGTACAAGAGACTAATATCTCTTGGGATGCCTTTGCTGCTCCATTTGGCGACAAAACTCTCACTGGAAAAGTAAAATTGTGAGAACAGAAATTTCTAGTATAGTCTCTCCAATTCTCTTGACCAGTTTTTTATGCCGCGCTCTGGCCAACAGACCTAGTGTGTCAGTCTTAAAGTACTAGAGACAGCTAGGAGAGACTGAAACACTTGTGTCTTTGAGCAAGACATTTAGGGCAAGGATCAAACGTATTTTTCCCCTTCTGATGCAAGTGCACTGGAGGAATGGACCCATTGTTCTAAGTCCCCACGTACTCCTGCATTCGTAGGAGTACAATTCATTGTCTTGATGAGCAGGGGGAGAAAAAAAATGCAAATCTGGCGCAAGGTTAGAGTATTATTTTACACTGTAATTTTATAAATTAGCGTGATCCCGTCTTGCCGTTTAAATGGCTTAGAAATGATTCTCTTCTTGACAGCTTTGAAATGGATGATAAAAAACAGGCTTTTACCTGATGTGTTTTTGCTCCTTGGCGTCATATAGGCTCATCAAGACGTCGGCATCTTCACCGATTCTGCAGACGACGTTCTTCAAGTTGACAAACAGATTGTAGGAATACACATTGGCTTGTTTAGGGATCTTGGGCAACCCTAGACTGAACTGGAGGCAGATCAGAGAACCGATCGTCAGTCATTTCACCCAAATGAGAGGAACCCCAGTCTGCGAAACTTTAAAGGCTTGGTACAAGTTTCAACATTGGGATATTAGGGTACATTTTGAGTATGCTGAAACTGGGCCTTTACCAATGCTACACGTAGGTTTTGAAATTCATACCTTGATGGTTTCTGGAGGAGTTGAGGTGATTATGGGATTGTGTGCTTGTATGCTTACTGTTTCGTTCTGTTGCTGGCCTATCCTTTGTGTTGCTGTCTCATGCTGCTTGAAGAGTGCCACTGTGCTGATAGAGAACGGGTCTTGTATGCCTCCTTCCTCATCTCGGATGACCAGGTCTAGCCCGAGAGCCCTGTAATGCAAAGAAATGTGCGAAGCTTTGATGAATCAATTTTGGTTGGGCTCTCCATTCCTCGATGGTGCCCATTCCGGTAAATCTCCGTGTGGAGGACATCGGGAAGACACAGGGGAGGGGGTTGAAAGATTCATTTCATGAGATTTGGAGACTGTGTATGAGGTCAGCCCTCGGGTCTGAGGTTGATTGTAATTTGATGAGCAAGAAATCAAGCGTAAAACAGCTGTTAACACAATCACATGACCAGAAATGGAGCTTGGGCTTTTGAAAGCGAGTACCAACGACATTCAGCAGAAATATTCAATGTATTTGCTTATTCAAAGAGATGGCATTACTACATTAGTCACCACTGCTCCTTCACTTGCTATCCTTGTTCTTAGTAAGCTTGAGGCCCCGGAGCAGTTTGGATGGCCACAGCATTTGATTGGTGAGGGAGACATTTAAACCCATTTGTAAAACCTGCGGACCTAAGACCTACTTGTACGACTGACTTCCTGCTGCTGCATTAGTTCACAACTGCATTTTTTACGTTCTTTGTCATCCTGACAGACACGCTACAGGCACGCTCGCTTTGTACTTCTCAGTCACCGCGCTCGGAGTCATTTGAGGCCCGTCGACCCTACCTGTTGCCGCAGTCGATCTTGGAGGTGACCTGCTGCTTGAGTTCCTTGAGTTCGTCCACGGGCAGGGTGCCGGAGACAATCTGCTTCTGGCTGTCGATCAGCTCGTACATCATCTTGTGGATGGTGTTGAATAGTTCCCTGTTTATCTTCTGAAGTTTGAGGTCAGAGAAAGAACAATACGTCCATTGTAGTCTGATGGTATCGCATGCAGGATGCAGTATTCATACGCCGTTCTAATGACTGGTCCTGACATGGAAAACCTCCTTGAAATGCACGGTGGACTTTCGCCACAATTAAAAATCATTGGCATTATGATGCGATTTGAATAATTGAAATCTAATGATCCCACAGGTGCTGCTGATGATCATTTTACTTACAAACTGAAGAGGCAAACTAACCCTAACCCTCCCCATTTCTCCAAAATCCTTCTGGCAGTTTTGGAGGATTTGGGAGGATTGAGGGGGGGTCCCTGGCAAAAAGGGCCAAGGGAGTTAGGCCAATAGGGTTAATAAGTATTAGCAGACACTGCTTCACCCAAACCCTGGAAAACAATAAGGTTTTTACCTCATTGTACTGCTCGAGTATCAAAACAGTAACAATAATAAAATGGTCCTCTTAATTGTATCAAAGTACCAGCGACAGAAAAACAAAGACAAGGAGGTCATTACCTGAAGATGCAAAATTGAAAGGATAATAAACCCAACATATGGGTCTTGGACATTTTATTTGTGGGGGAGGGGGGCCAGCGCTGGCAAATCTTGGATGTGATATGGTGCTCTATTCAATTCTTCAGGAATTGCGGTCATGAAGATGAATAAAGAAATTGACTGGTGCGGGATACCGGTGCTCCACCAACTGAACTGTCCAGTCCAACGTTGGTGGCTCTTCCCATTTGTCAGTGTCATTGTTTGAGGGGTGCTCACAACAAGCCATTGAACCTGGAACACCATGTAAGCCTCTGGAATTCTGTTACAAAATGCTTTTGTGGTCTGCAACTTTGGATAATTACCGTTAGTCGTGCGGGGCTGCCGCTGCTCTGGACAGTGCAAAGACAAAAGGGTTCATTTGTTTCAAATGATGGGCAGACTTACCACATAGAGCTGTTTCCATAACACACCCCATTCTCGGATCACCGTCGTCAGCTCGTGCACAACGGGTGTTTCCTTGGGCGTAACTGTCTCCAGGACATCCCTATTGGAAGGGTGAACAATAATCCAGAAATAAAGCACAAGGGAAGACAGAAAGACACTTCCCTGGGAAGTTGACAAGATTGAGAGTAGTTCTGACGCCATCACAGAACAATTTATTAAGAACAAATAAAAGGGTGAGAATTTAAACACGCAGACACCAAGGTACTCACCCTACATCCCTTGTGTGGACCTTCCTTTGTTCACGTGATGTAAAAGAAAATTAAAGAAAATACTCATTTTTCTTGAAGGTTCCTCTTCCTTTCATGACAGATGAACCTTATCCCCAAAATGACTCTACCGGTATACTTTTCAGAGAAGGGAAAACGTCCTGTGGACATGGGTAAGTCCACAGAATGCCTTCCTGTCCCGCATCCTGTAGACATCTTTTGTTCACAAGTCCACACTAGGTATGTAAGGTTAGTGCACTTGTTCTGTTGTAGGGTGTCTTATGTTATTTCATCTATTTTGTGGGGACCAAAAAGCGCGGAAATTTGGTGAAAGAGAAACGTCCCTACAACTTGGTCCTCAGTTTGCCGAACGAAAGAAATTGTCCCCTTGGTTAAGACCCCACACACACACAAGTGTGTGTACGCCTGCAACTGGGGACCCCCT